>VWZZ01003697.1:31264-44203 GCA_013399095.1 Psophia crepitans | reverse complement strand
AGAACCAAAAAAACACCCCCACAAAAAACCACCCAACCCACAAACAAACAACAAAAGAGCAAAACATCACACCAGAAAACAGTCAGTGAGTCCCCTGCCTACTCAGTGAGCTGAACCACTTCACCGACCATTTAAATAGCCCCTGCTGCTAGGGTGAGGAAGCAGCCAGTCACAAGAGTGGGACTTCCTCTTTCAGCAGCAGTGGAAAAAGGTTTGCACCTAGATGCCATACTAACACTCCCTTTTCAGATATCTCACAGGCCCACAGCAACAAGTGTAGCAGTTAACACACAAGATACAGAAAGACATTCAACATAAACAATATTACATACTGTTAGACAGCAATGCTATGTCATCCTCATCTGTATGGCCAAACTAAAAACAAGGCTTTATGCTACAGCTAATCTAAAAGCAAGCTGGTACCAAAATCACGATCCTTCTCTCTCTCCCCCACCTCTCAGTTTTGGGGACCCCGACTCTACTTTTTTTTTTTTGGCACCAGACCTAGCAATTTTGAAGCCACAGGTCTGAACTGTCTCATCTGTAAGGCTTTGGGATTTGCTCATTTAAAGAGCCAAATTATTTTTGGAAAGGGTAGGAGAAGGCATTAGGGAAACTTGTTTCCCATGTGAGCCAAGTCATTATGCAGTCAATAGATCCAGTGTAAGTAAAATGACAGGAACATGAAAGCAGGATGGGGACAAAATACTGTTGCTGCCTATTTCAGCAGCAGCTAGCTGTTAGATCTGCCTAAAGGCGGGTACCAAGACATGAAACTATACACAGAGTATTTCTTACCACACAGAAGCCAGCAAGCAGAGCAATACAGAGGCAGCTTTTAAGGCTATCACAACAAGCACAACACAAACATATTATTTCCAAGAAACTATATTTTACATTGGGCTTTCTAATTTTTTACTTAAAATAAGATCAGAATAACATGACACAGCTAAACACTTAACCATTCGGTAATACAAAATATAGTTGTTGTTATGAACTCTGAGTTTTCTTTGAAATATACTAGTGATTCTTCCCAATCAGTACAGTAAGAATTATTTAGCCATAAAAGACTAACAGTGTAGAACTAATTACACTGATAAACAGGAAAAATTCTTCAAGTCACCATTGTATACTAGGTAGATTTTTCCACAGATTCAGAAGAATAGGACAAAATGATGCAGATGTCACAAAGTTATAATAATCCCTTGGACTGCCAAAGGAAAGTAGTGGAATAAAAGGTTTTCAAAGTCATAATTCAAAATAATATCTTTGAATATATTTGTCCAAACACAATTACAGGCTGGGCAGAGAATGGATTGAGAGCAGCCCTGAGGAGAAGGACTTGGGGGTGTTGGTTGATGAAAAGCTAAACATGAGCTGGCAGTGTGTGCTGGCAGCTCAGAAAGCCAACCGTGTCCTGGGCTGCATCAGAAATAGTGTGGCCAGCAGGTCGAGGGAGGGGATTCTGCCCCTCTACTCTGCTCTTGTGAGACCCCACCTGGAGCACTGCGTCCTGTACTCTGGGGTCCACAATACAGGAAAGACATGGAGCTGCTGGAGCGAGTCCATAGGAGGTCACAAAGATGATCAGAGGGCTGGAGCTTCTCTGCTACGAGGACAGGCTGAGGGAGTTGGGCTTGTTCAGCCTGGAGAAGAGAAGGCTCCGGGCAGACCTGATCACAGCCTTTCAACACCTAAAGGGGACCTACAGGAAAGCTGGAGAAGGGCTGTTTACTAGGGAGTGCAGTGACAGGACAAGCAGGAATGGGTATAAACTAAAAGAGGACGTTAAGAAGAAATTCTTTACTGTGAGGGTGGTGAGGCACTGGAACAGGTTGCCCAGAGAAGCTGTGGAGGCCCCATCCCTGGAAGAGTTCAAGGCCAGGTTGGATGGGGCTTTGGGCAACCTGGTCTAGTGGAGGGCGTCCTTGCCCATGGCAGGGGGGTTGGAACTAGATGATCCTTACGGTTCCTTCCAAACCAAACCATTCTATGATTCTATGAATAGAGGCAGTGCAAACAAGGGATGGGATTCTTCCCATTAAGAGCACAGTAAATGACTGCAGGGAAAGACACAAGTAGTAAAGACTATGGGAAACAAAGGTTCAGAGTTGCAAGGTAACCATCTCTAAAATAGTTTGGTCCATTCTTATTTCAAATATGAAAACAGGGCCTCACAGCAAAACCACCTGTGCTAGAGACAGAATGAGTTCATGGGTTCTTTCACACCCTTTTGCCCCTGTCTTATTTACGGCCATCAGGGGCTGTATCAATAGCAGCTTTCAGCTAAATCAGCAGACTGACTACATCCGAAAGCCTAGCAGTACCATTACCGAAAGTCTTTTGCTACTTCTTTCAGGGCTGTCCAGCCAGATGTCGGTTTCACATTTACTATGGACAAATGAAGGCAATACCTGTTAAACTCCTCTGGAGGCTAGTGCTGCCTGGTGAGAACAGAGAGGGTTACCAGGTGCGTCAGAAGAGTAAGCAGGCCAGAATAGGGACTACCCCACAGGAGCCTGTGCCTCAGTTTGTTGCTAATGCTGTCGCAATGAGAGAGAATTTGCGGTCTCAGATGCCTTTTCATTTCAGCTGCAGGAATTCCTACAGAATAAGGCAATTCCATCTGGCTTTGGCCAAGAGAACAAAGAAGACATTTCGTCACCCCAACCGCTCACAAAATGCAATAATGGCAACATGGCTGCAATTGTAGCATGCAAAATGAGATACAGTTACAGGGGCTTTTTATTTAAGGGTGCCTAAACCCCCATCCAAAGTTCAGTGACTGTAGTTTCCAAAAGTCAAGTCTGACAGGGCACTAGCTGCTGCTGTGAGGCCATGAACACAACATGAATGATGGAGCATCAAGAAACTACTGACATGTTTCGCTTCTCCCTGTGCTGATGTAGCAGCCCCTGTTGCAGTGGATTCTACGGTCCCAACATTAAGCAGGAATCTCTGTTCTGCTTTCCCACTCTGACAATCACGATGTAACCTGCCACAGTCTGCCTGCTATATCAAACGATGACACAATGCACCAAGTCCATTAACTTCTGGCTGACCCACAACATACACTTAAAGTCATGTCAGTTCAGAGATGCTCATAAATGTTAAAGTAAACCAGTTAAACCTGTAAAGCAAAATGACATTGACCTAAAACTTATTGAAGTCACATATAAACACCCACATTCAAAGTTACATTACCTAGATTGCCATGGCAAGAACATTCAACGTACCCCCATTAATGTCCTTCAGTTTCCTAAAGACATGCAAACTTCAGCTTCTTTAAATTCAGCAAGTATTGATTTAAAAAAAAACACAAACAAAAAACTGCAAGTGACATAAAAATCCACCTCATATAAATTTAAGCTATCTTCCCTTTTAAAATGTGTCTGTGATTACCAGATCAAATTTGCTTAGCTTCACCACTCGGCAATTACATCTTGTCACATTTTGGCATAACAGATTAGAAAGCACTGAACTATCAAGCACTTAAACATGGAAAAGCTTTCATATATACACATCAAGTCTCTTCCAAACCTCTTGGATAAACAAAACCAAGCCTGAACTTCAGTCTCTCTCTGGAATACAAGTCTTCCAAACCTCAAACTGTTCTTGAAGCTTTTTACTGAACACATTACAGTTGTCCAGTCACACTGTGAACTGGCCATATTATTCCAAGAACAGCCTCACTGTACCATGTACACCAAAGCCCTAGCCAATAGAAGATTTATTTTGGCTCAGTCAAAGCATTACTTACCAACTTCACGTTCATCTGATTACCTAAAATAAACTATACACTGCTTTTCAAAAATAAGTATTTATTTCTATACTTCATTTGCCTGAACTCATTGTTCTACAGAGTTCAGTTAATCAAACTGCACAGAAGTGGCACGGGGGTTTTTTCCATTAAGGTACATTGTGTCATTAATAAAATTTAGCCAGAAGCTATTTTCTGGGATTTTTTTTGCAGTCTATACAAATACCAGCTTGACTTAGAGCAGTAAGTATGTTATATCCTAGACATGAAATAAAACCTCATACAGTTCCAAAGATTAAAATTAAAATTACCAGCAGCTATCCTTTATAAGAGCAGCTAATGCTGTAAAGTTCATAAACTTTATTTTTATTATTACTATTATTACGAGTTTTTAAAATACTTTTACAGAATGGGAAGTGCTCTGGGCAAAAGAAGGGGTGAATTCTGATTCTCATTGGGACAAGAATTTTAAACAGTTCAAAATGAGGGTATCTCAAAAGCTACAAAGTGTGCTAGAAAAATGCATCTGAAGGATGAAGAAACAAGAGCTTAGAGAGAGTAATATTTTTTTAAAATACATACTACAAGACTAGCTCAATACCAGATCAATACCACTTGCACCTTGTTATACTGTATGTTGAAACTACTTAGTGATCATTTACTCTACCATTATATTCATACATATAAAAGTCTAAGACAGGAAATTTCAAGACTTCTTCATGTATACACATATAACATACTGATCTAAACTTTTGTCCATATAGGTTTATTAACCTCAGCTTTGAGAATGATATACATACATGCAAAAAAAAGCCAAGAAACTTAATTCTTCAACCATTTAAAGATCAAGACAAATTACTTTCCATACATGTTTCTAAATAATAATTCCAGATCAAAGAAATATGGAAATGTTATGAAGTTATAATAAAGCAGTAATTATCAGAAAAGGATCTGAATATTTAAAGATTGGATTCCATACAGATTCCATACAACTTGGCCTAAGAAGGACACGAGAAACAACTTCAGAACCAAATCTAAGTTCTTGACAAAGTGGTAAAGCAGGCTAAGATGCAAAAAGCAGAGCTGACAAGCTCATAGACAGAAAAATTTTTAGAATAAATAGTACAGCAATACCTTTAAAGAGTTACAGTATGGCAAAACTCAGAAGAGACAGCAAACAACTTCAGACAATTTTGTAAGAAAAACAAAAAATAAACATAATAAGAAACACAAATAATCCCTATACCATTACAAGGAGACAGCAGATGCTGTTAGCTAAAATCTAAAGTAAACAGACCCAGAGAAGTTTCATGAATTAATTTTGTAAGGATCTAAAAAAAACTATAACTCTTCTATCCATGGAGCATTTTATCAGATCATAGATGGAACAGATAAACCTTTCATTTAGAAGACAGCAAGGACAGATATGGGTTCCCAGAGCAGAGAGATAATGGAGTCACTACCTTTTTAGTTAAGTCTACTTAATTAAGGAACATTCATACAGGTTTTTAACACACCACGGCAGATAAAGAATGGCAATTCCTCTAGATATATGAACCCATATAAACCATGTCACTCCAATATGCTTTCAGAGCAACATTATAGTTACTATCTCCTACTGCAGACAAAAGCTTTTTGTCCCAATAGAATGGTAACGTGAAGACATATTTGAAAATGTGGCTTTAGAAAGGAATACTTGCATGTCTGTTTTATATAAAGACCTTAGGGTTTCTGACAAAAAGATCCGTGTTAAAGCAGTAATGCCTCACACAAATAGATATGGCTTAGTCTCCGGATATAAAAAAAAAAAAAAAAAAAAGGCTATGAAGGAAACATGTTTCTGAAAAGATTAAGTTGGGATATAGAAAAAATTTTAGAGTAAGAAAATTTAACAAGGCATGTGAGTTTATCACCCTACTCTAAAAAGTAACTAGACATGAATTTATTTTTTTTAAATGTAAATTTCTAGGACAAAGTAACTGCCATTAACTCATAAAATGATAGCACTCATTTCAATTTGTACTTTTATGTATATCACGCAGTAGACACCAAGAGCTTGACAATCTATTTTCACAAACTCCATCCAAAGACAGTAAGAGGCCTCAAGCAAGTAGAGCTGCTTTATATAAACCTTCTGAAATTTCAAGCAACAGGTCCCTTAACACATTGGCATGTATAATCACATAACTAGCTTAATAGAACCAGGTGTGAAGTAACAGAGAACGAAGAACAATACAAGGACTTCTCAAAGACAGATGATTCAGATGGTTTGGTTTTTTGTTTTGTTTTGGTTTTTGTTTGTTTGTTTTTAAAAAAGGACAAAACCCCCCACTTTCTGGCTATGTAGAAAATCTTCAAAAATGTAAAAGAAAGTCTTCATGGCAATGCCCATCAACCATCTTTGCTGATAATACAGAATGCATCTTACAATTTATCATACATTTTAAAGGATGTCAGAGAAGGTATTCTGCAATTGCATAAACTTGTTCTAGAAAGGGACATGAAATATTAATCATCAGGTCTGCAGTGTCCCAAATGGGATAGAAATTTTTCTTTTATAGTATCTTAAAACTTGTTATAACAAAATAAATACCAAAAAGTTCTTATAAAAGATACTTACTCCTACTTAACAACTGACATGGGAATACTTAGGAAAAAAGTTACTACATAAAAAGACACCTCGTCAGCTCACAAAAGGATGTGCAAGAAACCTAGGGAAGCAAAGATGGAGCTAGAAGGAAAAAAAAAAAAAAAAAGATTGAAATTGTTACTGGAATTGTCTGCCAAAAATAATCTATAGAAAATCAATTTAAGAGTCCTCTATAAACAGTATCTCTTTCTACCCAAGATCCAACAGACACATGGGCAGCACACATCAGGCTGCATAGGCTTTAGAGAATAATAATCTCCTATGATTTTCCTATGAAAATTCTATGATTTTCCACTTGCTTACTTCAAAGAAATTCATTGTGTGAGAAAACATTCCTATTTTTCCTGAAATTAGAGCTAAACTGTCCAATGACGGAAGAAATAATGTCTCCTAATCACTCAAGATCTGGAAAATTAATGTGTTAAGCATTCTTGGTGATAGATTATCATAGTCAGAAACTGAGTTAAAAAACAGTCAGACCCTTAGAACTACATATATCAGTCCTGGCTTGCAAATACAACAAAGATCTGCAGCAAATAAACCTACATTCTTAGTCGAGAATATTAACCAATTCATTTAAACATTAATATAGTTCTTTTTAAGTGCGTGTATATATACCTGATGACACATTATTACTGTCCAATAACAAGACCTGACCCTTATTTTAAAAAGCTAATAGAACTGTAAAATGTTTCCTTTGCAACGACTCTGTCACTTCAGCATCACCTAGTAACCACCACAAATTAATTTTTAACAGCATAAAGAAATGACGTTTTTGTCTCGAGGATCAGAAGTTCTGCAGTACCAAGTGTCTTGCAAGCAACATACATTCACAAAGAACTGAACTAATGACTAGCTGTGCAAAGAGCTGTACTTTCCTCCAAAAGTAACAGTCATACACAGCCATTGTAAGTAGTGCAGCATCTTAGAAAATTGACACAAGTTGGTAAACACACAGGCTACTGCACTTGACAGAAGCGATGCAGAAGGTAAAAGTATTTTCAGGAGGTCCTGCTCACAACAGTAAGCGCAAGTATCACTAATGACACATCCAGCCAAACCCATAGAGGCTACAAAGGCCTACAGTCTCCTTTCTGGTACAATGAGGAAAAGCAACAGTTGCCATACTACCTTCACAAAATGTTGACATTCACTCAGGCTAAATTTGGACAGTCAGCCGCATTGCTATTACACATTTAAACAATTATTAAGTGGCAATCCCATCAGACATCAAACTATTTTTCTTGTATTCTGTTTCACTTTACAGTGTAAGACCTTATTGTTCCTCCACTAAAATGAACAGATTTGAAGCAGGGAGACAGTCCAGGAGAGAAATATCATTTTTGTCTTTTTGCCATACTTAACTACAAAATCCAGACTGAGAAATTTCAAAAGCAGTAATAAAAGCCATGATGACAAATTTATCCAGTTTACTGTGCTCAATTATGCACCTCCTGATGCTTTCAAGATTTAAATGACACATAACTTCAAAGTCCAGTATTGGTGGTGGGTTATCAGATCTAAAACCATTCACAAAGCCTTCAGTGATAAGATGTCCAAGCAAACTGGTTCAGAGCACAAGGAAGAAAGGAACAACTGTCTGCCCCTTCAGTAACACGTCTCCTGGACTCAGAAGAAAAAAAAATAATTCCCTTTTTCCTTGGAAACTAACTGGCAATCTCAGAAATCCAGAGATAAAACGGGGTCACCCTTTCTGAACCTTCATGTCTTTGCTGATAAATAGAATGCTTCCATAAAAGCAAAAGCAGACTGAAAAATAATTTTAAACTATCTTCTGCCTACTTGTAACTTCAAACTCCGTCAAGAGAGCAATCTCTTATCTCAATTGCCATCTCACTGTCACAACAGAAAGAGCTATGCAGACAGGGACAAAGTCTGATCAAAGAAATAAAGTAGTATCAAAAGTTTCCAGATATTTTCACGATCTTATAGAAGTAATAAATCACTATATCATCAAAAAAAAAAATCATCTCTCTCTGCAACAGTTAAAACTGAACACTGAAATTAATTAATATGGTAGAGTGAAGGAAGGGAAACAGATTCAGAAGGCAGTTAATGGGAACCTCTTCCATTAGCTTCACTGATGGCTAAAGTGCTGTTTGCTAATGTGCAAATAAACTAACTTTTAGATTTTCATTTTTAAATCACTCAGCTCAAGGCTAGGTTCAGTCTCCTTTCAAAAGCAACCTAAGCCTTGCCACTTATCAAACCTTGACAAAAAAAAAAAACTTTTGAGCTTTGTTAAACAGCTGATATTACATTGTTTTTAATTTTTTGACAATTCAAATGCAGAGACTTACATTATATTTTCCGAATTTAAAGAAGAGTTAGTTATGTTCTCGTAAGAGTGTCTAAACTTAAAGCTTAACAACCTGATGCTATTTAAATTATCCTTGTACAGAAATAGCAAGAGACGCATTTTTTTTCTATCACGTTCTGTCACATACTTCACAAAATACAGTAACTCATTCTTTCTTTGGAATTGAAAGAACAAAAATATATTTTTTTTCAACTGAGTTCTGATTGAAAGCTTCCCAATGAAAACAGACACAACTGGATAACTTGCAAAAAAATTCTTATAAAAATCAAATCACCATCACCTGTGAGCATCTTACCTTTAGATAGGATCCATAATATTTAGTTACATATGGACTGTCACACTGACTCAGCACTGTGATTTCTTGTTGGATGTCTTCTATTTCATCTTCTGCTTCTTCTAGGTCAATAATTTTTATAGCAACCACTTTCTGAGTCCGATTGTCAATTCCTTTAAAAACTTCACCAAAAGAGCCCTTACCAATTTTCTCCAGTTTTGTAAACAGTTCTTCTGGATCTGCCTTCACAGTCTGTTAAAAATAAAAGACAACTTACTCACCATTTGTAACATTAAAATGAAATGTGAAATTTTTAAAAGCAAGAAACACTTCAAATTCTACACATTCCTATTTATCCAGCAATTCTTTTTCTGCCTCCATAATTAAAGTGTTCTTCCTACATCCCTTATATGCACACACTGCAACACTTGTATACAAAGTACAAATTTAACACTGTCCCTGTGACAGGGTTTTATCCTATCTGGCATCAGAAAGTGCTGCTGCTACTTTTTCTTTGCCAATAAATTGCACCAAGAAAGACTCTTAGAAAGATTTGGTTTCTATTAAAACTAAAACAGATCAAATACCACTACCAATAAAACTAAACCTTTTGTCTACCCTTTTCTCTTGGAATTGGTTCCTGCCCAGAACCCAGGGTTCTAATCTCTTGAATTTTTCACCTCTCATCCTCAAGGATTTTGTTTGTTTGATGTGGCAAGCAATCCTCTTCAATTTTCTCCTCCTAAGGATCACGTACATGAACTGCCATGCTTCCTTCTTATCCCTGATGACAAGGTGTTCTGGAGCAGGATTTATTTTTATTTTTCTCCTTCTCTTAGTTGGGTAAGCTCATTCACTCTTAAAAAACATCCTGTTCCCAGCTATCTTGGTTTGAACAGTCACATGAAAACTGTGAGCACTCATCTAAACACAGAAATGTTTAGGACCACTCCAGGAGGACCACTCTGCCATCTTTCTCTCAAGTATTCAGCTAACTACTGCTGCTCTTACACAATGGAAATTACCATCTGTGCACTGAAAGTGAGAAGTATATCTTCTTAATCTAAAAACAACAAGGAGCTTTTATAGCTAACAAATATTTATATGAATTACAATTAAACTGGAAAAGTCATAGGTAGAGGGAATAGTCAAGAAGTAAAGAAAAATAGGATTACTTAGCATCTTTCCCGTACAAAATAAAACAAATACTTCAAAATCCTTATTGATTTTAAAAGGATAAGGTTCCTGCTAAGCAAAAATACATTGCTGATATAGAAAAAAGGCTCATACAAGAAAAAAAATCAGTAATGCCTGAATAAGCGTAAAACCACACAGTTTATACTTAGCTAAACTTGGTAGAAGCATAAAAAGAAAGGAAAATTTCTAAGTTACCACTGAAAAGCACTGAGCCAACATTTTCTCATCAACAATTAAATTTAGTTTATACAGCAGCTCCCACCTATACTTCTCTCTATTTCTGCTCTCACATCTCAAAAGTTAAATAACTAACCCATGCAGCCCCGAGAAGAAGACAGTTTAGAAGATATTTTAGTTTATCTAGAGCTATTCTCAATTTCACAGCTGAATTAGGTGTTTTGAGGACCAGGTAGCTGTGACTGACTGAGCCCAGAGATAAACCCACTCAATTCTTCAGGCAGTGTGCTTGTAGAGCAGTCTGGATTCTATCATCATGTAGTGAAAATTCTGAGTACACTCCTAATACTTTAAGCTATGAGACATCACAGTTTTCAGATAATTGCCCCAGGAATAGATGACTGTCAAGATCAGTCCAAAGGAAAAAAACCCACACGCTAAGTATACTGCAAGACTTCACCAGGCCCAAGAATTTTCCCTGATTTACATCTTATTGATACATCTTTCTATCCAAATACAGTTTCAGGAAATGAACAGAAGGACATGGGGTTTCATCACCCTTTTGCCATTAGAAGGAACAGAGTAAGAGATCCAAGACCCTTCAACCAGAAGTGGCTTGTTCCTCCTTTAACTTTAATATAATGAGAATTACATACTATTATACACTATTAAAAATGACATACATAATATGCTAATATATCTCCCACTTGGAAACCAGACCAGGGCACGTCATGTTTTCCAGCAAGTGTAGTTACCCTTTAGCTACACAGTAGCCCCTACCAATGATTCCAGGGACATCATTTGTAACATATTACAAAACTAGGAACCAAATCAAGCTGCAGGGGTTCTCCTCAAGCCCCACAGAATGCTCTTTTGTTAACATTCAAAACAGTCTCCTCCAAGAATTCTTCATGAATAAAAATAGCCTTGAGATGATGTGCTGTAGAGAACTGTGCACACCTAATCCATCCACACAAGCCTTCTAGTTGCATTCACTAGCCACAGGAATCTGAGCATTACATCACTACAAAGGCATTTGTGTAAATCACAAATCAATCCCAGTAACATCTGTCTAAAAAAATTCTGTTTCACCTACAGAGCCTAAAAAGCCAGCACTACTCAAAGCTGCAGTGTACTGCAGTTCTCCATATGGAGAAAAATACAAGGACTACTGGACAGCAGCTCTTTGAGATCTGTTGGTCATATGTATTCACCCCCTGTTGTCCCGCTTCCCCTGAACCATCTATTACTATCGTTTATTAAGGCCCATTACTTCATGACACCACAATCTTCAGAGACTTGCAGAACTCTCACAGCTTCAATTTTACAGTAAAAAAATTACTGTACAGATTTTTGTCTTAATAATTCCAGAAAAGCAGGGAAGATAACTGGTCCTGGAAGTCAAGAGAAGCAGGCAAGATTTGCTCCTGTTTGATTTTTTGCAATCAAAATTTTGCAGCCATTTTGAAATCTTAATTGTTCAATAATAGCTGTAATTAATATAATTAAAGTTATTATTAATATTCTCCAAGTTCCTTGTGAAATTACTATTTTTAAAAAAAACACCAAAAAACCACAAACCACTTTTCCTTAACAAATCAGAACTTTTGTAAATTCATTTCTTAGTTTTAAAATTTTAAAGTTGCCACCATTCCTGAATTTTGTTCTGAACAACAGGAGGTAGTAGTAGTTTAAAAAAAAAAAAAAAAAAAGGACAAGGTGTTTGAAGTGAGAGCCTTGAACTACTGGCAACCTGTGTTTTGGGAAAACTATCAGTTGCGCTCTCTTTAATGACCTGCTCTGTTTCAAAAACAAAGAGATCAGGCCTCCAGATACATAAAGAGCTGCTTGAATTTCAAAGTACAAGAGTGGCAAATTCCCATTCATTTTTCAAGATCACATCTGGAAAGAATTCTTGCCAAATTTATTTTTGTTTGCTTTTGTAAATACTTCCAACAGAGCCAAAACAAATAGCTTTATATATATTCTCTCTCGATGACTGAATAGCGAAAATGTCTTCCACAGATTCCATCACTACAGTTTTGCTGACTCTGCTCTTTGCAAGCTTTCTCTAAGCACATAGCTTTTTTCCTACTACTGTTAAAATAAAGGGAACCAACAAAAGAGCTTTCATGTAACTGAGCATACCAAATACTGCTAGAAATTGGAGATTAGAACAGCAACATCTCCTGCAAAAGGATAAAGCTAATCACCTTGTGTGATACAGAAATAGATCTCTACCACTAAAACATTTCCTTCAAAGTGTGTCACAGAATACATATTGTGGCAAATCAAAAACAAATTCTAGAACACTTAGATCTAATGATTACAGAACATTCAACTTCCATAGCCAGTTGTATTAGTTTGGTTTTTGTTTTGAATAGTTCTTCACACTTCTGAACACCAATCAGAACCATCCTGTCTCAGGCTCTAGCTTGTTGATCCATGCAGAACAAATCCTTTACTTTTTGCCATAAGCTTTGTGGTTTGTTTTGTTTTGTGGTTTGTTTTTAGGTTTGGGGTTTGTTTGTTTCTTTTTT
>VWZZ01003697.1:17463-31215 GCA_013399095.1 Psophia crepitans | reverse complement strand
GAGGGGGGGGGTGAGGAGGGTTGGTTAACTTCTCTATACTCCTTCCGCATAGAATTCATTACTTTTGATCTTCATGAGCCAGAAAAACATCCTGCACTTAAAATTAACTCTTCTCAATACCTAAAATATTGACTCTTAACATTCTCAATACCTAACATATTGACATTAACTCTTCTAACAATACCTAACCTCAATACCAGCCCACTTCTGCAGAACAAAGTTAGTCCAATACATTCTCAGATCCTATTTGTTCAATTTGGCTCAACTAATGAGGGCCCAGCCCACTGCAAAGGTACTTTGTAATAATTCATTTATGACATCTTGCATTTTGTAGTATTTTATTCAGTAATTCAAATCCTCAAGGCTGTGTAATTCTTCAGTAATGGCTTCTCAAGTATAATTGGTGCCTTTAAATTTTGTACCATCAGCAAATTTTTTTCAGCACCCATTGCTTTTTTTTTTTTATGCTAAGGTCACTTTTTCAGTCACCAGCTGTCAAGAACAATCCTGGAAAAACCGGAAGTATCATCCAGTCTGACATCACCTCTCCAGTACTCCCCTCATAGCCAGGACTATGCACATCTTACAATCATGAATCTCTAATTCTTATCTGCACTGACTGCTCCTATAGCTCAACAGAAAATGTTACTGAAATTCAAACTAGTTAGATCAAACTTTACCCATAATCATTCTGACATAAGATATTGCTATAACTGAGTCTTCTCCTGCATCTCATTCCAGTTCTTTTTTCTAACCTCCTTTTATGAAGGGTTATTCATTCAGTTATTGTAGGAAAGGGTTAAAAACCTATTTTTCTCTCTAACTTAGAAGAATTACAAGCCATCTTGGTATCCAAGCTCTCAAGCTTATTTGGGCAACTGATTTTACTTGCAGATCTCTAATTTCACTATGCCTAGTCTTTTGCAATAGACAATCATCTTTCAACACCTCATTTTTGTACACTTTTCATTTCACCAGTTTCCAATTAATCAGTTCAATCCTCATTCCCTATGAAGACTGAGCCCAAACTATCATCATCTGAAGACGTTCAGAGATTTCTGGTGAAGATAAAAATACCACATGGTGAACTGGCTTATGATTGTTGAGGATTACTGCTGTCTGCTACCACGCTTGAGGATAAAAAGAGTATTTTGCACCTTGTTCACGTGCATGCAGATAAACCTGGATACACTGTAATAGGATGTTGCAGACAATAAGCCCTACAAAATCATTAAGGACTGGAGAACTAATGGAAGAAAAAAAATAAAATCCATCGAGATGATCACTTCTGGCTCTGGAAATCCTTAAGCAGTAGAATTTAACAGCAGCTGGGGAAGTATGCCATAGAAGTATTACAAGTTACTGTATTCTTACACTTTTTCTGAGACATCTTCCAATAACCACTCTCAAAAGACAACACACATCTATGTAGGCCTATGATCTGACCCCATTCAGCTGATGGATGCAAATAATTTGAGAACCTCGAGTCAGAACCTCAAATACAAATTAAATTTTATAGCACAGTCAATGCATATTATAGTACAAAACTAAGAACACTTGAAATCAGAAAGGAAGACTTTACAGCCACTGCCATTTGAGGAATTCTCTTTGAGCTTTCTTCCTCTGCCCTGTAACAAGACATCACCATGCTTTCACATTATAAACAAGACACTGAGATTTCTTTCACTGATAAAAACAAAAGATAAAAAGAAGGAAGAAAGAGAGGCATGATATTGTTTGAGATCACTGCTACAGGTTTGTTCATTATTAAATGTGTGGTGATTATCAGGTGTTCCTTTCACAGAAAAATGTCAACTTCTTACAGAAATTAGTTTCAGAAAATCATAACAGAAACACCAACTATTTCATATGTATTCATCAGAGGCATTTTGAGAAGTTTGGACATCTCAGATTAGATGCATAACCTACCACATTAAGGAACAAAACAATTTTTATCTTCTACAAGAAGGTGCATCAACTTCTTGCTCAAACTTTTGTACTGCTTACACAAGTAAATCTATTTAATACAGAAACAGGGTACACAAACTATTCATTTTATGACTACACCATAAGTAAACTGCAAGTGGCAGTAGTGAGAGATCATCCCTCCCAGGGAGGGATGGAGATCCCAATCGGCTGACCTGACCTGCTGTCTAGGACAGCCTGGTGCTTGCCAGGGACTCCAATCTAGGACCTTCTGCACAGACTGCTGAAGGTTGTTCAGCACTTGAACTATTACCTCATACTACTCTTCCACATCAGGCACCAGTGAAATAGCCTGGGGTGGCCTGGAGCACAGCAAGCATGACTACACAGCCCTGGGGGTGAGGGTCAAGAGCACAGGGGCCCAGGTGGTTCTCTCCTCAAGCCTAATGGTGACGGGCTCAAGGAAGAGTGGACAGATCAGAGATGTGCTTGGAAGAACTCCAGGGGAAACAGTCCTAGAGACAAGAGTGATCAGGGAGAGATGGTTGACTTCCAAGGATTACCTCCTCCAAGGTAAGAATAATTCATCTGACATGCAGGAACACTAAAAAAGGTGGCAAGAAGTCCACATGGGTGAAAGAAGAATGCCTGACTAAACTCAAATATAAGGAGAAAGCATACAAGAAGTAGAGGAAGGGTCAAGTGACCCAGGAGGAATAGAAAGACTGTCCAAGGGTGCAGGGATGAAGCTAGGAAATCAGCAGCACGAAGTCCATCTGGAAGCTGGTCACTACCCAGGGGTCAGTACCAAGGCCAACACTGTTTAGTATCTTCACTCATAACCTGGACAATGGAGCAAAACTCAACTTTTGTCAATGACACAGAACTGGCAGGAGCTGTTGATACACTAGCTGATTGTGCTGCCATTCAGCAGGACCTCAGCAGACTGGATAAATGGGTCAACAGAAACCTCATGAAAGTCAACGAAGGCAAATGCAAAGTTCTGCACCTGTGGAGGAGTAGCACCATACCCCAGTACAGGCTGTGGACTAACTGGCTGGCAAGTGGCTTGAAGGGAAATCCTTAGCATCCAGGCAAACATAAGCCAGCAATGTGCCACTGTAGCAAACAACACCAACAGTATCCTGGGCTGCATTAGGAAGAGCATTGCCAGGAAGGGAGGAGATGTAGCCCCTCTAGTCAGCACTGGTGAGAACATATCTGCAGTGCTGCATCCAGTTCTAGGGTCCCCAGTGCAAGACATGGTCACACTGGAGTGAGACCAGTGAATGGCCACAAAGATCATTAAAGATTGGAACACCAGATACATGAGGGGAGGCTGAGAGGGTAGGGGTTGTTTAGCTTGGAAAAGAGAAGGCTGGGGAGTTGGAAATCTTACATGTGAATACTTGATGGAAAGGAGTAAAAGAGAGAGCGAGACTCTTTTCAGTGGTGCTCAGTGGAAGGACAAGATGCAATGGTCACAAACTGAGGTACAGGAAATTCCATTTAAACTTGGCGGGGGGGTGGAGGGGGTGGCAAGGGCAAGCAGGAAGAGGAACAAACCACCAAACAAGGTTTCTCACTAAGAGTAGTCCAACAGTGGAATAGGTTGCCGAGGCAGGCTGTGTATCCTTAGAGGTATTCAAAACTAGGCTGGATGTGGTCCTGAGCAACCTGCCCTAGCTGACTCTGCTTTGAGCAGAAGGTGGACAAAATGTGCTCCAGAGGGCCCTTCCAATCTCTGTCACAACAAGAATTATTTTTACTGCTAAATTTACTGTGCAAATACATCAATTTCTTTTGAAGACACACCTTTGCCGCACATAATTTCTTTATTTTAAATTAATTTCTATAAAGACCAGAGAACAGAAATCTAGCAGACAACTTCATACAAGTAATTTTCTCAAGTACTCAGAGAAATTCAAGCATAAAAGCCAGTCAAAGTAAACAGCTGGCATACTTGAGGTCATCCTTCTTCACACAGCTCCCCATTTCAGATACAGCACTGCAAAGGTTTCCCTGTATCACCACTTGCAATCTTTCAAAAACCATCTGAAGCCTATTGACCTCAACACATACCAGTATTAAGTAGCTTTCATTTCTACTTTTAACCCCATAGAGCTAGTCGCACAAGTGGCAGCAGTGAAGACACATTGTAAGTTTCGTTAAAACACACAAATTCAAACCATGCAGCCCTCCCACAAGCCCAGGCTATCAAAGCAGGGGCAGGGCATAAAGAAACAAACAAACAAACAAAAACCCCAAACCCACAGCCAAAAAAAAAAAAGTTTCCCCAAAACACCCATATAAGATAGTTTCACATCAGGAAAAACTAATTCCAGGAACAAGAAGCCTCAAATTTTGCTACTTAGCATTTTACCTTTCTCTGAAGCTGACAAGTTTTTGCTTTCAGCAATACATACACACCATATATGAATGACTGATACAATGCACAAGATTATTTCCTGCATCTGGTGGGAAACTGAAATAAAACAGAGGCAGTATGCAGAAAATAAATTATTCAGTTTTACTGCATTGTATCAAGTCCTACCTGCATTTTCAACGAGCAGCTAGCTAACCAAAAAAGACAAAATACACTGAAGTATTCAGATTCATAGTCTGCGAATTTTACCTAAACAAGGAAAAAAAAATTAAGAAGCTTTAAAATTTGAACCAAAGGAAGCTCTCCCTCAGTTTCATCTATTGTTACTAAAGTAACAAGTTGAAGTGGGATAGCCACAATGATCTTCTGAACACGACTATTCTTCAAACATACGCATCCGTATTTTCCATCTCCAATACTATAATTATTCAATTCCAACAAGTACTACTGTAAGGAAATTACTTTTTTATGGGTGAAAAAAATGCCAACATTTGGATGAATTAGCAATACATTAGCTATCATAAAAAGGAACAACTGCCATAAATTCTCCCATGAAACTTCAGTGGGTCAAAAGATGGGAGGGCACAAAGAATGAAGCTGCAAAACCTTGCATCTCTCAAGCACTTTACATGTCACAAACAGATGAGGATAAAAAACACATAGCATGCATCACAATGACCTTACTAATACATTTGTCACACAGTTCAACTCCCTTGCTCTGATTTCTAACTAGATTGGAATAGGTTTTAAGCATGTTTCCAGGGAGGATATCACAGAATCACAGAGGTTGGAAGGGACCTTGAAAGATCATCTAGTCCAACCCCCCTGCCAAGGCAGGGCCACCTAGAGCACATCACTCAGGAACGTGTCCAGTCAGGTTTTGAATGTCTCCAGAGAAGGAGACTCCACAACCTCTCTGGGCAGCCTGTTCCAGTGCTCTGTCACCCTCACAGTGAAAAAGTTTTTCCTCATGTTAACCCGGAACCTCCTATGCTCCAGCTTGAACCCATTGCCCCTTGTCCTATCGCTTAATGACACTGAGAAGAGCCTGGCTCCATCTTCCTGACACTCACCGTTAACATATTTATAAACATTGATGAGGTCACCCCTCAGTCTCCTCTTCTCCAAGCTAAAGAGACCCAGCTCCCTCAGCCTTTCCTCATAAGGGAGATGTTCCATTCCCTTGATCATCTTTGCCTGAAGTTAGCCTATCATAAAAGTATTCCTCAGCCACTGTATAATCCTCTTTCAAGGAAGATGCACTTATCTGAGATTCAAAATACAAAACATTCAGTTCTTTATCAAGAACGTGGATATTCGAAGCACGGTTCCAAATTCGCAGTGAACTAATACCATTTTCTGAGTGCAATGTCCCCTGCACAAATCACACTGTAATTTTATGATATTTTTCATTCAGAGATCTGCTCAGTGTATGATGTTAAAAGTCTAATTCCAAAATTAATAGTTACCTAACTACAGCCTGCTTTTTACAAGCATTCAGAAAGAATAAATTCCACTTAAATGTGCTGAATTTCTGAATAGTTTCTCAGGGTATTTTTTCTTTTTTTCAAATATCACTAAAAACTTTCATAGCCTGTAACTGATTTCCTCCTTTCTATCCATTACACCTTTAAAATGCAAACCACTGCAATTGAAAAATCTCTCCATACATTGAGCACACAATTAAAACAACAAACAAGTATCATCAGCAGACACAGCACAACACTGAAAGCCAAAACTTATTTTAAACATCAATATAAAGACAGCTAAGGAAAAGAGTCACAAACAATAGTTTTAGAACCATGTCTCTCAGTTGTTTCCGCTTAGTAAAAGATCAACCGCTGTAAAAATTGCTTTTAACTAGCTAAGCTACTGATAAAAAGAAAAAAAAAAGTAGTGGCTCTTTATGGAAATTCCCACCATTAAGACAAAGAGCTGAACAAATAATGCTAACAGAGGCATTTAGAAATTTATGTTGCATTAACTGAGGAAAAGAAGAAAAAGGATGAGTTTTAGGATCTGCAGCAATCTCATAATTTGAGGGGAGACCCTTCTTGCACCCATTCTATCATCTAACAAGAAAATTCAAATATGTGTCTTAAGCAGCTGCCTGGCAGTGCAATTAAAAATAGAATAGGGGAGTACAAGTGTTCCCAAAACGTTCCTGTTTCAAGCCTCACTTTCTATAGAGTTATACTGTAGAAGCATCTTAATTCTACACTAATGTAGAATCAGCACATGGAACAGCCTGATGCTTGTGCAACATTTATTACTGTCAGATTTGTTCTTGTTCTTCAAAAGGGAACAAAATATTTATTGGCTTATGAAAGCCATTTCACTAAAGACTAGCTATTTAATACACTTCTTCAAAAGTAAACTACATTTACCTGATTTTGGAACTATACATCCTGAACATATCCAGGAGTTTGGTTTCAGGTAGTATACTAAACCTTAAAACAAGCTCGGGAAAACAAACAGATTTTACTGGTATTAACTAACTTGTGAAAGCCATCATTATCTCGTACTGATCATGGCTCAAGACTCAATTAGACATATAACCTAAACACGCGAGCTTAAGTGAGTTAGAAATTTTGTCAAAATGAAGTTGTTACATTCACAGTCAAGCTTCTCTGTACCAAAAGAATATGGAAGCTGAAGACCACCACAAAACCAACTTTTCCCTTCAGGGAAAGGGAGATAATTTTAATTATGGATTAGGAAACATGAGATTAAAATCATTCTGGGACTGTTCTCATATAGTAGAGAATCATTTTATTATCTTTATGTCTTCTTCTCATAAAACTAAATACTCTTTTATAAAATTTCTCCTTCTACATCTTAAAATTCAGTACATTAGAGTAATGCTTCCTAAACTATCTTCTGTTATTGTCAGGCGCATACATATACATGGAAATTTATCCCAGATTAAAGGATGCATATGGACAAACTCTTAGAGTCCTCAATTTAAAGAGTTTACAAGTAAAAAGTTTTGATTATATAGCTGCATCCACACAAATTATTACTTTTACCCACACTGAACACCACTTAACTAGTACTCCACCAAGGCAGGTGTATCATCACAAAAGCAATAGCCAGGTCAAATGATTCCAGGATGCAGTATTCTATATTAGATGCCTTGCTGGCTTTGTTCATCAGTGTTTCGTACATTCCCCTTCCTCAGATCCCCCAAGAAAGGGAGCATGCAAGGGAACATGAAAAGCCACTGAAGGAAAAATATTTTTTTTCCCGTTCAGAAGCTATTGACACTAATGGTGAGATAACAGTTAAGACAGAAATGTGAACGCTGACATTCATCACTCAGTAACTGCAACCATCTTGGATGTGACTGATACCAGAACAAAAATCCTAAACTAGATTTTGTAAGATCAGCCTTTGGAAATTGGAGTACCTTTCCTTACCTCCTCTACCTCTGTAGAAACACCCCATCTTACCTCTATACAAACATTTAAAATTAAATAGAATTCTAGGAAGCATGTCTAAAAAGCATAGCTCAGAAACCACAGAAGGGCTGAAACAACGCAATACAGAGATTCACAAAAATTAAGGATTCACTATTGTCAATCCTCATTCCAAAAAGCTGTCTTAATAAATCCTTCAGCTATTCATGAAGTGACTGTGTCAGCCCGAAAAAGTAACAGACTGAGTACCTCCAACTGCTCTCCAAAGACGCAGCAGTCTATACGTGACAGTTAATTACCAGCTATTCTCTGCCTAATAGAAAAGGACCTGCAAAGGCCACAGAAAGAAAAGAACAAAGAAGCTTAAAGACTGAGAAAGCAAAACTGTAGTCATTTTAACTGTCCAGTCTGAGTTAACAGCACCAAACCGAAGCTTCCTCCTGCAAAAAAGGCTTCCTAGGAAGTTAGGTAGAGCACAAGACCAAGAAATGACCCATAGTGGTACCTTCAAAAGAAACCAACTCCAACTCCTCCACACATACTTAATGGCAAGATTTTCGGGGCTTTAGAGAAAAAAAAAGCTTAGTATCTACATATTCACCAGAAGTTGCTATACATGACTTCCCAGTATGAATAGTTCCACTGCAGATAAGAGTTGACTTCTCTAAAATAGCTCCATATACATATTGCACAGCCCTGATACAGCCTTTGACCTGCAGTGTGAGAAGATGCTGATTTTGCAGCAGAAGATTAAAACTCTTCTGTCCTTGTACCCAAGGACTGAGCTTGTAACATGCTACAGTCATTGCACCTATCCCCAGGGTATTTTAAAACAGATTAGCCATGATCATAATGGTCCAAGGATGTGTCAGATAATTAAGCGCTGTAAGTTACTGCAAAGTGTTTATCAAACTATAACTTAAACAGTTAACAGTGAGCACAAACTTTCAAAAAATTTCAAACTGGGGAAAACTCATGTCCTACACAGAAGCTGGAAATGGAAGGCAGCAGGGGCTAATGTTTTGCAATTAGCAATAATGTTCTGCAGAAGCAGAGCTCACACATGAAGTAGTTACAACAGTTTATGGTAAAAGTAGAATGAGTTATGTATAATAGGGAAGATAGTAATACATATAGAGTGGAAGAACAAAAGAACAGCCATGCTGGATCAGAAAAAAAAGGATCCTCTAGACCAGAACATTTCTCCTACAGCACTCAAAAACAAACATCTTGGGAACAGTGCAAGAACAGACAAGTAAATAGCAGAATTTCCCAAAACATTCTTCCAGTCTCCAGCAAACTGATAGTCCAGACACTTTCTGAGCCAGAAATGGTGACTTTATACTTAACAACCTTTCTTTTCTGTTCATTTGTAAAGTTGCCACTTAAATTTAGTTAAACTTTTAACATTTCCTGAAGCAAGATGGTGTGAATGTCACTGCTTATTTACATTTTGGATGAAGAACCTGTAGATCTTGTACTGAAAATAACAATGAAGAATGAATAAAAATAACTGACTGCATAAACACTGTTATTATTACCAAAAAAACTGAACGGGAAGAAGATAAAGAAAGGGGTTTTTTTGCGCAGGAGAGGCTTTGGCTTAAAGATGACGGAATTTTAAAAGCATCTTAGGAATTTTATAAAGCTGACATACAGGCACACCTAAAAATACAAATAAACCTCAGAAAATTATTTTTCTGAGGAGATTAAAAAACCAGGTTCAGGGCTTCAGGGCATTTACGGGAGGGTGGGGCTGAGTTTTTTGGTTGTTTTTTTCCCCCTTTAGGAAACTGAAACAGGAAAAAGAAGGTGACAATAATTATTTCTAATCAGTAACTCCACAGTCCATCAGTATTAGTGTTCATCATGCTACAGAAGTGTATTTGAAACTCTTACTCACCTGAAACTTTTAATTATCTTTACTGTGGAAGCACCTATAATGGCAACTAGAAGCCGTATCTGGAGCCATTCTAACCGTGGTGCTGCACTGCCTGAACACAGCTAGCTCCAAAAAGGCAAACCACCTGTGGGCTTTTATCACTTCTCTAGGATCTGAAGCTGACAGAGCCATTTATCCTTCCTCAGAAGGAGTTTAAAGTATTCTTATTGTTACTACCACAATACAGGGCTCATTTTCAAATAGATTAATAAAATCGGTTTTACACAGTTATTTCACACAGATAGAAGTACACAGAAAAGCTAGGGTAAAAAAAATCGCTTTTCTGGTTCTCCAACTTCAGAAACAAAGAAAAATACAAGCAAACCAGGCACAGCTTAACCCCAAAACTTTTTAAGTGGAGAAAGAGCAGAGAAAGACATTTAATTACTATTCGTTTTAGCATTTTACTGTTAACGATTACCTTAAAACTGGCTGCTGCCACATATCCAACAGCCTGATGTACTGCAGTACTGTGTTCCGCAGCTTTATCCCTTAAGATTTTCTCTGCCAGCCTACATTTCCTGAGCTTTCTGCTCCAACACAATCCTGACACACTTCAAAGTACATTACGGTTCACCAAGCACCCTTGCCACAAATTTATAAACACAGTACTTTATTATTTAAAATACAGCTTCCATAGAGAAGCTATGGAAGTTTACCACAGCCTTGAAACGCAGGCCAGTCTAAAAATCAAGGTCATATACGCTCAGTCCAAGCCAGCCTTGCAGAAACCTCATGCATTACAGACAAACAAGTACTCTCCCCAGGCTGCTTCTATAAAGCATAAAGTAGGAAGACAACATACTCTCAGTTTAGTAATGACGCACCTTCACGCCACACACAAACTCCCATCTACACAAAGGTCTTAAACCAAGGACAGCATAAACTTGGAGCCCAAACTTACTTGCATGCATAGAAATTTAGGTCAAAACCCAACTCTGTTTTTATTCAGGTTACAACATGCCCACTTTGCAGCAGACAGCAAATCTCAGGTTTTGACAACCTTCCAGCACCATCCTACATTTCCTCCACAGTTTTTCATTCCTTTGGCTCACTCTCTACCCACTCACTTTTTATGCATCACTCTTCAAACATCGATCAGATATGTTGTTCAGAGAGAAATACATTAATCCTTCATTCCTTTGCTCCATTTACACACTACTCCGCTCACGCCAAACAGCATTAATAAAGTGTTGTCCCTGCATGTGATTGTTTGGGGGTCAAGTTACTCTTGTTCACACTAGGATACCAACTGCTGTCTTGTATAAGTAAAGCAAAGAATGTAGAAGAAAGCTGCATAACTTGCCACTGACACTGCTTACACCGTTTGTTGCAGAAGCTGGTAGGTGGGGAGGAGGGATCACACTACAGAAAAAGAAAAGACAGTCCCATGATTTAGGCAATGCAATTATAACCCAGAGAACTAACTAAGCTCTATTTCTTTCTCTTCTACATAACGAAAAGTCCCAAACATAATCTTTGTCTTATTTAAGTAGATGTCACACATTGTATATACCTTATCCTTTGAACATGTATCTGCAATGTTCAAAGAGAATTGTGTACTAAAACACACCACTATGAAATTACTATATACTCTGACAGAATGGAAATGGATATAGACATCTTGGACTGGGTGCAGAAAATTAGAAAGTAGTATTCACATTGCTGACAGACTTTATGCCTCCAGCTATCAGCAGGTTTTAACTTTGGTTTTTGGTGGGTGTTGTGGTTTAGCCCCAGCTGGCAGCTGAGCACCACGTGGTTGCTCACTCACTCCCCTCCTCCCTACCCCCCGCACCCCAGCAGGATAGGAAGGAGAATGGGAAGGAAAAGGCAAACCCTCCTGGATTGTGTTAAGGACAGGTGACTGGGACAGCAAAGGGAGAAGGAAACAACAGTATTTAGAATATACACAACGGGTGACACACAATGCAGTTTCTCACCCACTGACCATACAACTCAGACTGCAAGCTCAGACCCCTCCTGAAGCTGGACAATCCCCAAGCCTCACATCCTGGAGCTGTGCCGCCCCTTCCCAACTAGCCCCCTTTCTGTGCTGAGCATGACGTCACATGGTATGGAATACCTCCTTTGGCTAGTTTGGGTGGCCTGTCCTGGCTGTGTCTCATCGCAGTTTCTAGTGAAAGTTAACTCTATCAAACCCAGGCTAGCGGGGGTTTTTGGTGGTTGTGTTCTTTTTTTTTTTTTTTTTTGGTTACACTGTTAAAGTTCACACTTGATAAACTCTCATAATAATACAATAAAAATTCATGAGAAAAATAAGTCCTGAATAAAAAGATACTTGAAATAAACTCCCTAATTATGTGTACTAACAAAACCCCTTCATACCTACCCATTTAGTACAGATAATAGTATCACAATAACAAATCAATAAAAAAATGCAGGTCCTTAGACAGATCATGCAGTGACACACCTAAGCAGTACATGCCTATTGTTGGAATAATCATTCTCTCACTTATGAGAAGCTACAAATCTGACTTCTTAATTCTAAAAATATTACAGATTCTGTTTCAAAGTAAGTAGATAGTTGCCTTGCTTATAACATTTTTCAAAAGGATAAAAAAATACAGCATTATTCTAGCCCTCACCAAAGCAAGAAACCCTTTCTCAGTCTCTGGCAATTGGCAAACTGCTCATATTTGGGAGGTGAACTTGAACACTCAACAGCAGTACCTACAGAGCAGTAAATTAATCCGTTCAGAGTGAGGGCCTGCGTACTCTGGCATCCAGTACTATGCCTGAGCATATAATTCGTGCTATGCCTAAGCATGTAGCATTTTAAATTCAAACCCCAGGTTATGCAAAGAAAAAAAAAATATGCATGACTTCGAACCTTAACTCATGGAAAAATGAACCCAAGTAGATCAATACTTAAACAAAATGAAGCACGAAAACTTTCAATCCAGGAGATAAATTGAGAAAAACATTACATGTCATTTGTAAGTTTTTCTTTCGGAAGTCAGGGCAGGGAAGTTTCTAATAAGATGTGGGAAATATTAAAATAACCACACGCATACAACAATGACCTTAATGTTTTTTTTTCTGGCAGCTGTTTGCATTTCAACTAAGGGAAAAAAAAAAGGGGGGAGAAAGCCAGCTTGGTCACCAGAAAACCACACCAGTTATTTCAAAAATAAAGTTACAACCCAGAATGAGCAAATTCCATCGTGTAACAGCAGCAGCTACCCAACTCTTAGGAGCCAAACACAATCCCCGAACACCCACCTCAGACAGCACTCCCACTAGCCAGCACCACAGAGATGGGCACTGCAGCATGCGCTGAAGGTCAACATCTTCAGGCCCTGATTTTATATATGCTTCTCCTAATCACGTCAAAATCACGGCTCGCTTCACTTCATGACTTAAAACACCGAGGAGAACTACTGGACGGGGGGAGACAAACCACGCACCCCTCCGCTCCGCACACTGCCAGCAAAACGGAGGCCACTGAGGAAGGAGGCAGGGAGGGATTCCACAGGCGGAGGGACCTCGTTAGGCATTACGCGAAGCGCTGACAGCACGTTTCGTTTCCACGGGTTACGAGATCTCTCTCCTTCCGCCCCAGCCCAGTCCCTGGGGCCGAGGCAGAGGGAAGAGGCGTTTTCTCCCCTCGCCCTGTCCCTCCACCCCAAAGAACCCCCTTGCCGACACGCACCGCGCCCCTTCACACCGCCCCCTTCCCCTCCCCCGATCCGGGGGTGCGTGTCCGTGCCTGCCCTTGGGGCTCGCCTCTCCCGCCGGCCGGGGCGGCGCGGGGGAGGGGAAGGCGGTTGGTCCTCACCTGCATCCCCGGCAGGCCCGTCTGCACCGGGGAGTGAGCCATGGCGGAGGCGGCAGGGACGCGGGAGAGAGGGAGCCGGGTCTCCTCAGGCGGCTCCGGGGGACGGGGCTTAGCTCATCTCCACACGCTCACACACACAAGCCGCCGTCCTCCTCGCCCTTCCCCCGAGCGAGCAGCGCCCGTGCGCCGGCAGCGGGAAAGGGGACGTCCCAAGCTCGGGCTCTTCAGGCCCCCGTCACGGATGCAACCGGCGGCCTCCTCATCCCTCCTCCTCCTC
>VWZZ01003697.1:2683-17355 GCA_013399095.1 Psophia crepitans | reverse complement strand
GGCCCTGCTGGCGACACGATGACAAACCTGAGGGGAGGGGCGGCAACACCAGCGCGCGCGCCCGCCCCGCCTCTCCTACCCGGCTACCTGCACGCGCTGCCCCGCCCGGTTCCCGCCGCCGCCGCCATGGGTTAAGGGCCGGAGGGGAGCGGGGAGGCGGGAGGCCCCGAGCGCCGCCCGGCCATACGTACCGCGGGGTACGGAGACCCGCCGGCGCGGGTCTGAGTGCCCTGAACGCCTCGGGCGGTGTCGGCTCCCGAGCGCCGAGCGTGCATCGTCCCCGAGTGGGGGGGCGGCGGGTTCCGCGCCGGGGCCGCGGCCTTGTGGGTTTCGTTGGGTTTTGTCCTTCGCCGTTCCGGCGGAGGCAGCCCACAGCTACAGACCTGCCTCTGTCTCCCGCTGCCGCAGGGAAGAGCGGCTTCCCGGCTGCCGGGGGGGCAGAACAGGTGAAGCGAGGCGAGCACCGGGCCCGGGGGCTGCTCGCTTAAAATAAGGGAACCGGGGTGAGGCGATGGATCAAGATGGCAGAAACCCTAGACATTTTCTGGTATGTCCTTTTCCTGCCTCCCCTTCGCTTGGGCGCGTTAAGAAAGGTCACGGTCATGCCATCGCCCTGCTGAGGGATATGGTTTCAGGAAGCACTTGACTTCCCGTCAGAAGCTGCAAAAGCAGCACTCCGAGATGGCAGTCATGTTTCGCAGCGCTTCCTGCGTGGAAGGAAGGGGTCAGCGGCCAGGTCTCCTGCACACCAGAGAAGCCCTGGGCCCTTGCAGAACCCTTACGAAGCTGACGATGTATGTTCCCTGTGTTTGGTCTATTTAAGCCGAGCTTGAACAGCTCCGTCACACCATTTCCAAGGCACTATGGAATGCCCTCGGGTTCTCTCCTATTTTCCTCACAAAAAGCAGAGTAGTTCCACATGTATTAAAACTACTGCAACCAGTTGGCCAGTGGGTCTGGGGTCCACAGCCCAGGGGTTCTCTGTCTTCTCAACTGAATTAAAGACAGGGGTGAGCATCCACTGGAGCGAAAATTACTTTTGAGTAGGTAATTCACCAGAGTTTGAACAAATCTCTTAACTGCAGGAAACACTTTAAAGTATAAAACAATCTTTATTTATACATTCTTAGAATCCCCACTGAAGTTTTTCCTATAGTTAGGATATTCTTTGTTGTCTGACATAGGCTGAGCTAAGGCTACATGATCTTGTTTTCCTGAAACTTACAGAAACATAAATGTCTCTGAATATTTCTACCCCTCAAACTCAAATAAAATTAGCTAACAGCCTTATACAGGGCTGTATGTGTACACATACGCACACTGATTGTTGCTCTGAGAAACTGGACTAAATATACCAGCTCTTGAGTACAGTGAAACACGGGGCGGATGATGGATAGAAATTGTATAGAAAACTGAACTATTGCAATTCTTTTATTAGTTGTTCATGAAGGAGTTGCTAGTTTCCTTAACGCTGGAATGGAGTTTAAATTATGGGGTTTGTAACTTCAGGAAATACGAAAATGTTTCTGCTGTTTACTGGTATGTAATTTTCTAAGAAATGAAAAAGCTTTCATTTGAGTTTTACCTCAGTCAAAAGTCAAATAAGTCACAAAAATGGTATCAAAAGTTTGTATTCAGAATGTTTTCTAAAGCATTTTTGCAATCTTCTTTTTTTTAAAAAAGCAGAGCTTCACTATCTTCATGGGTGCTCCACTGTTTGCAGTAAAATTTTCTAGCTTGCTAAGGAGAAAGTCGATGAGCTACAAGTGAAGCTTTTTCTTTGTCCAATGAATCACAGCATGGTTTGGGTTGGAAGGGGCCTCAAAGATCATCTAGTTCCAACCCCCCTGCCATGGGCAGGGACACCCTACACTAGACCAGAGTGCCCAAAGCCCCATCCAACCTGGCCTTGAACACTTCCAGGGATGGGGCCTCCACAGCTTCTCTGGGCAACCTGTTCCAGTGCCTCACCACCCTCACAGTAAAGAATTTCTTCCTAACATCTAATCTAAATCTCCCCTCTTTTAGTTTAAAGCCATCACCCCTCGTCCTATCACTCCCTGCCCTTGTAAACAGCCCCTCTCCAGCTTTTCTGTAGGCCCCTTTAGGTACTGGAAGGCTGCTATAAGGTCTCCCTGGAACCTTCTCTTCTCCAGGCTGAACAACCCCAACTCTCTCAGCCTGTCTTCACAGGAGAGGGGCTCCTCTGGACTCATTTTANCCATTCTCCACCCAGGCGGTAGTTGTGCTTAGGATTGCTCGCACCTGTGTGCAGGACCTTGCACTTGGCCTCATTGAACTTCATACAGTTCACATGGGCCCACCCCTCCAGCCTGTCAAGGTCCCTCTGGATGGCATCCCTGCCCTCCAGTGAATTAAACACACAACACAGCTTTGGGGTCACTGACAAACTTGCTGAGGGTGCACTCGATCCCACTGTCCATGTCACTGATAAAGACGTTAAACAGTGCCAGTCCTCATACTGACCCCTGAGGAACACCACTCGTCACTGATCTCCACTTGGACATCGAGCTGTTGACTGCAACTCTTTGAGGGTGGCCATCCAGCCAATTCCTTATTTACCGAGTGGCCCGTCCATCAAATCCATGTCTCTCCAATTTAGAGACAAGGATGTTGTGCAGGACAGTGTCAAATGCTTTCAACAACTCCAGGTAGATGATGTCAATTGCTCTTCCCTTATCCACCAACGCAGTAACCCCATCGTAGGCAGCCACCAAATGTCAGGCGTGGTTTGCCCTTAGTGAAGCCATGTTGGCTGTCACCAGTCACCTCCTTATTTTCCATGTGCCTGAGCACAATTTCCAGGAGGACCTGCTCCATGATCTTGCCAGGCACAGAGGTGAGACTGACCGGCCTGCAGTTCCCCGGGTCTTCCTTCTTTCCCTTTTTAAAAATGGGGGTTATGTTTCCCCTTTTCCAGGCTGTGGGAACTTCACCGGACTGCCATGACTTCTCAAATATGATGGAGAGTGGCTTAGCCACTTCAACTGCCAGTTCCTTCAGGACCTGCGGATGCAGCTCATCAGGTCCCATGGACTTGTGCACTTTCAGGTTCCACAGATGGTCTCAAACCATCTGTAGGATCTTCTCCTACAGTGGGCTGTTCTTCATTCTCCCAGTCCCTGCCTTTGCCTTCTGCAATTTCGGTGATGCGGATGCAGCACTTGCCAGTGAAGACTGAGGCAAAAATGTGAGTACCTGCCCTTGCTTCCACCCTGTGTAGGCTTTCTTTCAGTGCTGAGATTGTCCAGGAGCTCCTTGTTCAGCCATGCAGGCCTCTTAGTGTTCTCACCTGTCTTGCTCTTTGTTGGGATGCATTGAATACTAGCCAGCTTTCTTGGGCCCCTCTTCCCTCCAGGGCTTTGTCCCATGGTACTCCTACTCAGTAGGCCCCTGAAAAGGCCAAACTCTGCTCTCCTGAAGTCCAGGGTAGTGAGTTTACTGTGCGCCCTCCTCACTGTTCTAAGGGTCTTGAACTCTGCCATTTCATGGCCACTGCAGCCAAGTCTGCCCTTGAGTTTCATATTCCCCATTAGCCCCTCCCTGTTGGTGAGAACAAGGTCCAGCGTGGCACCTCTCCTTGTTGGCTCCTCTGTCACTTGGAGAAGGAAGTTATCTTCAGTGCGTTCCAGGAACCTCCTGGATTGCTTATGAAATGAATTCCACTGAGCTCTTATTAAGAAAGTTTCTTCACCCTCGGTTTCCCACAGCAGAGTTTCAGGCTCTAAATCCCATGAGATAATTTATTTGGGTGGTACAGCAGTTGTAACAGCTCGAGCTGGGTGCCTCCACAGAGAGACCCTGAACAAAGAAATTCCTGGGCACTTACAACCTTACAATCTAAGTTCCCCTTCCCTCATGCAGCAGTTTGGACCAAGAGTGATATTAGGGTCTGGGGTCTTCATGTTCTTCGTTGGGTCCTTTCTTTGCCTCTAGGTGGGCCACTTCTTATCTCTAAGGTTGCGGCCTCTGCTGATGTTTGTAGCCTCCTCATCTTCCAGCTTAAACCAGCTCTGGGGCCTTCTTGTACTTAGTGAGGAAAGGGTTCAGCAAAAATACAATATATCTAGGTGAAAGTTCATTGCTTGTGGCCTACGGTTTTGGCAAATTTAGCCTTTCATGCTAAGTTAGTTATGCCAGCAGTTATGCTAAGCGTGACAACTAATATTTCCACTACCTCACTGTCATGGTTTAGCCCCAGCCAGCAGCTAAGACCACACGGCCACTCGCTCACCCCTCATCTCCTCCACTGGTGGGATGGGGAGGAGAATTGGAAGAAAAAGGTAAAACTCGTGGGTTGGGATAATTTACTGGGACAGCAAAGGGAGAGGGAAATAACAACAGTAGTGATAAAAGAATATACAAAGCAGGTGATACACCATGCAATTTGCTCACCGCTGACCCATTGCACCAACCCCTCCTTCCCAGCCAGTCCCCTTTATATACTGAGCATGACATCATATGGTATGGAATATCCCTTTGGCTACTTGGGGTCAGCTGTCTTGGCTGTGTCCCCTCCCAGCTTCTTCTGAAAATTAACTCTGAACACTCACATAACATTAAAAATCCTTACTGAGAAAATGTCAGCTTTACCATTGCCTGTGCAGCTTTATTTTTGCTCTTTTCTATCTAGCCATTAGGGTACTGATTTTATCAGCTGCTTTACTTTTCCTGCAGTTGCACGTTCAGTGCAGACTGAAAATAAAATGGTATAAAAATAAGGTGCTTTTCTTGTATTATGAAAGGTATGAAGCTATTGTTTTCTGTCCATTAGTATTCCCCTTGGGACTTAAATAATTTTCATAAGATACATATACTTAATTTGCTAGAGCTGTTTACGTTTTATCTTGCTAATTCCCCTTCTACGTTTCGTAAATGCAGGGAAACAAACGAGCAAATTCAAAAGGTGAACTCTGTGTCATAAACCACATACCAGTCTGAGTTAAGTTCTAATGAAGTCAGAACAACGTATCAGAAGGTCTCATTTCTGTCAGCTTTGTATACTGTATCTTGTGTTCTGATACACTTCCAGTTTCCTTCCTGGACTTGAAGAAAATTTTAACCAAAATAATTTGGAATGTAATCTTAAAATAATGAACATGTTTCTGTGAGCCATTAGTTTTGTAAATGCTGATCTTTCTAGTGTAAACTTCAGCTCCATCCCCACAGACTAAATAACAGAAACCCAGCAGATTTTCCTCTCCTTTTCTTAAGCTTTTCTGAGAAAAAATGGTTTTGTGCATTATATGCCAAATACTGCTACTCTTGCAGAAATCTTTATTAAAAATAGAATGATTACATGTTGTGACAGCCTGCCATCCTAGTACAATGTCAGTCTTCAAAAGTAAGCAATTATCAGTCAGACGGTTCCCTACTAGATCTTTTTGAAGCCAGATGTTTCCAACATGCAAAGATTCAATGGATTTACTTTATGTGTAGACTTCTCAATACCTGGTTTGCTTCTGGTCTGAAATGATACTTTGAATATGCAGAGATTTTCTGCTTTGCTGGTTATATAAAAAAGAAGTTACAAACGAAAAATATAATTATGTCATGATAATAGCAGTGACTGTAAACTTTTTTAATAAACATTTTCCTTACTGACCAAGACTGAGATGTCTTCTCAAATGAGTAAGGTAAGACCATTGATGTTTTCTAAAAAGAAAGATGTGCCAGAAACTTAGCTCTTTTAAAGTTTGTAATATACCGTCACGAAATAAACATTGCTATTTTGCAACAAATACACTACAAAAAGCATGGTGGCTTGTAACAGATAGGACATTAGTCTACAAAATATAGCACATGAGAAATGTAATGGTGAATAAGTAGCGGGCACAAATTTACCTGGGGAAGAGAGAATGAGGTGGCTGGATGTGTGACAATACCACTTGCAGGAAGGTATGGCTACAGGACAGTAGAGTTCATTTTCTTCCTAGCAGCAGGCAGAGTGCTGTGTTTTGGGTTTAGGATGAGGACAATGCTGATAACGCACTGATGGTTTCAGTTGTTGCCAAGCAGTCAGGGACCTTTCGGCTTCTCATACTGGCCTGCCAAGGAGAAGGTGGGGGAGCCGCTAAGAAGCTGAGAGGAGATGCAGCCAGGACAGCTGACCCAAACTGGCCAAAGGGATAGTCCACACCATATGACGTCATGCTCAGTATATAACTGAGGGGTTGGCCAGGAGGTGGTGTGACTCCATGTGGTGAGAAATTGTGCTGTGCATCACTTGTTTTGTATATTTCTTACCATTAATATTATTATTCTCTTCCTTTTCTCCAGTTCTGCCCTATTAAACTGTCTTTATCTCAACCCATGAGTTTTACCTCTTTTTTTTTTTTTATTCTCTCCCCCGTCCCACTGGGGCAGTAGGTGAGGGAGCAGCTTTGTGGTTGTTTTAGCTGCCAGCCAAGTTAAACCACGACAGTTTGTCCATCTTGTATGGACCCTAAATTAGGTTCCTAGTCTTATCCTTTTTTTAATTACTCTGTTAATAGCCTAATGGACTTTGTACTCAAAATTAAATTCTCAATAGTTTGTCAGTAAGGCTCCATTTTGAATACTTCCATTTTAAATGTATGACATTGCCTGTATCATATAATGCAAAACAGCTTTAACGAGGCGCCTCACAAACAGATCTTAAAGAATTGTAGTGGTCTTGGGGATAGAAGGGGAGGTCCTCACATGGGACTTTAACTGATGATAAAGAGGAAAGAGAAAATAAAAGCATTTCACAGTGGAGGTTGTTACCAGTAGACTGTCACAGGAATCCATCTGGGACCAGTCTTGCTCAGCATATCCATGAATGACCTAGAAAAGAGACTAAAGAGAAATGACAAAATAGTCTCACATTGTCAAGTGTCATGAAATAAAAACTAAAATGAAGTGCAAGGAGTTGCAGAAGAATCTCAGAGTGAGTGACTGCTGAGTGACATACCAGATGGGAGTTCAGCATTGAAAACCATACAGGAGGAAAGTATATGGGAAAAGAGTTGAACTTCACATACCGGAGTTCCCACTGACCAAGAAGGAAATCTTGGCTGTCACTATTTTTGAAACAATCAAAAGATAAAACTATGTTAGAAGTTACTAGGAAAGGAATAAAGAACAAGGGAGACAACATTGTTATGCCTCAGTATAAATCCATGCTGCTCCTACAGACTGTCTGTACCTTCCATTTCCAAAATGATACTGTCGCGTAGAAGAAGATACCAGAAAGAGAAAAAAACTGTGATCAAAGATTCAGAAAAATTTCTCTAGAAGGCGAAATTAATTACATTATGACTCCTCAGCTTAGGAAAGAGACTCTTCATAGAGTTCTGTATGAGTCCTCATGAATGACCTGGAGGAGACAACTAGGGAGTGACTGTACACTTTTTCTCATAACAAGAGCTATCAGGCAGAAACTTTAAAATAGAGAAAAAGCAGGTAACAACACAAATGAATAATGGAGCTCACTGCCATGAGAAGTAGTGGGAGGTAAAAAAATTTTTTTCCTTTCATTTAAAAAATTGTCAAATTCATGGAGCAATTGTTTGTACAACAGCAAGATTTTAGAAATAACTTGTTCCAAGCATCCCAATGTCAGTCTATAGTCTTTACTAAGACAAATTAAAAAGAGTATTAAGTTTTGATAAATTAGAGTACTAGAAGAGAAAAAAATTAACAGGACTCTGGTGAGCCCACTAAGGAGTAATGAAATTTGAAGAGAGAACATCAGGCTTTAAGCTTCAGGTACAGTGTCTGAACAGTGAAATAATCAAATAGCCTACCCATATAGCCAGGTGGATCCCACCCCTTTTCATGTGGTTTCATGTTGACATCAGAAACAGAATTTCTCTGACTGAGAAGAAATAAGCTATCAAGATCTGCTCTTTTAACTTAGATGAGGACTTAAATGATGAAATCCTCTATTACCGAATTGATATCATAATTATAGCTGAATAGACACATTACCATTTAGAGACTTTCTCCTTTTTTTAGTTTAAATAATATGTATTTGCATGCTAAAGGTTTATTTACCTACATTTCAGAAACAAAACTGTTCAGCCAGTTCTAAATTGGAGAATGGGTAGAAATGCCATGTGTCTGGCACTGAAGACTTCTATTTGGGTTCAATTTCACCCTTGGGTAAATGGGGCATGTCTGAAGGGATTTTACTCAGATAAATATTCACCCCTCAGAGAGAGGGTTGGTAGCAAACACTGCACTAGAACTTGTAAGCTAGAAGGCTATATGGTCTGCTAGTAAGCTACGGAAAAGTGGATGGCTGAACCCCACAGGCCCTTCTGCTGGAACAGTGTGTGGAGGTCAGCCAGCAGTAACTGAGCAGCCTTGACCCTCCTGCGGGACTGACTAGGTCTCTGCATCAGGCTTCTCCTCATCCCGCCCCTACAGCTGCGCAAGGTAGAAGAGCCTTATTCCCCAGGCTGCCCTCCGTATCTCTCTTCTAGCTGCACTTCATAAATGGCTGCTCAGCTCTCTCACTGTACTCTCCATCAAGGATTTTACAATCAAGATTTATAATGGTCTGCCTAACTGTTTATGGCTTGAGACTGTTTATGAGGTCCTCAACCAAAACTGCCTTGAGAAACAGGAGCTTACACCCTGGAGCAGTTCTTTGGAAACACTTTCTAGCACTAAATATATTTTTTAAAAAAATAAAATTATTTCCTACCCTTGTCCAATTCCTTGGCTCATCTACAGAAAAACAAGTCCTTGTTTGAGCAGACGTCTCAGAAAGGAAAGCAGAGAGGACTGGGCATTGTTCTGAAATGAGAACCCCTAGTCGGGATGACTCAGTGTGCAGAAATTAACTATAATTATATCTGTGGGTTTTCATTCACTGATTTAGCTGTTTCATGTTTATAAAGTTTTCCCAAACCTTCTTTTCTGTAGGGCCTTGTTAAGGATATTTACAACACCCATATTCTGACATTCTTCTACTGTGCTGAAGGAGAAATGCACATTTCCCTGTTAATAATAAAAAAATACCCTTATCCTGTCCAGGACTGATGTTTTTTCCTGTGTTTGCTCTACAAGATTAGTTTCTAGCGTACTTTCAAACTATGAGGAGATCATGCCCCTACAAAACTTCTGGGTTTTCCATGTTTCCACCAACATTTGAAAATTTCAGTTTTCCATTTTTGGTGGAAAGAGGTCCCTTCTACAGAGTTTATGGTGGAGCCTTTCTTGCTCTCGACAAGGCATGGGTAACCTTGCAGACATGTATATATGCCAGCAGAGAAATCTTGTGTAGCTTCCAAAGCACACAGATTGCCTTCTACAACCAGACTCGGCTGTGCATTGAAGTTGTGGTTGAATAAGCCATCTGGACAGAAAATAGTTTTGTCTATTACAGAAGCCAAATTTGAAGTTCCAATAACGACATTCTGCTTCAGGTCTCGTCAGTGCTGAAGGAAAAAAAAAAAGGCTATTAAATCATATTCCCCAAAGAAAAATCCAGTATTTTGGTATGTTCGTATAAAACATTCTGTTCTGTATATATTGCTTCCTGCAGTGATGTACTTCATATCTTTCATAGAAAATTGCAAGTTTTTGAGATTGTTATTACTAGGAGAAAGTTCACTTTCTTATAGTACTGAGAATCATAATGGATAAGCTGAAATGAGGCAGGAAATGGAAGAAACATCTCAAGTGTTGTATGCCCTTTATTAATAATGAACAGAATATAAGTGCCTGAAAGTATTTTAGTATTCCAGACAGACAATTAAAATTAGATGGGGACCTAGAGCTCATTAAGAAACATGAGACTGACTATACTGCACTGTGCCTCTGCCCCCAAAGAGCATCATTTCATTAAATCTTGCTTTTTATAAACCTTTCTCTTACCCTCTTGTCATACAAACAAAACATAAGTGAATAGAAGAAAACATACCTTCTCTGTCTTCACCTCACATTTCACATTTTATAATGCAGACATCAGTTCTTAGATTAATGTCTGTGTACACAACAGACTAGCAAAATCTCCAGACTAAATGGATGCATTAAGGATGACCCTGTAATCATGATGAGACTCACTAACCTGTAACTGTGTCCCTAGACAGTCCATGTCATCACAGATCTAAATGTTTGCTTGTAGACTGCAGTTGTCCCAGCAGAAAAAAAGGTTGCACTACGTCTGATTGATAACCAGTAAGTAGTGGCCTTACAATCGACTGCATTATTTCACTGTTTTCATTCAAGAATGGTCACATTTTAATCCTTCATGAAACGCACGATGTACCAGAAGCTACCTGTAAAATCTTGGGTTGGCAGAAGTTGGAACACAAACCCACATGGATTCCTGTGAGTCTAGGGTGTTGGTAACAAATAAAAATCATTGTGACGTAATGGGTTTTTTAGGGTACACCTTCATGTTGCACTTGATCCAATTTAATGGTGGTCTGCTGCTGAAGTGCTGATCCTGCTCTTCCTTTCTCCCAGCCCTGGCTCCCGTGCTTGCATTAGCAATCACATGCCCACATGTGATTTTAGGGATCAGTTCCCTGAGCCCACGGGAAATGCATTCACATCCTGATGGATTAGTCTCCTGTGGCAGCAGTCTGGATGTCACACAGTCCTCTGGATGACACCATGTGTGTGGGAGAGAGGGAAGCCAGCGCATCCCATTCGCTGGTAGCCCATAGCTCAGATGGGATGGATAGAAAGTGAAACTCCTTCCAGGATGTCTTGTATGGAGCAGGATGGTGGCTCCAGCTCTTTCATACCACAAAATCCACCTTCTCAGTTTGCAGCAATGAATGCTCCTGCCCGTGGTTTAAGCCCAGAGATGCATATCCGGAGGGGTCGGTCTTTGCAGAGCAGGTACAGAAGCAAACAGCAAAGGGATGACTTTGCTGCCATGACCGATACTGAACCTCTTTGCTAGGCAGAGACCCTCAGTACTTAAGAACACCAGACTGCAGCCTTTCCAACCCCAGAATTTAACACCCAAGAGTGAAAAGCCAGAAGTCACAAATATCCCCAAAACTGTGAGGGTTTTTTGGGAGAGTTTCTACTAGGAAAATAAATTACAGCTTGTTTTCCAACATTTGAACCTACCATCATTCCCACTAAGTATGTGTGTGGGGCAGTTACAGCCTGTAATAATTCTGCCCCCACAAAAATGCAGGTCCTGTGCAAGTGCCCTCCCACCTCCCCCATCATTCCCATCCCACAGGCTTCTAAAAGTGGTTACCCACTAAGTTCCTGTACTGTTCGTGGTGCTCTGACATGCTCCAGTAATCTTCCACCTCCTCCTGCAGAACTTTCATTCACAAAAATCTGCTGCAACCTTCCATTTGCACCAGACCTTTGGCTAGATCCCAAAGCCTTGCACTCCTTTGGCTTCTACAGTCACCAGCTTGGTTTTCCTCCCATCTTTTTCAAGAGAGTGGGCTTCCTGGGGATTTTGGACTGAGCATCTCTTTTTCCAGCTGAGATAGTGGGTACTTGATGCCTTACTTGCAATGAAGAGCAGATTTTGCTGCTCCACATCAGGACCAGTGTCCTTCCCTGCTCTGAGGTACATTTACCAGGGGAGTTAGGGGCTGCAGGCTCATACTAACACTACAATGGAGTAGCAGAGCTACACAGATTTCCCATCCCACTGTCTCCTGATAGCAGAGGGATTTGCCTTGGCACCATAGCTACTTGTGAAAATGGTCAGAGGGAACTGTAGGAGACCACAAAACTACATTTATTTTCTGATGAGTCTTAAGTGAGATATACATAGATTAGCCTCTGAATCTGCTATCAAGAATTATCTGTATTGGCACTGTATCTTGTGATACTGCGACTGTCTTACATATCCATGCTCAGTTCTGCTCATTCTGCTTCCTGCCCGCAACCATTCCTTCCTCCCAAACTCCCTCAGTGCAAATCTTGGCCTTCCCCTCCCTCCTCCTGAGAAGCTCTCCAATGCCAACATGCCACCCACCCATATCAGATATGGAAAAGCTGCTGTAGTTATGTGTGCTGAGGAGCTCAGGCAAAGCATACTCATATCAGTGGTGTCGTGGTTTTACCCCAGCCAGCAGCTGAGCACCACGCAGACGCTCGCTCAGTCCCCCTCATCAGGAAGGGGGAGAAAATCAGAAGAGTGAAAGTGAGAAAAGTCGTGGGGTCAGATACAAGAATTTAGTAAGTGAAGCAAAAGCTGCGTGCACAAGCAAAGCAAAACAAGGAATTCGTTCCCCACGGCAGGCAGGGGTTCAGTCATCCCCAGGACAGCAGGGCTCCGTCACGTGTAGTGGTGACTTGGGAAGACAAACGCCATCACTCCGAACCACCGCTGCCCCCCCCTTCCTCTTCCCCCAAGCCCCTTATAAACCGAGCATGATGCCATATGGTATGGAATGTCCCTTTGGTCACTGAGGTCAGCTGCCCTGTCTGTCCCCTCCCAACTCCCCGCACATCCCCAGCAGCAAAGGCCTCGGCTCTGTGTGAGCATCGCTCAGCAACAGCAAAAACATCTCTGCACTATCAGCGCTGCTTCCAGCACAAACCCAAAACACAGCCCCATAGTGGCTGCTGTGAAGAAAATTAACTCTCTCTCAGCTGAAACCAGGACAAGTGGAAAGGTTCTCATCAACTTCACTGGATTTTTTTTATTTCTGCTGTTTCTAGGTAGTACATAGGCTCTTCAGCCCATGGCACGTCTTCCTCATCTTCCTTTTTCATTTGTTTAGAGGCTGACACTGTAGTCACTGACTCATTTCCATGAACAATTTTCTCAATGAGCATGCTTGGCTTGCATTGTAATGCAGATCTATGGTGGCATTTATTTGCATTTATGGAAGCAAAATAAAAATTTTTAACCTGGTCCTTATTAGCGCTCAAGGTTTTACCATGTGTTTTTATGTCATTCTTCCAGGAGAAACACAAGACCATGTAACCGTGTTCTGGCTGTTAAATAAAGAAAGAAGCACTTTCAAAGTATGTGTACCTACAATTTTTATACACGTAAATGTTTGCATTTAATGATTCATGTGTTTAACAAACTTATGCAGAGATTGTTCTAAAGGACTTCAGTTTACCTTTAAAATTAAATTCCAGGCTTTCAAGAAGTCAGCGTGAGGATGAGGGAGCAGCATCATTAGGGGTTTTAACTGCTCAAGGACTGCCCCTCCCAGTGACCATCTTCTTCAGCACTGGCATCATTTCATATTAACTAAATGTGAGCTGGAAACCACACCTCTAGCCTACAGCGATCCTGAGCTGAAGTTTCCTCTGCTTTCCACAGAGCAGACACAATGGCGCACAGAGCAAGGAGGAGCAGCTCTGGGCAGAGGAATCAGGGTGCAGCAGTCCTTGCACGCAGATCCCTGGCCCCAACCTGAAGATCTGGTTAGAAGTGCCTCAGGAGCTGCTACCCAACTCGCCTAACTCCTCCCATCCTAAAGCTTTGACGCCCAGCATCCTAAACTCTCCCACATCAGCCCCTCCCAAACTATTTCAGCATGCAATGCCAGGGCAATCCCAATCTCTCCTCCTAGCAGTCCTGCCACCCAGAGCTCTCCCATTCAAGTCACTGCAAATCCATTTGAAGACCTCAGTTGCCTCAGGGTCCATCCAGACCCTGCTCACAATCCTCCCTGCCACTGCAGCAAGCAGCACCTGCAGCCCCACAGGCTATGGAGGCTTCTTGTTGCCCTCCAAAGAGCTACAACAGCTCTATACCCAAAGCTCCTTCCTAAGGATGTCTCAGTTTGACCCAAAAGTTTGCGAGGTAGCTCAAAAAAATCTGCTTCTGTACACACTTGAGAAGACGACAGTGTGAAAAGAGCAGTGTTGAGGAGAGGTCTAAAACTGAATGGCATTCAGGAATGAGATGCTCTCCCAGCGAACTCCCCTAATGGCTGGCATGGCCTCACCAAATGCCATCTCAGAGAGCTGTAGCTGCACCAAACGTGATGAGCATGGCTTCAGTGGTTGTAGAACAGATTAACAGCCTGGCATGTCACTCAAGAGGCAGCAATCCAAAACCAGTGCTTCCTTAGTCTGTCAGGACCGAGCACAGATTCAGCTCAGACTCTGTGTGCACTCTTGCTGGAGTGTCTGTCCAGCCCTGTAAGGTAACATGGTGCTGTTTCCTCTGGGGAGGGGTCTGCCGTGCCCACGGGAGCCAGTGTCGCTTTGTCTGACTTTTGGCTCAGTTACAAAAAGTCCCCCAAACCTGCTTGTGGCTTTGCTTCTTAGGGCAGGGTTTCATGCCCAGGGTTTAGGTTCAACAGCTTCATGTTGTTCTTAACTCAATTTATCATGAAGCTGTTCCTGGTGGTTTCATCATCTTTTCAAGTAAGGGTGTCGAGTGCTGCAACGCGGTCGGCTTTATTCTTGTTCGTTACCACTCTTTGGTATCAAAGTCTCTGTATATAACACCATGCAGGATTTTGGCAGTTTTAACAGGTTTTTCAAAGTTTGAAGAAGCCATGGCTTCCAACGGTGCTGCCAGGGTCCATCTTTCCCTTAAATCCACCCAGGTATTTCTGTTTCCCTAAATATACAGCAGCCCGACGGTCTTCACAAGCGAATACTGACCTGTGCACCAAGTAGCTTCAGAGGATAACCTAGAGCTTGTGCAAACTACGCGTGAAAAAATCACTAAGGGAAGGACGCGAGAGGGTTTCCCGGGCGCCCCCCCGCACCCC
>VWZZ01003696.1:4528-115242 GCA_013399095.1 Psophia crepitans | reverse complement strand
AGCTCCTCTGCCAGCTACCTCAGTAGTCTCGGGTGGATCTTACCTGGCTTCACAGACTTATGAGTGTCTAGGTGATGTAGTAGGCTGTGAACTGCTTCCTCCTGGATGGTGGGAGGTTTATTCTGTCCTCTGTCCCTGTCTTCCAGCTCAGGGGGCTGAATGCCCCAGGGGCAGCTGGTCTGACTATTAAAGACTGAAGCAAACAAGCCATTAAGTACCTCAGCCTTTTCTTTGTCCTTGGTGGCCATGTTCCCCTCCGCTTCCAGTAAAGGATAAAGATTCTCCTTGGCCTTTTTTGTTGTGAATGTATTTGTAAAAACATTTTTATTGTCCCTTACAACAGTGGCCAGACTGAGTTCTATCTGGGCTTTTGCCTTTCTAATTTTCCCTCTGCATGACCTGGCGAGATCCCTGTATTCTTCCTGAGTCACCTGCCCCTTCTTCTAAGAGTGGTAAACTCCTTTTTTTTTCCCTGAAAAAGGAAAAAAAGTGGAAACTTTAGTTATCAAAAAGTTTTTCAGGATGTATTCAGTTCAGTTCAGTTCAGTGTAGCAGAACAATCAGGAGGCAAAGCAATCACCCTAAGCTGAACTAAAAGCTTAGAACTCCCATGCAACAAATTAAATTAACCATTTAAAGCATAAAGCAACAAACTTGAATAAAGATGGATCACAAACACAAAAGAGGTTGCAGACACACAGATTGTATCAGCACTATTGCTCTATTATGTCTGAAATTAAAAAATACTTTATGTTGGAAAGAGCTGCTACTGAAGAGACTGTAGTATTTCAGATGTTGATTCTATGCAACCTAAAGTGACGAAAACGGAAGTTTAACAAGCAAAAAATGTACCCAGTGAGAAAATTTTTCATCATTTATGCACATATCCTTTCATATTCTTTGAACTGAATTTCAGAAGGGAAATAAGCTGTCCTATATCTTTGAAGCCACCAGGGCAATTTAATACACTGTCTTCAGTGCTGAGACATATTTGAATCAGTTTGTCTTTAACCCAGGGAAGGGCTGCATGGTTCTTCCTTTGTTCCCAACAGTATTATGTTCTAGGTCATCCTAGGATGTGTCGTCCTCAGAGTATCAGCACAGTTGGGTTGAAGACAAATGTTTTAGGATTGCAATGGATCTTGTGCTTGTAGGGTGATCAAGTTAGGTGGAGACAATGAAATTTGGCTAAGAATTTCTTAACTGCAAATATAACTCAAATAGACACAATTAGCATTGAAATAACATGACTCTTTTTTAAGTTTGGTTTTTTAGGTTATTATTAATGGCTCGTTTATTCTCCTATGTGATCCTATCAAAAATATAGAAAGATGTTTAGCTGAGGCCTCTAATAGCCAAAATGGAGAATATAATCAGTTATTTATTTAAATATTTTTACTTTCAGGTTATGCATAGCTTTTTTCTTTTTGGTAGCAATATCTCTATGACTCCTAAATTAATTAGTATTGCATTACAAGCTTTGACACTGTATTACTTAAACATACTTATTTTGAGAATGCAAGAAGGAATTACAGATTTCTGTAGTTCAAAACACAAGCTGATTAGTTTAAAATTATATCTACCAAAACCAATGTCTCTCTCAAACCCATCTTTTCTGTAGGTGGTGTTATGAAATTCATGCCATATATTAGAGAATTAATTTGAAACATTTTTGCTCCCTGAGAGAAGCTCAGAAGATCATCTACTGATGATTTGTTTTGATGAAACAATATTTCTAAGTTTGATTCCTGAGTACATTCTCACTTAATACACTGCTGGAAAAGCTAAAAATAATTTTAAGAACATTGTCCTCAAGATGTTCTCTTATCTTTTTTTTTCTTTTAATTCCCCAGTCTGAATCATTGCAGACAGGTTAATTTACTTTAAAACATATGAAAGGACAGAAATCTCAGCAGATTGATTAATCTTTCTTTCTTTCTTTTTTTTTTTTCTTTCTTTCTTTCTAGGACTGGAAATAAGAGCTGTTCCTACCACTTTTCCACCATTTTAGGCTGAAATCAAAGGAGATGAGCTGTTCACACAAGTTTTTAAGTGCAAACAAGCTCAGAGCATAATTTATGTCCATTTTGTACTAGTATTTGGCTCATAATTATAATTTCAAGTGAAGTCATTCCTGAATCTTACTCTACTGTTTTGTTATACTTCTAGGATATTCAGCAATTACACTACACTGATTTGCACAAGTTGAAGATCTGGTATTGAGGATGTAGACCCACAGATGCTACGTGCAGACAGGGAATACATTTAGTGAAAACTTGAAGAGGAAAACTACTTCTTTCAAAATGATGCTATTAATGTAAACAAACAACTTGAATAGATCTTGAGTTAATGAAACCACTGATAAAGTAATTCCAGATCCTTGAAACTAGTCTGTCTCCCCATGTGCATGTGAGAACAGGAAACTCAAGGAGGTAGTAATGAAACACAGAGAGAGAGGATGGGAATTCAAAGGTTCTCTCTTTTGTCACCTGAGCTGGCTGATTCTGCTCCATCTTGGGTATTTCTGCACACACAGCAATTTGTTCTGTAAATATACCATCAAGTCACTTTGTGCCTGATATTTGGTGCTGCTCTTCTTCATAGTTTTCATAGCAGCTTACTGGATTTTTTTTTTGTATCCTTGACAGTAACTCTTATCTAGAGATGGAAACACAACCCAACTGATACATTGATTGCCATGGTTAAAAAAGAATAGGTTAAACAGAGTGATCAACTTTATCAAAAGTTTGAACTTAGTTTTAATTTTTCTGATGGCTGAATATAAACTGACTGGTTTTATACTAGATTTTTTTTTTTCCAAGCAGTAAATTTACAGTATTTTTGTATTGGTTGCCTGCTGATGTAGTAACATTTTCAAAGCATTTGTTAAATTTTTAGTACATTTGATGGTGCGTGGACTCTTAAACTTAGTTTCTTCATACAAATCTTCAAGATTTTATGCACTACTGATTTCAATAGAACTTTTACAGTCTGGAGTCCATAAATGACAAGTTCATGCCATCCAGTGGGAAACAAATAGTGTATCACCAAAGCTGGTCTGATGTTGATTTGCCTGCAGAAGTTACAGTGCATCCTCATGAAACAGTGAGTGTAGTTAAAATCCACAGACTATAAGAGAAGAGGGTAAAAGTAGGATTTACGAGGTCACAGACCCATTTAGCTCAAAATTGATCTTCAGATCAAAATAGCAAGTGAAATGAAATTCATGATGAACTCAGAGCTAGGGACAGGCAATGTGAAGATCTGGGGAGTAAAGGGGAAGCTCAGGTGATATATTGTTGCTGGAACAGAGATGAGCTCCTGAAATTTAAGGAACATCACCTATTTCAACTGCAGTGATATCAACACCAAGGGGAAAAAACAAGTGTTTTCTGATTTTCTTTCCAGTATTTAAATACAGCTGTGACATGGTTTAACTTGGCATACATCTAAACCAATCACAATACCCATTCACGTAGTGCAATAAGGGGGATAATTGGGAAAAAAAGTAAAACTCATGGTTTGCGATAAAGACAGTTTAATATGACAGAAAAGGAAGATGATGATGATGATGATGATGATAATAGAAAAGTATTTACAAAACAAGTGATGAACAGCACAATTGCTCAACACCCGCACACCACTGATGCCCAGCTAGTTCCTGAGCTGTGGTCCCAGCCCTTGGCCAGCTTCCCCCAAGTCATATACTGAGTACGACATCATACAGTATGGAATACCCTTTTGGCCAGTTTGGGTCAGCTGTCCTAGCTGTGTCCCTCCCAGCTTCTCCTGCTTCTCGCTGGTGGGGCAGTATGAGAAGCTGAACAGTCCTTGTCTTAGTGTAAACACTGTCTAGCAACAACTAAACATCAGTGTGTTATCAACATTATTTTGATGTTGAATCCAAACCACAGCACTATACCAGCTTCTAGGAAGAAAATTAACTCTATCCCAGCTGAAACCTTTACCTTCTTGATAGTGTTTCTGGCAATTGTGCTCTGAGAATCCAGAAAGAATCAGAGCTGAAGGCCTGAAACTCTTTAATTTTATGTTTACCACTGGGAATGCCCAAGACTTTTATTACTTTTATTACCTTAATGTTTTAGGTGTGAAAAAGAGAGGAAAGTGTGCTTGTGTATCACACTGAGGGCAGTTCAATCTGAATTCAACAGCTGAAAAGTCAGGAATTCATCATATTATACTGAATCACAGAATCACAGAATCACAGAATCACAGAGGTTGGAAGGGACCTCGAAAGATCACCTAGTCCAACCCCCCCCTGCCAAGGCAGGGCCACCTAGAGCACATCACTCAGGAACAGGTCCAGTCAGGTTTTGAATGTCTCCAGAGAAGGAGACTCCACAACCTCTCTGGGCAACCTGTTCCAGTGCTCTGTCACCCTCACAGTGAAAAAGTTTTTCCTCATGTTAACCCGGAACCTCCTATGCTCTAGCTTGAGAAGAAAGGGAAAGAATGGAACTTCTTTAGCTCACTTTAAATCTGTGGCTGGATAAGGAGGCACAATCATAAAATACATAGTATAAATTAAAGTGATAGAAAGCTTGGACATCATCTAATTAATAAAAAACCCAGAAAAACAAAGAATAGAAAATGTAAAAGACAACTCTCAGAATTTAAATAATACATATATTCCTTAGCTAAAATATACTTGACATTAAAAAAATTGTCTTGAAATTTCTGATAAGAAAAACTGTCATCCTTCTAATCAACAAAATTTTATTAAAATTTTTTTTCACAAAAACATGGTAAACAGTATCCTATAAAAATTCTAGGAAGAATCTGCAAAGGATACTTTTAACTCAGTTTTGTTGTTGTCTATATTTAGAAGATAGAATTTGTTACTGGACCATAGGTGTCTACAGTGTATCTCTGTGTCTAGTGTCTTTAAACTATTTTTCAGTTTGGTGAAAAGAGTAAGGTATTTCTATTATATGATCCATCTGACAAACAAAACGCAGTGTCAGGTAAGTAATTTCTTAAACTGCCTTTGCCAAAGGACACTTCATTTTGGGCAATTCCAAGTTTAGTAGGTCTGATAAAGCATTCAGAACATAGAGAGCACTTTGGGCCTTTAACACTGTCACAAAATGTACATAAAATACGGGAAAGACAATATAAATATTCATATAATTTATACAGAACAAGATTTCATCTGACTTCCATTTTTGTGTCTGATAATCTTATGGAAACTAAATGGAAAGTCTCCCATTAAGAAAATTTTTAAATCAGACTCTAATGTGTTTCAAAAAGATAACTGCAAAATCAAGTATGAAGTGTGCATGTGCAAACGTCCCTTTTTTTGTGTGTGTGCAAATTTGACAACTAAAGAGAATTTGCATGAATGCAATAAGAGAAGCAGCTGAAAATGTTGGCACACAGCACTTGGTTTGACATTTTTTCTATACCCTCGACAAGAAATCACTTTTCCCTAATATTTCTGTCCTGGGGGTGGGGGTGGGGGAGGGTGAGGAAGAAAGAAAAAAGAAAAGAAGAAGAAGATATTATGAGGAAAACAGCATTTAGAAGAAAATTAAAAATTGAAAAAACCCTAGTTTTCCACAATGCTGTTCATTAATGGCAGTATTGTCTTCAGTGAAAGGTCAGTTTTGGAAAGTAAAGTACTATTTTTAAAATAACTTTTTCTGGTTTTACTCTTATTGAACTATGTTTGGCTATTATTTTGCTTCACTACTGGTTATTAAAAAGAAAAAAGAACCACTAACATTTATGCTTTCTGTCCTATTTGCACATTCTTACTTTTGCTTTTTTGTTTGCTCCATCTGTTTTCTCACACAAAGTTCACTTGCGTTAGTTTCTGTCTATATTCAGGATAAAAACAGTGCCTTATTGTACTGGTTTTGGCTGAGATAATTTTCTTCATATTAACTCATATGGTGCTATGTTTTGGATTTGTGACCAAAACAGTATTGATAACATATCTAAGTTTTAATTAGTGTTGAGCAGTGCTTACACAGAGCCAAGGCCTTTTCTCCTTCTCACCCACCCCACCAGTGAGTAGGCTGGGGGTGCACAAGGAGTTGGGAGGGGACACAGCCAGGACAGCTGAGCCCAAGTGACCAAAGGGACGTTCCATATGGTGTCATGCTCATCTGGGGTAAGAAGGAGGAAGGGGAAGGCATTCTCAGTGATGGTGTTTGTCTTCCTGAGAAACCCTTACGGTGTGATGGAGCCCTGCTTCCCTCGAGATGGCTGAACACCTGCCTGCAGATGGGAAGTGGCGAATTAATTCCTTGTTTTTCTTTGCTTGTGTGGGCAGCTTTTTGCTTTACCTACTAAACTGTCTTTATACCAACCTTTGAGTTTTCTCACTTTTACCTTTCCAATTGTCTCCCTCATCCTGCTACTGCGGGAAGGTAGCAAGTGGCTGTGTGGGGCTGTGCCTACCGGGGTTAACCCACAACACTTCTGTATTTTGATGGTCTTATCAGGTAGCTGAAATATGAATACTCTTTGGTTTGTCAACAAAATTTAAATAATTGCTAATATCTCTGAGGGGAAATCTGATAGTGGCTGTATGTGTACATACACTATTTTCTGGTATGTACCTGCGTTTATTAATACATTTCAAAGAATGTGATGAACTTTGGCTGTTTTACATATTTAGATGTTGTAAATCCTGGAGAAGCCTAGAATGATCCTCTAATCTGGTCTACTGGTACAACACAGTCTGTTGGAATATACTTGTAAATCATTGTTCTGCAGTGGAACAGATATCCAACAATAAGAAGAGCTGGTGAATTCTCCACAGCTCTTGTTCCAATGACTAATGACAAAAGATGTTAAACATTGTTTCTTTTTTTCCTAGACAGGCTTCATCTAGTTTCAGCTACTACATCTTTGTCTGCCAGTTTGATGAGTCCATTACCAAGGTTTCCTTTTCTGAGTGAGGACTTATACTGACTGACCAACTCATGCTTTGCAGGTTAGAATGCAAAGGCTAAACACTATTATAAAGGTCATGGTTGATATTTATAGTGATGTATTTGTAGTTCAGACTTGAAAAGCAGGAGTTTTGTCTCAGCTCTCATCCACAGTGATATAACTGATGACAGATCCAAACCAAACATGAATCGAGAATGACTAAGCGAGTTGCATTTTAAAAAGAAGAACATGACGTACGTGTTATGTATCATACCAGTGGTCTATCTAGCTCAGCATTTTGTCTCCAACAGTGGCAATACAAGATTTAAGTCAGGCATACTGCAAAATCTACCTACTTTTTGAGGTCCCTTTGCTCAAGTCAATCCAGCACCTAGAACTGCCGTATTACTATGTGAGAAGATACCCTCCTATCTTTTCCTCTTAACATCCACGTTTAGACCTATGAATTTGTCTATGAAGCTGTAAATTCACACTTTTAATGGGATATAAGTAGATACTCAAAATTATGACATCTGCCTTGCTCATACTATTCTTCCTGCTGAATCCTTTTTATTAGCTTTTTTTTAGCTGCTGTTGCACATTAAGATGATGATGATAGACCTTTGAAATCAATGATGACCCCAAGATGTCTTTCTTGCTTTGTAACTGTCAGTTCCAAGTGTAGTTTTACATATGCATGACAGAGATAATTTTTCTATGTCTTAGTTTACCTTCATTCACACTGAACCTCACCTACCACCTTTTTGATAATTCAGTTGTTTTTATGAAGCCTTTTTGGAGTTCCTAAACCTAGGCATGACATCTGATTACTTAAAGACCTTAGTATCATCCTAAAACTTGGATATTCATTGATTGCTCCATTTTTCAGTTCCTCGATAGAAAAGGTGTATAGAAGTGACCTCAAAAGCTGTCCTTGTAGGACCCACTGATGTCTCATCCCCATCCAGTTCCCGGCATAAGAAGAACCTGGAGCTGTTGAAGCAAGTCCAGAAGAAGGCCACAAAGATGATCAGATGGCTGGAGAACCTCTCCTGTGAAGACAGGCTGAGAGAGTTGGGGTTCTTCAACCTGGAGAAGACTTTGGGAAGACCTTACAACAGCCTTTCAGTACCTTAAGAGGCCTACAGAAAAGCTGGAGAGGAACTGTTCATCAGAGAGTGTAGTGATAGGATGAGGGGGAATGGGTTTAAACTGAAAGAGGGCAGATTTAGATTAGATATTAGAAAGAAATTCTCTACTGTGAGGGTGGTGAGGCACTGGAACAGGTTGCCCAGAGAAGCTGTGGATGCCCCATCACTGGAAGAGTTCAAGTCCAGGTTCGATGGGGCTTTGGTCAGCCTGGTCTAGTGGAGGGTGTCCCTGCCCACGGCAGGGGGCTTGGAACTAGATGGCCTTTGAGGTCCCTTCCAACCCAAACCATTCTATGATTCTATGATTCCATGAAATATAGTGTAAGTCCCTATCACCCCAATACTTGTAATTTAATCCTTAATGAATTAATGAGAGCTACTGTCAAGAGAAAACCTGGCACATATTTCATTCACAGAAGTTTATCAAACTGGTGGAAATTCATTGGCAGTTCCACCTGGTTTATAGTAATTAATTTATAATAATTAGGTCATCAAGCATTTTTTTTTTTGCTTAAAAATTACCAAAACTGTACATTAGATAAATCATGTGATATATATGCTATTTAAATATACATATATATATACACACACACTCTTAAGCATTTTAAACAAGAAAATTAGTATATTCTTTCAAGTATTTCTTGGTATGTCATTAAAAATATTCATAGTGCTAGCAAAAAGAAAAATCTCTTTTAATGTCTTATGTTTAACTGATGTGGAAACTAAGTGGCTTTTTGATGTGCTGGTATGTTATACATTTTTGGATAACACAGATTGTCAGTGAGTTATACATCTCTTATTCAAGTATACATCTATAAAATAGTCTTTTGACCCTTTAGAAAAATCGGGCCCGATGCAGATTTGAAGACCAAATGATTAAATTACAAAATAACTGTAGACATCTTTAAGTAAAAATGTCTTTCCTATAAGTCTCACACTAGTATCACTTTGCATTGAAAGAGCTGAAAGAACAAAATGAGATAATTAATATATAGCCAATGTTCTCTCTATAATGTCCGGTTTTCCATGATAGCTTTCTGTTATCCTCACACTGTATACAGTGAGATGTACAATTGGTTTATACAGTTGTTTACATTAAAGAACTGTTATTGGGGTTAGGAATTGACAGGATACCCAAAATACTTTTCATGCACTTCAGTGTTTTATTATCAATAATTACTTAAGATTAATACTTAAATAATTAAATGTAGCTACTATTTGTAGGTTTGTTAATTTTCTGGGTTTTGTCATATATGACAAAGGTTACTCTGCCAACAATATACAATTTCATCTCAGAAGACTAAAGTCACTTCTCCTGGTCATGAACCCTAGCCCGTTGCCTGCCACAGTTCAAACAGAAATTGTGATGAAAAATTGCTCTAAGTCAAACACAGTGTATTGGCCACCACCATGCCAAGACATGATCTCAGAGAGAGCTAATTGGCTAAAAACACTCCAAATTGTTAATGTATTTGGCTAAAAATGCATGAACTTATAATTTCTTGTTCAAAAGAAAATTATCTTAGCTTAGTTTTTCTGCATTCATCCTACTCTTGACATGATACTTTTACACCAGTTTGTCTCTTTCTGACTGAAAACATTTGAGGCATCCCAGTTATGTCACCCTCATTAACTTCTAGCAGTGGCCATCTTCATAAATCTTTGAAACTACTTGTAGCAGAGAATTCTACTCATGCATGAGTACGGATGGTAAAATCTGGTTCACTAGCATTAGAAGAGTGTCAGCTGGAAAACTTTAGACTTCTGGATTACCTTTCTTATATAATGAGGAAAATGAAGCAGACTATGCATTTCAGATTGAAATGCATTAGTTTAGAATCCTTTTTTTGTTCCTTTTTGTATTTTTAATTTTAAAGAAATCACCTCCTCTCAAATTTTGAGTTGACCTGTATCGTACGTGATGTTCTAAGTTCAAGTTATTGGAAACCATAGGCAGTAATTAAATAAATTATGTGAAGTATAAGTTAAGCAGAAGTTGGAGAGCAGAACATACTTTATTAAGAAAGGTGAGGAACTGCAAAAATTACTTAGAAAGTTCAGACCTAAACTACTACTTCAGCGAACTTAGAGAATATATTTCTACATCTCATACTGCAATAATGTGTTCTGAATAAAATGGGATTTCAAACTTGGAAAAACAGAGATGGAAGGCTGAGTGTTGAAGATGTGAAAATGTAGCAGGCCTACAATAGCAGAAACGACAAAGAAAGATTGATTTATGAAACAGAGGCATTGAATTTGATCGTCATCTCTCAGATGGAATTGGACTGTATGTGGTAGAGGTGGGATTGAATTTAGGAATAAAATATTGAAATTTAGGGGCTTTTTCACTTGGCAGTGAATAAATATCTATTGTCATTTAAGTCACAGACACACTTTGCCCTTGGGTGTGCAAGAGGTTTGCACAGACCTAGTACATGCGACATAACTGTCATAGGAGACATGAGTCCTGTGGATCTGCAGCTAAAAGCTGTACAAAAAAAGTTATCTCAAATGGTGCTAGATTTCTGTGTAGGGATAATTAACTGTATATTAGCGGTCAACTTTAAGCTGAGATGAAGCTTCTATTGCCCACCATGGACCCACAGCCATCCAACATTTCTGTAAACACTTGCATGTAGTCACCCATTGTTCAGTTCAGTGGGTCCTTTGCAATATCATAAGATCCCCAAAAAGTCCATATGGAGCTGTTAGATACGACACAAGAGCAATGGGACACAGGTGACCTTTCCAACAACAGCAGGATACCAGGAAGCGCATCCTACAATATGTCAAAAAGCACTAGAAACTTGAATCAAAAACTGAATCAAGGCCCCGTTGTTTAGCAGGTTTTCGTTCAACTTCAGTAGGATTACCTGTATGAGCTTGCCATCCAGCACTAAGGAATTTTCTACAGTTCTTTTCCTGCAATTGCACTTAGTTCAGAGAATTTATAAAATACGTTCCATATTATTTTCCATTGCATATTTTGCTTTCCCATTCTTCTACATTCTCTGTGTTACTACTTCTGTGAGTTTTCGTTATTCATTTTTCCTAGAGAAAAGAATATTGACAATCAAATAGTTTTAATTTGTTTTTGACAAATAACCATTAATCTTAAATTCCTCAATCTTTCAGCAATTTAACTGCAATTCAGCAATTTCAATTTAATAAATACTTGATAATTTTAAAACAAACAAACAAACAAACAAACAAACAAACAAACAAACAAACAAACAGTTTGAAATAAGTACCAGTACATAGCTCTGAAAAAAATTATTTGCAAAAAGCACATATATAAAAGTAATGAGGAGGAGGCCTTCTCTTTGGTCAGCTTTCCCTTTATAATTAAATTCAAACAGAAAACCTTGCAGAACAGAAAAATCTGCATTTTTAGCGTTCATAGGAAATAGCAAAGAGGTAGATCACTGATTAACATTAAAAAGGACTACCCAAATGTGTTATTATAATCAGTAAACAGAACTGATTCACCTACTCCATTTGAACCTTGGGTTCAGATAAATGCTAAGTCTTTGTATTTTAATATTATTTTATCAGCAGGAATCATTTTATTGGGCAAATATGAAAACTGATGGAGCCTCTGATTTCTAATCGCAATTAATGTTGTTACAAAAATAATATTTACAGTATGGAAAATATTGCACCCTATTCAATTTGCATGGTTGAAAGTGACTCATATTTTAATGCAACTATGATTAATTACAGCATTTCAGTTTAAATGATGATCATTTGCATTTGAGAGGGAGTATCATCTATTCAAAGGGTGGTAAGTTCTTAAAAGTCACTTTCAGTTGCGAGGAAGTGCCTTAGTGTTTGAAATACGGACAAAGGAGATCACTGAATGTCTTGTTGGATAAATGTATGTAAATTAAATCCTTTTTCTCATACTGTATACAGGACTGAACTGCATCAGATTCTCAATGAACAGTCATTCTGACCTCTAAACAACAAGCAGTTATTTTAAATAAAAAGTGAAGCAATTATTTTTCCCAAATCTACTAGAGTTACAATAAAACTTCCCACTAAGCAGCTTCTATCTTTCTTTTTTAGCTTTCTTCCCTTCCCTACCCCCCCCCCCCCCGCCCCCCTTCCGGTTAGGTCTAGGCATGATTGAAATTCATCATCATGGCATGGATTGCAGGGAAAATTTTCAACTTTCTAAAAATGATTCATTTCTTTTTACATCAAAATTGGAACCACTGCAGATTTCTCCCACAGTATTCCCTAGATGCAGGGAAGTTAAAGATGATCTGGTAAAAATTTAGAGTTAGTGTAACTTTAGAAGAAATGTTCACAGAGGGTGGTGCTGGAAGAAATTTCAAGAGATTATCTGGTTCACCCTCTTCAAGGCAAGACCTATACCTATGTTGCTCTTCACAGATATTTAACTAAACTGTTCTCTAAGACCTCTGATAAATGAGACTAGTTTAAGATTGTAATTTCATTATTTCAAAGGCAATCTCCAATTGTAAACTGTTTTTTCTGTTTCAGTAAACTGTTACTCCAATTGTAAATTGTTTTTTCCGGTGAATGGAAGTATAACTATTTTTATTTCTTGTTTTATTTTGATACTTTGAAATCTGATTTCTAATTTTCTAATATATCAAGACACTTATTGGGGTGTGACTATGTATGACTACTGAATGCAAACCAAGGGCATTACTGTGGAAAAGGTTAAAGATAAAACATTGTTGTAAAAACCACCTCAAAATTTCTAGGGAATAATGTCGCAGTAGTTGAAGATTAACTAGAAATCTTTATCTCCCACGTGCAGACATAGTCTAGTTTATTCCTCAAATTTAAAAAAAAAAACAACCCAAACCAAAACAAAACGAAACAAAACAAACCAGTTCAAACAGAAAACTTCTGCAGTGTAAAAATAATATCTTTTTAGACAAACAGGATTTTAATATTTTGAAAGAAGTAACCAGAGACTGAAAAATTCCCTGATAGAAAGGCTAGCAAAAAAAATCTTTATAAAATGATGTTCCCCCTTCTCTACATTTTTGGTTTATTTCTACAATTAAATAGAGTGGTGTTCTAATTGAGTTACAAGTGCTAGATCAAGTTGGACGTATTGGAATAGAGGTTGGGTGAATCTAGATCTGTGTTTATACAAATTTACCTGAGGAAGTAATTGTAATGAGGTTACTTTGAGGTAGACCGAATGATCATGCAGCTAAAATGAGGCTTAAGCAGGATTTAGATAAGTAAGACCAAGAGAATTATTTCTAAAACTCTCTCCTCCACTGCTGAACATGTTTAAGTACCTACTGTGATCTGGGTCATGCCCAGAATTAGCATTGCACTGGATAAACTGACCATGTAAACACCTATCTCTTTCAGTTGTCTGGGTTATAGTAACCAAGTGTCCTTCTGACTAAGTCCATGAATACTCCTGTATCATAGTTTTCAAACATAAAGATTGTAAACAGTCCATGAAAAAGAAACTAAATTTGCAGGATTCCTTTACAGATACCTTTAAACAATAAGCTGCAGCCTCAAATTCCTCCATATTTGCTCTTATTCTGGTGCCAGTCATATTCCTGAGTACATGACCACCAAGATTTCTTTCCTTGGATATTTTGTTTTCCCTTAGAACATTCTCTCCAAAATTGGGACAAACAGGTTCAGACTGAAGAGTGCTGAGAATTGGTTACAGTTTATCCCAATCTCAGTTTTCTTCAGGTTTTAAATTAACTTTCTGAAGCACAGGTGTGTTTATCTCACTAATAGGAATAACCTCACAGATATCCAAAGTATTGCTTGGGTGAAAACAACACTGTCATGTCAAAAAGGGTGAAATACACTTGAATGCAATATAAAGTTATTTTGACTCATATATACTACAGAATCATTATTACTTTGATTCAATTATGATTTCCATAACCCTGTTTGGCACTTTGTGCTTGTATAGATATTTATTAAATATATTAAAAAAAACACAACAAAAACAAAACCAAAGCAACAACATCTTAAAAGCTTTAGAGAGTTTGACTGTGCAATATAATGTCATGAAATGTTACTGTGAAGGTTGCTTGCACTTTTGGGCCATTGTGTGTACATCAGAGCATATCCTTCCTCCAGGGCTCAGTCTCATTTATTGCACAGCTAATGAACAGGTATTGATGTGTTCCCACGTTATCTTTACTACACTGAAGACAGAAGTGATAATATTCCCCATGGGTTTTCTGTAGCAGTCCTTACTATAATATGCAGGTACTTCAAAAACACTGATTTTTTTTTTTTATTTTTTTTTCCCTGTCAGCTTTATAATATGAAGAATTGTTATTCTTATGTGACATATGGGGAATCTGAACACAGAGACACGACAGACAGAAACATCCATTGGTTTTGGATGCCGGTGTTGAATATCTAGATCTGATTTATGTCAGCACATGTTGCATTGAGTAGCACTCTGTATTTAAACATAGCATAGCACCTATAATTTGAACTGCATCCAAAAACATTCAAACCAAAAATCACAGCCTTTAACTAAAAACACTGGAAATGAGGAACATCCAATTAATAATCAACTGTGAAATGTTTGAGTAGAGTAATTTTTCTATTACACAGACAGAACTCAATTCCCCAAAGCAAGTTATCTTCCTTTTTCATAAAACCATTGCTTTCCTTTCCCCTAATACTATACATTTCCAACTTCTGTAGTAAATGGCACAGGACTGTGTGATTCTTCTCCCTTTCTTCATAATTCTACTTTCTCTGTGGTCTAGTTCTGTTCTTGTGTAATAGTGTTATATAATCATATAAAATATTATTAAACATAGAAAAATGGTAAAATTAATAGAAAGGTCAGCATTTGGCAAAAGTAGTACAGAAATTTCCAGCTAAATAGCTCACGTTTATAAAATTATTGTTGGGTTATGATGTTCTCTCAATTCTGTCCTAAACTCTTTTCAATTAGATGACAACTTTCTTGAAATTTGATGCGCAAAAACTGTATGAAGTATTCCAATTGTGGTATAACCAGTGCTGAGTAGAGTAGAGGGATTACTTCATGTATTCTCTGGGCTTTGGTTGTCATATATGCAGGTATGTAACCTATCTTGCAACAGTATGACCTTGTGGACTCATTCTCACCTTGGGACCCCAGCGACTCCGATACCTTGGAACGCTGCTCCCTAATCACCAGTTTTGTGTTCTGTATTTGTGCCCATAAGCTATATCTTGTACTTGTCTACCTGAATAGCACCTTATTTCTGTTTCAGTATATCTTTGATTTGTCAAGATCAATCTGAACGGTAATTTTGTCTTTAAACATACCTCAAAGCTTGGTATGAATATTTAATTTTCTCTGTTTCATCATCCATTTTATTAATTAAAATAGCAAATAGTTCCATATCCAGGGCCTAGGACAGAACCCTCAAGAACTGGATTCAGCGAGCCTTTCTGTTTTGATACCCAGTCGCTTATAGCTACACTCTAAGAATGGTTTTTCAATCATCCTTCTTTAAAAACATATGAGTGTTTCATCTCATCTATACTTATTTGGTCAAGTTGCTTATGAGAAGGACATATGAGACACTGCCAAGAAATCATACAGCAGTCAAGATAAATGATACACGCTTTCTTTCCCATGCTCACAAGACTAGGTACCATGTTGCAGAAGTAACTTTGATTTGCAAGTTGTTCTTGAAAGTCTGTAGAGGCTATTACTCATCTCCATACTATCTTGTAGGTGATTAGGTACAGTTTGACTGTCTTTTACAGTATTTTTCTGTAAGTAGAAGCTCACTGGTCTATACTGATCCTTTTCTCTTTCTGTAGGCACCATGTTTGCTTTTTCCAGTCTTCCAATGTATCACACATCCTTCAGGAATGCTCAAAGTATATTGTCAGATCCAAAATGTTGTTAACTAGTTTTGTACCTACCCATATAAAAACCTAAAAAGAGCTTTCTAAACTAAAAGAGATTTCTAACCATGCCTTCCTTTTACTAGTCTGAATTCATAGCCTTTTATCTGACTACCTTACTACGGAAATTAACATTTTATAGCTATATTGTTACAAGCATATTTGAGGTGAAAACATACGAACAGACTAAAAAAGGTGTTAAACACTTGAGTCTTAGAGACCAGATTCTTCTCTCTTCTTATTTAGAAATGCACTTGCAGAAAGATTTCTTGCTAGTGTCAACAACACTTACTATTTGAATCTTATTCTTACCTTAGTATGTCTGTTTTTCTTATGTACTTAAACAGTTCTTCTGCACTTGTGTTTAATAAACTGGCCTTAGTTTAAAATTCCTGCACAATCTCGTCTTCTTTTTGAACAGTAACCTTTTTCTGTACATTCTGTCTTTCCTTTGCAATAAAACAGTTAGCACTTGTGTCATTTAAATTAAAATCCTGCTATCTCATTTTCTTCCTCTTCCTCTTCCTCTTCCTTCTTTTTTTTTCTCCTTTTGGCTGACTTTCAAGATTCTTTTTTTAAGCCTGACTTTCTAAAAATCTACTTTTGCTATTTTATCTTTGTTTTCCTCCTATTCTTAATGTCATGAAATCCCTCCATTTTATGATCTTTTTCATACAAATTCTTTTCTCATTGACATTGTTGACCAGTTCCTCCAGCTGGAAAGAGCAAATGCCTCACAATTAGCTATTTCTCTACCTTCTGTATCAAAAAATTACCTGGAAGAAATTACTTGTTTGCAAGAAAGCAATTGCTCATAACTCCTCTCTATTTCTGCTCTTCCTCCCTTGGCCACTTTGAGTTTTCTCTGTTTAAAATGTTTNTGGGGTGTTTGAGTGGGTTGGTTTTTTTTTGATAGTGAACCTAAGGAGAAAGTTGAAGCAAATCCAGCTCAAAGTTTTGGCTAACTTGGGTCTCAGCACAAGTTTTGCATTTCTCCATAATATGGCCTGATAGAAATTATGAAAGCACTTTGATCTATAAGGCAACATTTCTTTTTCTTCTTCCCTAGAGGCAGAGAATATATTCAGTGTGTTTGCCACAGAGATGGAAGAATATTTAGGTTAATAGAAAAGCATATGGAGAGAAGGTTAATAGAAAAGCATATGGAGAGAAGATGCATTTTATAAATACGAAGTTAGCATCCCATCGAGTACATAGCTGACTAAAAGGGAACTAGTTTATATTTAATAGCTGCCTCTTTCCTGGGACACATCTGATTTCAAAAATCCAAAGGGATCTGGTTTCATTAAAAAGCCAGAAATCTCTCCTGACGCTATTTTAAGTGTGGTTCCTAAAAGGCAGTAAGAAATCCCTGAGTGATCTCCATTCCCATTGATTTCTCAAGAGGCATTTGGAATTTTGCAGGAAAAGTCCAATAATTAGCAAACCACAGACTTAATTTCACCTAATCAGTCATCCTTTGTCTTGTTCTGCAGATGTGTGATTTTTGTCAGACTATAAATTCTTCAGAAGGGAGACTCAGATTTACCGCTCATGGCACTTTAGAGAATATCTAAATTACATATATTTGTGACTGTTATTTATTATTACCATAGAATTTATTTAGAATTATAACTTCACAGCACTCGTGTAACCTTACACATCTATAAGGGAAATATTTAATTTTATCTTGAAAATTATATTTGAGGTTAAACTTAAAATACTGTCAAAGGTGCTGGATACTTGTGTCCATGCAAGTATTTTAAGCCGGATCTCTCACAGCCTTAGAGGGGCTCTACTGACTGAACTATCATTGCTGGGGGTTGGCCTCTTCTCGCAGATAACTAGTGACAGGACAAGGGGAAATGGCTGCAAGTTGCGCCAGGGAAGGTTCAGGTTGGAGATGAGGAGAAAATTCTTCTCTGAAAGGGTGGTCGGGCATTGGAACGGGTTGCCCAGGGAGGGGGTGGAGTCACCATCCCTGAGGGGGTTTAAGGAAAGGTTAGATATGGTACTTAGGGACGTGGTTTAGTGGGTAATAGGTGGTGGGGGGATGGTTGCACTAGATGATCCTTGAGGTCCCTTCCACCCTTAATGATTCTATTCTATTCTATTCTACTGCAGAAGTCTTGAGAGAAGGGCTATTTTCCGAACGAGTCCCATACAATCTGTTCCAGGGAAAAGAGTTTAGACAGTTGCAGTACCATGTATTATGTCATGATTCAGGATATTTTTCTCAAAACTCACTAATCCAGTAATAATAATTTGCAAACCAGAACTTCTCATAACTGACCTAGCTAGTTCTGCTAATGCCAAAACTTTACTACTGACTGTTGGGAGCATAATCTAGTCATGTTGGGAATATCTTGAAGTAGGGATAACTGAAGTACTGGAAGGAATCTTTCCCAGAGGTTAACCAGGGGATGAAAGGAGGATGTATAATGGTGACTAAAAATATGAAAGTGAAGTAACATTGAAGAAAATGTAAAATCAGAAGTCCAGAATAATGGAAAAAGGGAATTGGTTTAGACACCTAAATAAAAAACGGATATGCCTAAACCCCCAAGTTTCAGCTGTTAATATCTTAAACCTCAGTTACTATTAAATTAGCTAAACAACAGAAAGATAAGAACCCTAAATACCAGGATGAAGAACTGTATTACTCATGCATTTCTCCCTTAGGTTGACAGTGATTAATACCTGTATGACCAGAAGATTCAAGGGTAAGTTATGTAGTATCTCCACACCACGTATCTCCACACCACATTTTTTACACAATGGCTAGGGCTGTGGGGAGACGGCAGAGGCAAGATTTTAGATCAGATATTCCCAAGGCTGTGTGAGAACTTTGACCACTGAATTACTGTAGTAACTGCACAGAAGGAGGTTGATTTTTAAAATGCTCTGCAGATCTTCTTTGAAGATGAAAAATCTGCAGTGTTATTTAGATACCTAATTTTCTCCTTGAATTTGGAGAAATTATTGGAAATAAGGCCAGTTAGACTGAGAGGGCATAGAAAATCCGCATAAACTACCCTCAGGAAGAGGAAAGCAGTGGGGTGGAAGGCAGCCGCAGTGGGGATGAGCCATAAGTGGTACTTCTGCCCTCCCCATCATCTGACCCACAATTCATACGCTGTGTACAGCAGAGTTTGAAAGGCAGGGAGGTAAAGCTCTCCTGGTTCCTGTTTATGAATTCACTTCTGAAAAAGCTGATGGAGGTGGCTTTAAGAGGGAGGCATTTGCTGAAGGAGCAATGACTTTTGCAAGCCTGTGTAGTTTGCAGTGCAGGGTTTGGAAAGCCATAAAAGAAACAGAGCTACTCTAATGGAAAATGATAAAGAAATGGATTTCAGTTAGGCTTGCACTTCAGAAAGAGAAAATTCTGGCTGTGTACCAGAAGTTGTACTAGAGAGATTTCAAGCCAAAGAAATAGAAGAGGAAAAGGTAAATTTAAAAAAGATGATGTGTCTCTGACCCCTAAAAAGAACTTGCATTTTACAATACACGTCTATAAAGTAATTAGTTACTCATATCTTGCACTCTTTAAGTATATTAAAATCAGGGATTTTTTTGTGGAGTGTATTATAATTGTCATTACTAATGGAGCTACAGCTTCAAGTAAGGAATGTTTACTCAGACACATCAAGTATTCACTATGAAAGCAATTAAAGAGTTTGATGTTCACAGTTAAGTATTAATATTAATGTGTAAGAAACGGCATCCAAATCATTTAGAGGTGGTTAGGAAGGCCTCTGGGAGTGAGACAGCCAGAGAAAGCAGTGACATGATTATAGCTGTATGGGAAAATAATGGAAACATCTACCCTCTAAACAGTCTCAATAGGGAAGGAGGATCCTCAAAACCTAAATGAATGTGGCTATAAGTGGCAGCTTTTAAGTTTGATTTGCCTGCTATAAAACATTTTACATTAGTAAGTGTCTAGAATATTTGCACTCAACTGTATTTTTATCACTTGTCTCCAAATCCCTTTATGGATAGTACAATTAACAGCACACATGAAACAAAATTGCATGACAATAATTTGCAGACCTTTATGATCTCAGAACTGGAACTGTAATTCTCATCTTCTGCTCCTGACACCTACTAACTGCCAGACCTAGGGTGAGACATTTAACTATTGGTTTGATTTTCCAAGCTCTAAAATTGATGGGAAAGTTCTAATGTGTCCCAAGGTGTATTTAGAGGTACACCCAAGGTGTATTTAGAGGGTTATTCAGTGATGCTTGTAAAGTTCTCTGAATATCGTATCAATAAGACATAAACTTTATTCAGTGAAAATGTGTTTGGACTGATTGGCAATTACAGATCCTCCATTTACTATACAGTGTAAGAGGAATAATAATAATAATAATAATAATAATAATAATAATAATAATAATAATAGTAATAATAATAATAATAATAATAATAATAATATAAGAGGAATAATAATAATAATAATAATAATAATAATAATAATAATAATAATAATAATAATAATAATAATAATAATAATAATAATAATAATAATAATAATAATAATTTAGAATGAAAAATTATGACCTCTGAAGGATGACATGAAATCAGCTTTGTTACAAGGCTCTGTGTCAGTTCTTCTTTTCCCACTGCTTCAAGAGATTTACTTTCAGATCACTGCTTCTTCATTTCTAGGTGACTCCACAGGAGTGGTTTTGGCTTGAGAATAGGTTAAATCTTTTCAGTGAATATTTTTCAGTTTTGATTGCCTTACTGGAACAGATTTGGCATTTTAACATTCAGCATGTATTTCATGCCTCTCTCTACTGCATGCATGTTGTCATGACTGTGTATGCAAAAAAAATACAAATGCATTGCTGAGGGATGTATGTAAGTCAGTGGTTGTGGGGGAATAGTGTAATGAAGAGAAACATGACATTCCCATAGCAACAGTGGCAAAGCTCTTTGTGCTGATGTTGAGTAGAAAATTACCAATGATTTAAAGGACAGCAGAAATAAGCTGCATGTGACTCCAAAAGAATTTCTTACCTTGCCAGAAGCAAGCCAATTTAAGGTCAGTGTCAAACCCCAGTGGCTGAATAACAATAATATTGAGCTGAACGAAGAGTTTTGCTACTTACGTCACTTAGGTAGAGTATATTGCCCTACAAATTAAAACCTATAATTTATGCATGTATTTCAGAATAATATGACCTGTCTCTTGTCACTCCACAAATGTGGGACTTTTTAAACAAAATGTATGTCTTTCTGAGCAGTCTTAATATCAAGCCTGAGATGTTGCCTTTCTGGCAGTCTTAAAGATACATTAATATAATTTGCTAGTGTTTACTAAAATCCAGTCTTATTCCCCAGTGGGTTTTACATCTTTCACAGCATCTATCTATTAAATTTTACAGCTAGAGATGTTCTTACTTTTATTAAACCAATATTTTTTTAGGTGTAGAAACAAATTTCTAGATGTCAAATGCAAAATAATATTCCAGCTTGTCTTTTGTGAAGATTTCTGTAAAACCTAAGTAATTTAATTGGCATCTGTATTTCTGTTTCTGAATAAAATTTCAGACAGATTAGTAATGTTACTGGAGAATCTGCAAGTGGCAGAAGAGCCTGCGAAAATCCAGTTTTAATGTTTCTATAAAAGTCTTAGCTAGTTATAATTTTCCAAACCAGTCATTTCATGCAGCGTACCAGTGTTAATTACATCATGTTGTATCACAACAAGAGCAAAACAGCTATTTAAAAGTTTGTGCATGAAACTACTGTCCAACATTAACATAATTTTATGTCTAGTTAACAGCAGCCTCACAGCCAATTTAAAAAAAAAAAAGCCTCGTAAAAATCTTGGTTTTTTGACTATGTGCAGCGATTTATTTTCACAACCCTTTGCCAGCTACCCCATATCCCTTCAGCTAGGTTTTATTCTAAAAAAGAGGTAAAACATTTTGCCACTTAAAAAGTTAAAGCTACCACTTGGAGTGCTTCAGGGAGCATGACTTCATCATGAAACTACTAAATTACAGGGACATAGCTATCAGTCCAGGTAGTTAAGCATCACCTACAGGCCAGTGGTTTATTGGCAATGCATTTGATTTTGATTCTAACTATTCCATTGCTTATGTAAAAGCAAAAATGAAAACAGATTTTCCTTCTTTAGAGTTGGTAGTTACTGACAAAATAATGCCAAAACAGGCATAAAATTGACCTGAAGCCCATTAGGTCTAATAATAATACATCTGTATGAGGTCTTTGATTATCATGAGTACTAGGTCTTTAATAATTCCCATCATAATCCATGACTGGAAGTTCAGGTCCTGTGCCACAGTCATAAACAATTCTTAGTATGAGTGTAATATATAAGGAGATACATGTGAAATGTTTCTGTACAACTGGCATACCTCATTCAACTAATTTCTTATGGTTGGTTCTTGGAAACCTTGCAATTCCTTCTTGTTTTCTTTGCCATTTCATTTATAAATAATTTCTTTTCTTTTTCCAGTATGATCCCAGCCCCCTGTACAGATCCTTACATTTCCTCAGCCTTTCTTTCACCTGTGTCCTAAGGAATTGTTGGAATCATACCAAAGCATATTTTATTTCATTGAATACTACATCCCTTTTAGCAGAATTAATTATTCAGTTATGTGGTATACTACCAAACACTTTTACTGTTCTGCACACTACAGCTAGAAAGACTGCAACCTCTCATGCTCTCCATCAACCCAGGAAATCCAAACCTACCACTTCAGCATGTGTTGTAACAGTATTGATGCAGTTTAAGTCAGTATTCTAGTTATCAGTTTCTCTAAAATTCTCTAAATTATTAGACGGAAAACTGATATGGTATATGAGTGTTAACTTATGATAACTGAGTGAAATGGGAGATTAATTGAATGATTAGTTTCAAAGTACTCTAGTGCCTGAGTTTCCAGATTGCGTGTAAAGTGGGGGAAAAATTGTTCCTCCATTTACAGTGTAATGCTCTCATAATCAGTCACGTGAACAACTTTACAAGTAGCATACGGAAATCAGGCATTTTTATGACAACACGGCATGAAACACCGACCCTCCAGTTAAAACTGTATAGGTGAATTTCCTATAGATTGATTCCACAGTCCTCATCACTCCAGAAATGTAAAATAAACATTTGACCTTTTAATTTGCTCTATTAACACTCATGAAAGTGCTAAAAATCTGTGTAGTAAGCCACTGGAATGAAATGCTTAAAACAGTGGGTAACAACTACATGAAAGTTGCACAGTTTCCACACTTATTTCCTTCCAGGTTTTCGTCAAACCAGAGGCTGGTAACATGATTTGCAAGTACGTATAAAATACTCTAAAATGGAAATATCTGATATTTGAAGAAAAAAAGGCCAGGAAATCTGGAGCAAGGCTAGTCACAGGAAATTACTTCTGTTCAAAAGGTTCTGTCATTTGTTACATTATCTGCTCTGTATTCATGTTGCAGTAAAATGCATTCTCAGTATAGTTATAGGTAAAATTATTAATGGTCTTTTCAGTGTTACAAGGATTATTCTTGGCTGAAAAGAGGTTTATTTATCAGTGGAATAATTTTTTCCCCAGTCTTCATAGTGATGTTTATTTTTTTATACCATATTATGTTTTTCTGTCTCCTCACTCTTTGGGACCTGTTGCTTTATGCTGAAGAATTAATAACTGTCTATTTTGGACCTCCACTGTCTTTGTCTGGGTAGTCAGGAAAAGAAAAGGAAACCAGTGGACTTTGATCTTTTCTTCCCTCAATAGAATAATGTACAGTTTGCTGCCTTACCTTGGGTACTGTTTTCATTTACATTATACTTTTTAAATTACAGCAGGGCAAGCACAAATAAAACACATTACTAGTTTCCGATTAACTTCCTGCACATGCTATTGGAAGAGTACAATACTGCCTTTATGTGAAGATTAAATCCCAAGCTTATCTCTTTTCAGCATTATGATAGAACTTGCTGACCAATATATTAAAATTATGTACGAGAAAAACTGCTTCCTTGGCTGTTTGTATTGAGTCCAACTCATTCATTATGATTCTATATCTGAAAGCACAGACTGCAAAATGTGGGCATTTAAAATCAAATAACATACTAATATTTACAGAAAATGCAAGTCTCTTGATATTTGGGAGTAATGATTTTCAGCATGAAGGTCTGTCTTCACTGAAATCAACAGAAACTTTGCCCCTGACTAATGGAAGCAGAATGCCATGGTCATGTCAGCCTCTGACCCACTGGCTGGTTTGTCTCGATACCTTGAGTAGTCACTTCCCTATGAACTAGTTAATGTTTCTGTTAAATGAGCTTATGAAAGGTTGGTTTGCCACTTTTGCTGCAATATAGTGAAACAAGGAGCTAACTGAATTGATTGTAATTCACTTTAGCTTCTTCAGTGATGGACACTGTTGTAGAACTCATTCATCAAGAATTGTGTCCTGTACATGCAGGTTTGGCTACAGTATTGGCCAGAGAGATGATTGAGGTTTCAGATTCAGATTTAATACGGTTTTGTACATTTCATCACCTGCTAAGTTCCTAAACTTTGTACTTTAATAAAGGCATTTTTATAAGAATAGTTCTCAAAAAAAACCCAAACCAAAAAACAAACAAACAAAAAACCCAAAAAAACCAAACCAACCCCCCCTTCCCCCCCAATCCCCAAAAATTGCAACCAAAAACCTCCACCAGGACAACCAACATTAAGCATTATGATATTTAGCACTACAACGCTGCAATGCAGATCCGCAATGCTGGGAGTGGAAGACTTTGGCACCCAGGTTCTGTATGTCATGTGGAAGAAAGTTTCATTCATGTGTTGGGATCTTAAATAGCCAGGATGCTAAATGCTTGCATGCCTCAGTCAGTAAGAAACAGGAAAACAAGAGTCTTTAAAATTCTCTGCAATTTGACATATCAAATTCAAGGACTTTCAGCTGGATTTGCATTTGTTTACACAGTCACAGGACCACCCAACAGCCAACTAGACCAGTCCCTACCCAGTCATCTCAGGGAAAAAGGATTTCTGGAGAAAACATGCATACCCAGTGCAGTCTTACCAGAATTTAGCTGTGACGGAGTGCAGCCCTGTGACGTAGCAGGGTTTCACAGGTATGTAAATGTAGCTAACAAGTAGTCTCATATTTGAGCCTGGGATGATGCCAATATTAGCACAACTGCATGGTACTCTCTAGACTTTACCCTTGTCTTCATTTTGTCTCATCCACCGTCACCAAGTAGAAAGATGACGATGGCAGTGCTTTCTAGACTTCAGCCATTCCAAGTGTTAGGTTAGGTCTGCATGCCTAACACTGAAGCAACAGCTGTGTTGTAAATTCCTGTTTCTCTGCCTGCATTTTGTGATGCTTCTGGCTATGTAATAGCCCAGCTTTAGCATACAAGATATAGGCCACCCTCTTCCTCACCTCTGACTACTTTAGATCTATAAACCGGGAGGTGTGAATTTTTCAATTGAAGGCTTCACAAATGATTCAAATTGGAGAAGATGACTCAGCTATTTTGCTTCTGGAGTCAGGACTTGGGGGTATGGGGAAAGGGCACACTGGGCTATTACATTAAAAATAGACAGTGGTACCATCACTGGACATGTCTTTGACTGTCACTTTTCATGCTAGACTTCATAACATTGAAGCCAGATATCTCAGTTAGATAATTCAGATAGACAAGATGAATTGTCTTCACTATAAAGGAAGCTTAGGGTGACTGGCTTCAAATCTGGTAACTAAATTCTACATGTCTAATGTTTTTTACTTTTTGCTTTCTTTTTTAAGACATGATGCATCATATGAGTGAACCTGACCACAAAGGAGAATGCGAAGGAGTTGTGTAACAATATGCTCAGGTATGCCTAGAAGCAATGCTGTGTGAGCTGGTGGTCTGTACTGACAACCCTCAGCTCTGCAAGCTCCCAAATGTGAGTACCAAACATAGTGCCTGCAAAGCTGGCAGTTCTTCAATCTGACTCCCCACTTGTCTTAAAGATTCAAGTGTGCCTGGAAGCCTCTGATAGCTGTATGCAACTCAAAAGCATACTATCAGATCTGAATTGAAGAGGGAAAAAAGGTAGAATTACATAAAGAAAATGAAAAACCCTCAAACATGAACTGAAAAGTTGAGGCTGATGACTAAAAAGATCCCCCAGGTTTGAAAATGGTAGCAAATAGGTGTCTGAAAGCATACGGTCCCCACAAGCTTGGTGCTTCTCAGTCTGTAATCAGAACAAGCCCCAGGCTTATTGGTTTGGACAGACATTTGTTGCAGGACTGTCATTACAGTGTGTCTTTAATTCCCTGCACCTGATTCAATAGTTCCTTCAGTTATCATTGTGCATCATTCATCACTGCCCCACTGCCTCAAAAACATTACCTCCAGCAACAGAGAGATGAATGGTTTGAAAGCAAAAGCTTTCTGTGTACATTTTAACAAGTGCAAGTTTTCAGCTTTTTATTTGCACTCCATCTGTTACACTTACCTTCATTTTGAGCAAGAATTGTGCTGTAAATAATTATATTTTTAAAACAGCAAAACAGGACGAAATTTGAATACTAGTGTTCAATAATCAACTATCCTGTTGCATGCCCTTGGTTTGTAATAAAGATTACTGGATCAACACTTCCACAAGTTGCATGCTCATGTGTCTTCTTTGAGAGATTATCTTATTTTGCACACATGCACATGCATATAAGACAATCTTCCTTAGAACCCTAGGTTTAATTTTTATGAGAGGCAAGTAAGTGTATATTGTATAATGTTAATAGTAGAGATTTGTAATTCAGGAAAATGTCAAAAGCCATAGCAGAAATTAGGATCTTATTTTGCTAAATGCTGTGCAAAAAACATAAGAAAGCAGTTGCAGAGCAAAAGTTTATAAATTAACTCACTGGATGCAAATCTGTTATTCAAAGCTTATGAAATGATTTATAAGATGAAAAAAGGCAGAGTCACTGTTTGCAAATAGAACTTCAATTCTCTTACACAAATAAGCATCCCTCAGTGGACACCTTTATCTTGTTTCAGTTTAGTTTATATTTGTTCCCTGAGAACCCTGCAGTCCAGGTAGGACTTTCTCCCTCTTATTTGCTAAGCTGACCACAGCTATCAGGAGGGAAACATTCCTCACCACAGATAAACCCTATTTAGACTTCAGGAAAGTCTACACTGAAGATCATGAGCATATTCCTACAGAAGAAGCAGTCCAGCAACCCAGCAGAATTCATGAACTCCTAACTCGGTGACTCCTACCACACATTTCCATTAGAACACTGCTGGCCAAACTAAGATTGAGTTTCCCAGGTATGTAAATGTAGCTAACAAGTAGTCTCATATTTGAGCCTGGGATGATGCCAATATGAGCAGAATCGTATGGCCCATGCAAACATCTATAGAGCTATTCAGCATTTACAATGCTCAATCATGAAAGGTGTCTTCTGAGCCCTGCCTTTATCCTGGTAGAGGATGGTTGAGTCAATGATATTGTTTTGGGATTGTCAGTAATGCTATATATAGCCTACACAAATAATCAGCCTTCCTTGGCCATGCACTGAATACTCCCTCTTTGTGGAGTCAACATGAGAACTCAGTTGACAGTGGGTGTGTACCACAGCAGGAGGTTACAGGGAGTTACTTTTGGGATACTTGGGCTTGAGATCACCCTGCAGCAAAACTCCCTGCAGTAAGCAGGAAGAAGTGCTGGCTTGGCTCTGACTTCATGTCGAGAATATATTTCTCTGTCCTCACCATAATTACGGAATGCATCCAGTAGTCTTCTCAGACCCATTTGCTGGCTCCCCCAACCACATTTCATAGAATCATAGAATGGCCTCATGTGGAAAGAACCTTAAAGATGATCTAGTTCCAACCCCCTGCCTTGTGCAGGGACACCCTCCACTAGACCAGGTTGCCCACAGCCCCATGGGAGGGAGTGTCCACAATTTCTCTGGGCAACCTGTTCCTGTGCCTCACCACCCTCACAGTGAAGAATTTCTTCCTAATATCTAATCTACATCTACCCTCCTTCAGTTTAAAGTTTTTTTATGCATCTTTCACTATGTACAAAAAGACTCTACAGATAGGATTCATGTAACTTGCTAGTGAATGGCAAGTTTTTTCTGTTAACTGTAGATGGCTAGGATTGTTCTCTCACAGTCCTAAGCATTAATGGTCCCTGCTCCCACTAAGCCACTTGGTAAGTTCTTGTTAGCTGGCAGGCATCAGACAGTTAGAGTCAAGTCAATCTTCATTGTTCCTTAGGACAAGCTCCTCCTTGAACTTTATTTTTTTTTCCTGTTTCAATATTCCCTTCTATCCTACTGATTTATAACTCTTCATGAAAGTATTTTGAATTTTTAAGTTGATAACCATCAGTCTCTCGACATTCTTTCTATGCTTTTACTTTTCTAATCTTGCGTAGCTTTACATTACGTACTATCCTACAGCTCAAGCAACTGATCTCTGTAAAACTGAGCCAGTAACACACAGCTGTGATTCACAAAACTGAACCTTCAACATGGACAGCTGAACCCCAAGGCTGTGGGTTACAGGCCTGTTCAGAAAGCCTCTGTGTAGCAGTTTCTCTAGTCCTGACATTTTGAAGAGGATGTCGTGCAGAGGAATGTTTTGAAAATATACAGGTTTGCAGTTTGTGTTTGGAGAATGGTTTTGTAGGAAAAGCAGTGCTGCGAAATGTGCTTGCATCCCTGGCTCTTGGAGCACGATACCAATACCCTGGTAGGTGTCTGATAATAAGAGGCGTGGGGCCAAAAAGAGAAAGAAGCATGTAAATCTGTGAGGAACTACTAGCTTCACAGACTGCTAATCTGGCTTGAGCTTTCCTTGATCTCCCCAAATCCCTTTCCCCTTTGCTTATGGTTTTTTAAGCAGGGAACTGGCTCATATTCTGAGGGCTGCTGAAGCCACCATTTCAGCTCCCTGGTCAGGTTTGCCCTAGAATTAACGATTTCTCAGCTGCTGAAATGGGCAAAGAAAGCTGGAGCCTCCAATTCATCTTGCACTTTTCGAGGCCTTTCACAGGCATGACTACAGGTTGGATAAGGACACACTGCTGAGAAACGCTCTTTGTTGTCAGAGCAACTCACATGTTGCATTCCTTTTGCGTGGCGCTGGTTGTTCAAAGGATCTGGTAAAAACAGGAATCCTTCTTTCCAGGACTTTTGCCCTTGTTTCATTTTACAGGCTGATCTAGAAGTCAGTGGGGTTTTGCACCTTTTTAGTGGAGTTGTCCTTTGGACAGAAATACTTGGGGTATTTTGGGGGGATAATCATGGCCAGACAGAGGCAAAAAGACCCCCTCCATTGTTGGTTTTCCTGGAGTCTCAGAGCACAGCTCGCACCTTAGGCTCAGCTCTCTGGCACGTACTGTGAACTGGTGGGTCTGGAGCACGTCTAAATACCTATTTCTGAGTGACTATTCTGGCCATTTCAGTCCTGCAGTGGAGCTATTCCATGCGAAGTGTAAACCTACGTCTAGAAACTGAAACTGTACCTGAAAATTCGCCAGTTTTTCCTCTTCCCCTTCAGCCTTCCACGTATGTTTTGCTTTTTGTAAGAAGAAATCCTGGACTTGTAGACTGTAATGGAGTTGCAGAATGACCCAGAGCTGACTAGTATTTTCCAGGAGTTAGAGTTTAGGGGTTTTTTTCTTCTTTCTTTGTTTGCCTGGCTGCTAGGTGACTAAATGATGTTGGCTTCATGGAGGTAGTTCATTACAAAGTAGCTGAGCAGTGTATTCTTTGCACACATCTGGTGTGAAAGGAGAGAATGAGTCCCTTAAGTAAGAAATGTAATTGTAGCATTTATTTTTGTCTACTCTGTGTGTGTTGCGTGTTCTATCCCAAATCCCTCTAAAAAAAGTATGTGATCTCATATTCCCTCTGTTCTTTATCATGCCAAAAATAATTCCAGAAAAGAACTGCTTGAAAAGTTAAACTAATTTCTGTATGTCGTAAAATTTCTAGGTCTCCAAAGGTTTCAATCTATTAGATTTAAAAGATGATACCTTGGGTCTGTTTTTGAAATATTTTGCTTAAATTAATATCTTAGTACTGGTTGCAAAAATCTGTTTATCATGTTTAATTTTTAAACATCTGACCAAAACTGATTCATTAATATTATGACTAGAAAAACTTTCCCACACTTTTTTGAGAATGTAGGAGGAAGTGAGTCTAAATATATTGTTGTCATTATGTAAGTCTTAATCTTGACATAGCAATGAGTTTGATCTTTCTGATTTATTAAGATCTTGGTCACTCTTCACCTTTATATGAAACTAAAACTGTAAAGGACTTCTGGAAATAAGCTCTGCTTTAATATGGGCTGCCTACTTACAATTTTGATTTTTTGGTATAGGGTCTGTGTATTCCTCAGCTCTACTGATCATAAACTTTCCAGGGATATAGCAAATAAAAGAAGAATATCTGGACAGATATATATGCAAAACTGCCATCGTTATCACTGTAATGATGCTAGGTTGAGCACTAGTAGAGTCTCAGTAATTTCCCAAACTGGCGAATAAATTCTGCGTAATCTGTAGCTTTCAGAGTATGCGGTATATATGTATAGTGTGCAGAATGTTACTGTTGTGCTCTGGGCCTCCCTGGCAGTTTTTTTGTACAGTTTTTTTTTGTGAAACAGCACAACTCCACATTACTGTTCTGTCCTCTTTAGGATGGTGGCAGCCATTTCACAGTCTGACAGAAGTTACTTCTCCCGGTTTCAAAATTCTGTTCCTTATGGGAGAGCTTTATCCTTTCTCTCTTATATTAACATTGGGAACATTGTGGTTTTATTGGTTCCTCTGTTTTCTAGTGTTCATTTTTTATGTAGGCTATTCAATATGAAGTGCAAAGATAAGTCTAGAAACTGAATGAATTTTTCACAGTTCCACCAAATTTCAGCAGCTCATAGCTATTTAGCTTATTTATAACTGTCTGGTAGGCTGTTTTATGTAACATTTAGTACAGCCTTTCACTGTTCCCAAGACAAATACTGCTGTTTATTGAAATGACCAGCAGGAGCACAGAGCAGCTTTAAACATATTCATTTATTTATTACATTTTATATGAACTGGGGGTCCTTTCAAAATTCTTATTCATGTAAAAACCTTGATACAGGTCCTGAGCAGAACTTTCTGAAGGTCAGCTGAGAAAACTGTAGAACTAATAGGAAAGTTTCAATTTTTGGCCACTTTTAGGAAATGAGCTTTTAGAAAAAAAGGTGGAGTTGTCATCACATACACAATAGTAAAACTACCTTTTTGGGTGACTCTACTTCTTATGTTCTGGCTTTGGCCAGGATAGGTTTGATTTTCAGGAACTGGGCCAGGTGAGCCGAGCTGGCCAGGGCTATTCCATAGCATGTGCCATCATGCCCCCATAAAAGGGGGCTGGCCGGGGAGGGGTGGGTTGGTGCTGCTCTGGGATAGTCTGGTCTGTTGGGTTGTTGGTTGGTTGGTAGAGTGTTCTCCTTGTTATCGAACTGTTCACATCCCATTATAACTACTGTTTCTTTGTTGTTACAGCACTTTTTAGTGCCCAACGTGGGGCCCAGGGAGTTGAGGTAATGGCAGGTCTGACACAGGTGTGTTAGAACAAGGCTGTGATAAGTGTTTATAATGATGTTTAAGCAATTGTTGGTCACCATGATGTTTTGCTTGGTCACACAGTCAGTGAGTAGTGAATACGATGAGCAGGGTTAGAGAGGCCCTGCCTCTAGCCAGGTTGGTGTCAGAAGTGGGAGCCACTTCTAGCTCCCACCTGGCCTGGCTCCTGAAAATTAACCCTATCCCGGCCAAGGCCAGGATTCCTTATGAAGAAAAATTCTTAAGGATCCTCCAAAATCAGTTTTCCCTGGTAATTCCTTGATAATTCTTTCCTATATTGCACTGCATGGCATTCCATGAAAGATCACTGCCACGAAACATGGTGATGTACCTGCTGAGATAGGGGAAGGTCATTGACTTATGAATCAGTTTAAAATCTGGGTAGGGCACTAGTGACAAAGTGTGTTAAAAGTCATGTTTAAACTGAACCAAACAAACACGAAAAAGAAAAACAGTTTGGCCTATAAATTGAAATCACACTGAGAAAAGTGATAGAAATGGCTCCAAGATTATCAGAGATACAAGGGGACACAGCAACATATCTTGTTGAAATCTTAGTTATCTGTGCATCGTTATAGGAAACAAAGAAAAATCTTAATGTTAGTGTACACAACCTGAAAACAAAAAAGTAGCCCTCTCGCATCACTTAGATTTTGTGAGATAAGGTCAAGACTGGAATATTAGTATAGAGCCTGATCAGAAAAGATGGCAAGAAGCAAGTGTTGCCTATAGAGCACTCAGAGATATGAGAGTGATAAAGCACAGTGAGATTTGCTGAGTGAAATACAAAAGGAAGAGAACTGAGGGATGTTGAGGAAGAAATATCTCCTAGACCCTACACAAGAAACTTTCAGTACTTGATTGCCTGTTGGAGAAACATAACATCAGATTTTTTTTAATAGACACTTCCAAAGTTCTTGCAAAGTACAGGAATACTAAAGAACATACCAAGAGCTGGTAATGAAGACCGGTTATTTTAGATTTGATTCTAATTTAGCTTTGTTCAAGTCCCAATGGCCGATTGAAAATTGGAAACTGGGGAAGGCAATTTATGTGAAAATGTTCATGAAATTATAGCACTCATGCTACTAAAGAAAAGAAACAGACGTGGAACAATAGCAATGGATTTAAAAAAAAAAAAGCAAAACAAAACAAAACCACACACAAACCAAAAATAACCCCAAACAACAAACAAATAAAAACCACAAACCAAAACAGACCTCAGACTCAGGTTCTGTAAATCAGTCCTGACAAAAGGGAGTTCTCATGAGAAAAAGGATTTTAGGACAGTTGGCAGTTTCTAAAAGACAGTATGAAAAAAATCTTCTGAATACATGGGCTATTAAATATAAATGTTCAAATACATCCACCACTTCAAGAAGACTTTGTACTGAATATTACTGAAACTGCAGATTAGGCATTCTTTCTCAGTGCCTCTACCACTGCCTGTTATGAGATGAATCTTTCCTCTGAGCCAGTGTGACTATTCTTACTTTCTCATGATGGTAGCAATTTACGGCCTCAAAGAAAGAGAAGAATGATGTGTACCATAAGCTAGCTGCCTGTTCTAAGTACCTAATCTAGATATTTTAACATTTAAAAAGGGCACATGTCCAGCACTGAATGATTAAAATCAACTGACATTTTTTCACTTTGTCATGGGTCCCTGAATTCTGTGATATTACAAATACTATTTTTTTTTAGCTACACCTTGAATTTATCGTGCAATCCATTAGGTCAGAAAGAAATGAATGTAATGACCATTGAGGTTCTTTCTGTAATGGCAGACTGGTTTTAACTCCTTTTACTCTTTCCATGATAAGAAAAACCCAAACAACCTGCTGATGAGAAACCCCCTAGTATAGTTTTAGTTATCATTGCAATCTTATTTTTAGTGCTAATTTTAGTGCTTCATTTTTAAAAAATAATTTGCATTTATTTTATTTGCAGCCAAACATTTCTATGCTGTATTAGTCCTTTATTTCTTGCTGTAGTCAATATGAATAATTGAGTCTTGGCCTCTTCATATTAGTACAATTGTTTGCAGAAAGCTATTGTCTCTTCTCTAGACATGTTTCTCTCATAATAACCTCTCTGGTTCTCTCTCTCTTTTCTTTTCCCCCCTCCCCCATTTTTACTTCTGTATTTTCCATGACTTTTATTATTGTGCAGCTATGCTCTGAATTATTCTCTCTTTGTATGACTTTGTGTGAACCACTGCAGAGGAGTTCAGGAGTACTTAAATCCATCCTAACACCTTGACAGCCTGAACGTAGTTTTGATTGTTCTGGCAGCTCTCTTGAGATTAGTTTTGCTGTAGAAACAGAGTAATTTCCAAAATTAATATTGCTTCCTTTCTCCCACTAGGTTGGCTCTTGGCCTGCTGCTCCATAGTTCAGTACGATCTTGTAGTTTCCCTTTTCAAGATGTACTGTTCAACAGTTCAGTACAACTGGCTGGCTGGTCAAAGCTTAATAGCCTAATTTCTGAGAGTACAGAATTGCAGAGTATCCAGAGATACAAAATTATCCACCAAGGCCAAAATCTGCCAGTGCATTGTTGTACCTAAAACATTCAATTACATAGATGTTGCACCTGTTACAGTGGCCTTTAATATGGGAAGAAATCTTTAGGTTTCGATGCCAAATCACAAGATGATTGTCTAAATGAAGTGTTTAAAGACTTAGTCATTTTTATAGCACGGTTTCTTCCAACTGTGGTTTTCACATAACAATCTGATTTGATGAAGCATCATCGATATTGCCTGAGTGAAGATGAAAAGACACTCTACCAATTCTTTAATGCTTTTCATAAACCATTTCAATAACCTTGAACACCATCAACTTTCTATATGGATATATCAGAGAATAGAGCATTAATTAATAGAACATTAATATTGACAATGAAATAACATTTAGAGAGTACTAAAGTGTGTGAGGTGCTGTCACTGTGGAATCAGTATGCAGTCCTCAGACTCTCCTTATTGACCACGAGGGCTGCTAGGAAAGATATTGTTACTGGGTTTTGCGTATCAGCACTTCAAAACATCGGTATTAATTATCTGATGCATAGGATGATATCTTGACACACACATCAAGCAGTTCTGATAACATATTCTTATTAAACATTTATTTAACCTTTTTTCTTGCTCAGGCTTTAAGCAGGTGTGAAGGGAGGTGATATTTTGAGGTGTCCTCAGCTCATATGATGGCAGCCCTTACACCAGTAGTAACCCAAGAGGTTTTGTGGCTGGCGCAAGGAAATATGCTCCTCCAGGAGGCAAAAATAAGGTTAGGCTTCTTAACAGTGAGTGGGCAAAGCACAAACAATGTTTATTTGAACATGTCAGTAAAATAATGTCAGTAGGGGAAAAGAACAAACCAGATGCTGCACAAGTGGAGGAGAGTCATGATCACCAGCTAGCTCTGCAATCAGTTGGAGTGGGAACCCCTGCGCGAGCAACCATTTCTGTCTATTACCTGAATGTAAGCACAGCATGCAAGTGGTTTGTTTTCTACTTAGGCTTTCAGACTGGAAAACCTCTACCCAATAATCCTACTACAGCATTTCTGTCAAATCATGCAGCATGAATGCCAGTCAGTGAGTTGTGTGCAAATACTATTTTGGATTTTTAGGTTTTTAATTTTAATATTCAAATGCAGATTTGCATGCATTTCCTTGTTAATTATGAATATATTAAATCTGAACATGCGTTTTTTTATTTTACTGGAATTTTTTTCTGCCTGTGCAAATTTACTCTGAATGCATCAAAGGCTTCTGCCAAAAATATATATATGCTTAATTTTGGTAACCAAGTATATATATGTGTGTGTGTATATATATATATATATATATATACATGGTAAACTATATTTAATTATTTCCCCCCTAAGAAATTCTAAGATACGCTTTTAAAGTAAATTGGTTACTTTAAAAATTATTATTTATATTCACAGATAAGTTTGACTGCCATTTTGATATACGGATAAAGTGGAAGATGAACTGTTAGGGCAACCAGGAAATTTAATGTTCATATAAAATATTGCTTACAATTTTTTCCTCATTCCTTTCTTCTTGTCAAAGTGGGGAGGAGCATCACAGACAAAAGCTTAACATTTGGCACTGTCAATACAGGTCTAGGATTACTGCCAGTTTAACAGATTATCAATATTACAAGTCCCTATCAGTGATGAATTTTACAATATGCTTTTCCAGTGTCACTTTGCCCTCAGATATAATTGCAATAGAGGTAGTCTACTCTACCCTTGATAGGTTAAAGCAATGCAAACTGCAATCTGTCGTGCTTTTAGTACTGGAGCTAGCTACTTAATCATAGAAGGATCTTTTCTCCTAAAGTCTTATCATGCAAATAGGATGCAAGGGAGAGAACAGTAGTCCTACTGTATTACAAATAAAAAGTGAGCAGTTTTACTTGCCACTGGCAGTGCTGCCTCCCTCCTACCAGTAGGCTGAGTCTGAAGGAAAATGCACTATGAGACTACTAATTAATTATTTTTTCTATATGGTACTTAATTAAATTAATAACCTCACAAAAATCAGCCTTCTGGAAGACTGCTAGAATGATTAAATACCAGCCCTATTTCCAGCCTTACAGCTTTATTTCTTCATTTGCTTTATCAAAAAACTCCTGTAATGAATTAAGTCTTGACCTATCACTTACTCTACACAGGGGGAACTTTTGGTCCAAATACAATACGTAGCTCACATGTATGTTAGAGGTTACTCTTGAAGTGTGAGAAAGGGCAAGAGGAGAAGAGGGCTTCTGCTATGTGACTGGTAGGTGGTGGCTTTTCTTTCCTATATCCTTGGGGCTTAAACTTCTGAATTTTGAAAAAGAGTGGAGCTGAGATCTGAAGCCTATTGCAAAGCAATTATCCTTGATGCACCCATTTCCTGCAATTCCTTTCAAGGGAATGGCATTGTACAGAACTACGAGTCAGGTATCACTTACCTTGAAGCCAGACATTCATCTATTTAGATGAGTTAAAAATCAACATTTGAGAAAACTGGCCTAGCTGCAAACGGCTATAAAAACTAAACTCTGTTTTCAAAGCATTCAAAACTAACTGCAGTTAAGCAAACTGATGACCCATCACTGAAATGTCAGGGATCAGCAACTGGGAAAAGCCATGCTATTTGATGGAGTTCACTCTTGAAGTGTGTGAAGGGCTGGAAGGGTCTTATTCTAGCTGATATGTGTGCACAGGCAAGCGCTCCTGCACCTCAGGGATTTTAAGCAATTTTTTCTATAGCTTGATAAGCTACTAGAATTTGAGTGGTGGTATCTATTACAACACAATTGTCCTGGCTCTTCTGGCTCCTTTACTGTTCTGCTAGGGAACTGAGGTACCTTCACTTAGCATTATATTGCTCGTTAGGAAGGCTCTCCTCTTGAATAGATTTATTTAAACAAAAGCAAAAACCTTAATATTCATGCCAGTCCCATTTCAGGATCATCTGATAAATATTAAAGCAAGAGAATTTAAATTACCTACGTATGTTTTCCTAAAAGACTCTGTAATTGAAAGAGACATCAGACATTAATTACTCGCATTTATTGTTGGTATTATAACTACCTGTTTATACACAGAATTCTTTCAAAGAAAAATATTTACGCAAAACTTTGAAAACAGATATGAAATTGCCAAATATTTATCCAGAGATCAATAAAAATAGAAAGAAGAAAGCAGGANATTTTTAAAAAATAATTTGCATTTATTTTATTTGCAGCCAAACATTTCTATGCTGTATTAGTCCTTTATTTCTTGCTGTAGTCAATATGAATAATTGAGTCTTGGCCTCTTCATATTAGTACAATTGTTTGCAGAAAGCTATTGTCTCTTCTCTAGACATGTTTCTCTCATAATAACCTCTCTGGTTCTCTCTCTCTTTTCTTTTCCCCCCTCCCCCATTTTTACTTCTGTATTTTCCATGACTTTTATTATTGTGCAGCTATGCTCTGAATTATTCTCTCTTTGTATGACTTTGTGTGAACCACTGCAGAGGAGTTCAGGAGTACTTAAATCCATCCTAACACCTTGACAGCCTGAACGTAGTTTTGATTGTTCTGGCAGCTCTCTTGAGATTAGTTTTGCTGTAGAAACAGAGTAATTTCCAAAATTAATATTGCTTCCTTTCTCCCACTAGGTTGGCTCTTGGCCTGCTGCTCCATAGTTCAGTACGATCTTGTAGTTTCCCTTTTCAAGATGTACTGTTCAACAGTTCAGTACAACTGGCTGGCTGGTCAAAGCTTAATAGCCTAATTTCTGAGAGTACAGAATTGCAGAGTATCCAGAGATACAAAATTATCCACCGAGGCCAAAATCTGCCAGTGCATTGTTGTACCTAAAACATTCAATTACATAGATGTTGCACCTGTTACAGTGGCCTTTAATATGGGAAGAAATCTTTAGGTTTCGATGCCAAATCACAAGATGATTGTCTAAATGAAGTGTTTAAAGACTTAGTCATTTTTATAGCACGGTTTCTTCCAACTGTGGTTTTCACATAACAATCTGATTTGATGAAGCATCATCGATATTGCCTGAGTGAAGATGAAAAGACACTCTACCAATTCTTTAATGCTTTTCATAAACCATTTCAATAACCTTGAACACCATCAACTTTCTATATGGATATATCAGAGAATAGAGCATTAATTAATAGAACATTAATATTGACAATGAAATAACATTTAGAGAGTACTAAAGTGTGTGAGGTGCTGTCACTGTGGAATCAGTATGCAGTCCTCAGACTCTCCTTATTGACCACGAGGGCTGCTAGGAAAGATATTGTTACTGGGTTTTGCGTATCAGCACTTCAAAACATCGGTATTAATTATCTGATGCATAGGATGATATCTTGACACACACATCAAGCAGTTCTGATAACATATTCTTATTAAACATTTATTTAACCTTTTTTCTTGCTCAGGCTTTAAGCAGGTGTGAAGGGAGGTGATATTTTGAGGTGTCCTCAGCTCATATGATGGCAGCCCTTACACCAGTAGTAACCCAAGAGGTTTTGTGGCTGGCGCAAGGAAATATGCTCCTCCAGGAGGCAAAAATAAGGTTAGGCTTCTTAACAGTGAGTGGGCAAAGCACAAACAATGTTTATTTGAACATGTCAGTAAAATAATGTCAGTAGGGGAAAAGAACAAACCAGATGCTGCACAAGTGGAGGAGAGTCATGATCACCAGCTAGCTCTGCAATCAGTTGGAGTGGGAACCCCTGCGCGAGCAACCATTTCTGTCTATTACCTGAATGTAAGCACAGCATGCAAGTGGTTTGTTTTCTACTTAGGCTTTCAGACTGGAAAACCTCTACCCAATAATCCTACTACAGCATTTCTGTCAAATCATGCAGCATGAATGCCAGTCAGTGAGTTGTGTGCAAATACTATTTTGGATTTTTAGGTTTTTAATTTTAATATTCAAATGCAGATTTGCATGCATTTCCTTGTTAATTATGAATATATTAAATCTGAACATGCGTTTTTTTATTTTACTGGAATTTTTTTCTGCCTGTGCAAATTTACTCTGAATGCATCAAAGGCTTCTGCCAAAAATATATATATGCTTAATTTTGGTAACCAAGTATATATATGTGTGTGTGTATATATATATATATATATATATACATGGTAAACTATATTTAATTATTTCCCCCCTAAGAAATTCTAAGATACGCTTTTAAAGTAAATTGGTTACTTTAAAAATTATTATTTATATTCACAGATAAGTTTGACTGCCATTTTGATATACGGATAAAGTGGAAGATGAACTGTTAGGGCAACCAGGAAATTTAATGTTCATATAAAATATTGCTTACAATTTTTTCCTCATTCCTTTCTTCTTGTCAAAGTGGGGAGGAGCATCACAGACAAAAGCTTAACATTTGGCACTGTCAATACAGGTCTAGGATTACTGCCAGTTTAACAGATTATCAATATTACAAGTCCCTATCAGTGATGAATTTTACAATATGCTTTTCCAGTGTCACTTTGCCCTCAGATATAATTGCAATAGAGGTAGTCTACTCTACCCTTGATAGGTTAAAGCAATGCAAACTGCAATCTGTCGTGCTTTTAGTACTGGAGCTAGCTACTTAATCATAGAAGGATCTTTTCTCCTAAAGTCTTATCATGCAAATAGGATGCAAGGGAGAGAACAGTAGTCCTACTGTATTACAAATAAAAAGTGAGCAGTTTTACTTGCCACTGGCAGTGCTGCCTCCCTCCTACCAGTAGGCTGAGTCTGAAGGAAAATGCACTATGAGACTACTAATTAATTATTTTTTCTATATGGTACTTAATTAAATTAATAACCTCACAAAAATCAGCCTTCTGGAAGACTGCTAGAATGATTAAATACCAGCCCTATTTCCAGCCTTACAGCTTTATTTCTTCATTTGCTTTATCAAAAAACTCCTGTAATGAATTAAGTCTTGACCTATCACTTACTCTACACAGGGGGAACTTTTGGTCCAAATACAATACGTAGCTCACATGTATGTTAGAGGTTACTCTTGAAGTGTGAGAAAGGGCAAGAGGAGAAGAGGGCTTCTGCTATGTGACTGGTAGGTGGTGGCTTTTCTTTCCTATATCCTTGGGGCTTAAACTTCTGAATTTTGAAAAAGAGTGGAGCTGAGATCTGAAGCCTATTGCAAAGCAATTATCCTTGATGCACCCATTTCCTGCAATTCCTTTCAAGGGAATGGCATTGTACAGAACTACGAGTCAGGTATCACTTACCTTGAAGCCAGACATTCATCTATTTAGATGAGTTAAAAATCAACATTTGAGAAAACTGGCCTAGCTGCAAACGGCTATAAAAACTAAACTCTGTTTTCAAAGCATTCAAAACTAACTGCAGTTAAGCAAACTGATGACCCATCACTGAAATGTCAGGGATCAGCAACTGGGAAAAGCCATGCTATTTGATGGAGTTCACTCTTGAAGTGTGTGAAGGGCTGGAAGGGTCTTATTCTAGCTGATATGTGTGCACAGGCAAGCGCTCCTGCACCTCAGGGATTTTAAGCAATTTTTTCTATAGCTTGATAAGCTACTAGAATTTGAGTGGTGGTATCTATTACAACACAATTGTCCTGGCTCTTCTGGCTCCTTTACTGTTCTGCTAGGGAACTGAGGTACCTTCACTTAGCATTATATTGCTCGTTAGGAAGGCTCTCCTCTTGAATAGATTTATTTAAACAAAAGCAAAAACCTTAATATTCATGCCAGTCCCATTTCAGGATCATCTGATAAATATTAAAGCAAGAGAATTTAAATTACCTACGTATGTTTTCCTAAAAGACTCTGTAATTGAAAGAGACATCAGACATTAATTACTCGCATTTATTGTTGGTATTATAACTACCTGTTTATACACAGAATTCTTTCAAAGAAAAATATTTACGCAAAACTTTGAAAACAGATATGAAATTGCCAAATATTTATCCAGAGATCAATAAAAATAGAAAGAAGAAAGCAGGAGTCAGAAAATAAAGACAATGGTGGTTGTTTTTTTTGTTGTTGTTTTTTTTTTTTTAAATGAATACAGTATGCTTTTGTACCAAAAAAATGAAAAGCTGAACTGGTGTATTAATATTTTTTTTAAAAAATTATTTAAAGGAGGCAGAAAAGTAGATTCTGAAAAGAACACATCATAAAAATCAGGATGTGAAAGAAGAAATAATTAACATTCCTTAATAATAAGCATTATGTAGAATAAATAAAATGCATAGAATTTACACTGGAATACCATGTTTTTNAAAAAAAATGAAAAGCTGAACTGGTGTATTAATATTTTTTTTAAAAAATTATTTAAAGGAGGCAGAAAAGTAGATTCTGAAAAGAACACATTATAAAAATCAGGATGTGAAAGAAGAAATAATTAACATTCCTTAATAATAAGCATTATGTAGAATAAATAAAATGCATAGAATTTACACTGGAATACCATGTTTTTTTCCTTCCTATGCCCTGCTGATACTCCTGTTATATTGTTATAAGGTGTATTCACTCTTCAAAACTATTTCCTTTGAGAATATGTTTCTGACTTAATCCATACACTAAATTCTCTTTTTTTTCTAAGCAAAGAAAACCTTTAAATGATCATTTCTACATATTTTTTTGAAATGAAACTTGATTTTTTTCTGAAATATCTGCTCTATGGTTACACATAAAACCTGTTCTTTACTGTGGAACTAGAATACTGCATCACTCTGCTGACTGTTACAGCTGCAAGGTACTTACAGCACTAATTAAAACTATTAAGGGAAAATACATCTCAAGGAACATGCAAGAGCATTTGGGTAAGAACAGCAAGGAGGAAGATTTTACATTGTCTAGTTGTAAATACAGAAGAGTGAATAATGCCACAGTTTAGAAAGGGTATTGTTTACAGTCTTACATTACCATTTTCTGTAACTTATAGATTCTAATAACTAGAAGCTACCAAAATACTATGCCTATATCTATATTTTCCAATGGACTAATAGATCTGTATAATGAAACATTCAGTGACCTTAGGACAAGGGTCATGAATGTTTATGCTGTGTTAGCTATAACACCTAAACGTTCCAAGTATATACACAAATCTTTACCACTAGTCACTAAAAAATACAACCTTCAGAGATGCTTAAAACCTTTTTTAGGATATAACATACCCAGGATTTTGTAAAAGCCTATTGCAGCTTTGCATGATTGCAAGCATAAGTGGAGACGTACTCTGAGTGTACATAAGATCATAAGAAATCAAATAGATGCTCTGGCACATTTTCAGAACTGAGGATGCAGAATTAATTACTCTGGCATCCTCTCTGTGTGTGCATATAAGTATGCACCTTATTTTGCTATCATAAAAGGGGTAACACACACCTATGGCTGTTTTGTCTTGTAGCTTGTTCTTATTACTTTTTCCTTTGGTCGTGTTTTGTCTAGTACTCCACCCTTGAGCTTTTATTATAACTTGAATGCCAAACCACTCTTTTTGAGCTCACAGGTACACGCAAAGGTAGCATAATACCATTACCACTTTAGTGTCTACATAAATAATGGATCTCTTTTGAAGAGCTTGCAGAAATTTGGAAAAAACTCTCCTTTTAATGCAGGAGAAGCCAAATGATGCCACAACTCTTTTATACTACTAGAAGTAAGTGCAACTGTATTTTCCAAGCGCCTTTTACACGGCTAGAGTAGAGAAGTATGTGGACTGCTGCGGGAAACTTTCATACTTGCAACATTAAGAAAAAAAGATTACAGTTACCAGTGAAAACAGCGATTTTCCAGATTACAAGTGCTTTGTTATAAAATGTATTTTTGTGACAACAGCTATATAGCGTAAGGAACTGACATAAGAAGGAAATCAGATAATTGGTTCTGTAATGGAATTGCTTTTCGTACTCAGAAAAGTGTATGTTTTTAAGTGAAAATGAGCATTATGTTGACCAAGACCACATCAGCTGTCTGCAATGGTGTGGGAAAAACTTGTTCCAAGGAGGCAGGAAATATTTTGTCTGTCAAAAATAAAACAAAAAAAGATTAAAACTACTTTCAAAACCACAGCAGTATAAAAAAAATAAATCTTTCTTCTTTGTAGGCTGGTACATAAGTTTATAAACCAAGAAAATCAGATGTGATTCATATCTTGTTCTGACAATTTATTATCAGTGCTGAAGAGCAAGTGTTTCTGTTGCCTTTGACAACTGGGGATAAGGGGATAATAATGCTTGTGAGACCAGAAGAAAAATTAATTGCCAGTAAAAAGACACATACACTACCTCACTTTTTCTAGTCCAGTTTCTTTGTGCTAAAAGCTCATTTGCACATGACTCCTGGAAGAATATCTTTCTAGTGTAAACAGCATGTAATAATGCCCCTGCAGTTAATGTAGTTTAACATAAGATATATAAAGCATGAGTAACATGTATAAGCATAGAAGTCCAATTGTATTGATAGATATTAAAAATAATTTTAAACTTATCAATAAATAGGGAATAATTTTATTATCATAGCCTTTTCTGAAGATAGTGTAGCTGTAGTAGCTGAAGGAGCTAGCGAGAATTCATTTTGTTGGCTTTGTGTATTTGAAGCACTTTACATCTAGCCAATTTCACACTTTCTTTTACATAGTCAGTTTTGATGAAATGTGCCCTGGTTAGGCCTCCTGAATGCTATCTTCCCAGGAGTTCCTGATTCAAGCATTTTGAAAGGCTCAATTCATGCAATTTCTGTGTGTTCAAGATTCAGGATATTTGATGTTCTTAAAGTCCTAGTTCCTGCAATCCTATCATCATATTCAAGTGTTTCTAAAATAAAGACATATTTTAACCTTTCTGTGTCTTACAGAAGGCTTGAAAATATGAACATGAAAAAATTAAATGGCCAATTAAAAATACACTGATCTCTGCTAAAAAGATCCCTTCCTTTTCAGGGCCCAAGTTCTAATTTTCATAGGCAATACTTTCCTTGGTATTGCTTTGCAGGTGAGATAATATCACCTGATTTTTGTGGAAGTAAAACCAATTTTTTTTCTTATGTGATGAAGAACGCTTTTAGGGGTATTTTTCATGTTTTTATTTCAGTTCTGTCAGTAGAAGCATTTTAAGAAGTATTCAAGTAGACCAAATTATCCATATGTTAGCTAAAGTAAAAGCAGTATTGTAGGAAAAGTGCTCATTTTTAAATCTGATTTGTAAGTAGAAATGGTCATTAAAAAAGTTTGCATGACATTTTCATAACACTTTTACTCAGCGTTTATTTATAAAAGGATTTATGCTTTCTGTTATTGGGAAAAGTGACAAAAACATTTACAAAATGCAGGTTAGGTTTTTGTGTTGTATAGATTAGCATGGTTATTTACATCATAAAAATGAAACTGTAAATATCTTGGTACTCATGTGTATTGAGAAAACAGCCCCTCTACACATGTACTATGCCTTCTGAGCATTAAAACATGAATGCCTAATTCAATACAAAAATTAATTAAGCAATTTGACATTTAAAACAATCCCCACTTGTCATTTTCACTTCCAATGCATGTGTATTAAAAATAAACAAATTACTAGTTTGTTAGATAAATTAATGGAAAGGTTTAAAATTTCTTCTAAAAGTCCTTCTAATTGCTTTTGAGAATTTCCCTGTGTAGTTGAATAAAATGTGAATAATTAATGAGGAAACCTCCCAAACATTCCAAAGATACTTCCAATTCCCACCCTAATACAGACAACGTAGATGACAAAAAAATCCTGCAGATAATGCTTTCAGTTTATGAGTTATTAAAAATTTGCAAAACTGTCTTTTACTTTTGTCCATTTTTAAAAGTTGGATAAAAAACAGATAATTTTTAAAGAACTTACTTGGTTCTGTTGGCCACACAAGGAAGAGGGCTTTTATCAGTCTCAGGAGTGCTGTTTCATCAGACAGTTAAAATTACCTGAGGTAGGCTGAAATCAAGCATCAATCTTTTTCCTAGAGAAAGTGAGTGATAAGAACAAGATAAACTTTTAATAGTTTCCAGATATGAAAATGCATATTTCAAAGCAATTGACATGAGAAACTGATGTCAACATTTTAGAAGATCTTGGATCCCATTTAAGAAAAAATGACCTAAACTGAATTCTTAATTTAAAGAAAAGTTAGACAGATTTTCAAACCCCCAAATATGGCAAAACCATTGGGAATTGCAGTGAGCTGAACCCTAGGGTACCTTAGCCATGTCATGTAGATGCTGAAACAGGAAGTGTGATAGGCAAAACTGTTTCTGAAATATAACACGAAAATTTTATTTTCCAACCAATTTCATTTCATAAAGATTCACTTGCTGCCGTATCTGCATCAGAGATGTGCACTCCCAGTTTATCTAACAGGAATTGAACCTGTACTGGATTTTTGGCACTGAGAGAACAGGTGGTATCCATGGGAGTGCCTATGCCATGTGCAGACCCTGTCTGCAGCCTTCAGTGACAGAAATGAAGAAGACCACATCTCTTCCCTGAGACCTTTGTGGCATCTTACCTAATTCCATCAACAGCATATGAAATACTCTTAACCAGCTCTGACTAGATAACTAAAACTTAGGCACAGTTACTTCCTTGATTTATGCTTCAACACTTTTTCACTGAGAAAGCAAAGCTGTTGTACTTTTAACCCCCTCTTTAAGGCACTGTAGAGATGACCACCAAAACAGAAAATATATAAATGAAGCGTCTGCTCAAAAATAAATAGCAAGATTTATAGCATTGTGTCTGTCACAATGGATGTCTGGTATTAATTTTTGTTAAATGAGTAAGGGTACATGTTTGTAGGCTTGTGTGTCTTGTGTTGAGCAGAGCCGAATGAAGAAAAGGCAGACAGGAATTTATCTTTTCTGGTACAAAACTAACAGGTCTGCCAGTGATAAGTGACTCTGGAATCTGGAAGTATACAAGAATATGAGGAAAAGATGTGTAACATAAAAAGCAGCACTTTATGAGCTAAAACTGAGTTCTGACTTTTAAGATTCCTTGCTCAGACATGAAGTTAGAAGTAAAATCTTCAGCTTTTCATAACAGATTGAATTTCATCTTCTGGTTAAGTTAGTGTCAAAGAAGCCAAATAAATTTTATGATGCTCTAATTAGCACTCTCACAAGCTGTTAACATTTTTACTTGCAGTCAAGTGACATTCAGAGAAGTGTGAAATTCTTCTGCCTTTGAAAATATTAAGGAAATCAGTTCTTCTGAAATGGAGAAGTCCACCTTAAAAGCCTGAAAATACATCAATGGAAACTGGAGCTGATTCTCAGCAAGGAACATTGGATGTCTACTGTTGAATGAATTCAATGACAAATACTCCCTAAAATGGTAACTTTCCTGTATACCTACTCTGTATATAAAATGTTTATTTATATTAATGTTTGCAGTCATTAAAATTATAATGTCAATCACATGCTCTTCTGTTGCAGTCACATTCATTTATAGATGAATGCAACTTAATTTCCTACGGGTTCATGTCGCTTAGTCAATTGACTTGTAAATCAAATGATGCAGCTCTTCTGCTATGTGTGCATGTATCTAAAAGCCTTTCTCACAGAGAATTTTAGAAGTCAGACAAGATGCCACATTTGATTTTCAATACTGTATTTCACAGACAGGATGAAGAATTATTGGGAACAAACTTATGAATTCTCAATACTGATTTCTCTTTTACCCAGTTTACTGTTTTTAGGAGATGCTTTATGGAAGCTCTAGTCGTGACTGAAATTAGAGAGCTGGTTCGAAAGTTGCCAGAGGGATATACAGACATACACAAAGACTGCGTGATTACATACACTGTTTTCATCAGAAACAAATGAAAAAAGGTACACAAACTATTCCTTTCAGTATTGTTCAAGGTCATGTGAGAATAACTGGGAATGAGATGATCTGTTCTCAAGAGGGTAACTTAGAGAGATTGCTAAAGAGGATGCATACACACACACTCACAAAGATTGTTCAAATCTGTTTAAAGGAAGAACACTTCTGGAAGTCAGACCAAGGAAATAATGTAGATAATACAGATAACAGCAGCACCTGAACTACTCCAAGCCTTTTCTTCCTCCAACCTGAGAAGGCTGCTAAAACCCACTTCCACCACTGGAAGGTTTCCTGGCTTATCTAAGCCCCTGACAGTAGGGACCTTTTAAAATCACTCTTGCTCAATGCTGTTTTCTAGAAGCAGAAGAGTAATGAGGCAGCATCTCTTTCTATCAGCTTCTGATCTCCCCTCTTTTGTCCATACTGCAGCCACTCAGTAGACTTCCTCTTTTGGGCCGCTAACCACTAAGATCAAAAGCACCTAAACTGGCCAACCAGTAAGTTGAATATTTTAAATTGAATCACTGCATAGGCTCCACTGACTAGATCTGCATTGACTATAATGGGGCGTTACATATGTTGGCATCTACATGTGGAATATTATTTTTATGTATTTTACTGATGCCATTGTTAGGGGTTGATTCAGTTCCCTAAACTCGGGTCATAGGGTAGAACACAGGAAAAAATGTCTAACGACATTTGAGTTGACCTAGGCTACCTGAGATATCTCCATTAAGCTGGGAGATCTGGTGCAGGACCGGACCTATCAGGAATTTTTTCACTTCTGGAAAGGCCTCTGGAGCCTAGGAATGATACCTTATGACGTATGATATGGCATTTCTTTTTAAGTAAAAAAAATTTTCCCTCCTTCAGTTCATGTGAGTGTCTGCCACTGTGCAAGTGCAGAAATAAACCTGGATACCTTACACAGAGCAGAAGCCCAGCTCTTGACTCTGACTTAGGTGTTTCTTCAGAGCTCTTGCTGCACCACTTCTGAATGTTACTTTACACATAGAGCAGGCAGTGATTTTTGAAGGTGACAAAGAGTGTAGTGGGCATGCATTAGTCCTGGATGAAGGTACCAGAGGCTTACTTGTGAAACATCTTGCCCTTCCCTTGCAATGCCTGATTTGAACTGAGAACTTGAACTTAAGCTTACTTCTTTCTCCTGCACGAGTCTTCACAAGGATCCTAATTAGCTACCAAGCAAGAAGTTTTGTGCGATGAGATTTTTTCAGTCTCTTTTTCTATAGATATTTCATTTTGCATAAGCAAGTAAAAATTGTTGGAAGAGTGGGCTGAAAAGAACCTTATGAAGCTCAACAAGGACAAATGTAAGGTCTTGCACCTGGGAAAACACAATCCAGGAGTGCAGCACAGACTGGGATCCACCTGACTGGAGGGAAGCTCTGTGGAGAGGGACCCAGGTGTCCTGGGGACAGTGAACTCACTATAACTGAACAGTGTGCTTCAGTGGCAAAGCAAGCCAACAGGATGCTGGGCTGCATCAACAAGGGCATTGCCAGCAGAGATAAAGAAGTCATTTTCCCACTTTGCTCAGTGCTTGTCAGGCCACACCTGGAATATTGTGCTCAGTTTTCATCCCCACTATAGAAAAAAGATGTGGACAGTCTGGAGAGGGTCCAGAGAAGGGCCACCAGGATGATCAAAGGACTAGGAAGCCTGCAATATGAGGAAAGGCTGAAGGTATTGGGTTTGCTCAACCTTTAGAAAAGAAGGCTTAAAGAAGACTTCACCATGTTCCAGTACTTAAAGCGTGGCTACAAAGAAGATGGAGACTCCACTTTTACAAGGAGTCACATGGAGAAGATAAGGGGCAATGGATGAAAGTTACTCCTGGGGAGATTCCTACTGGGCACAAGAGGAAAATTTTTCATAACAAGAACAATCAGCCGTTGGAACAATTTCCCCAGAGAAGTGGTGGATTCCCCAACATTGGACACTTTTAAGATTCGGCTGGAGAGGTACTGGGCCATCTTATCTAGACTGAGCGTTTGGCTAGATGGAACTTTCTTCTGGACAAAGCTTTTGTCTAGACAAACCTTTGGCCAAGAAAGGTTGGACCAGATGATCCTTCAGCTCTCTTCCGACCTGGTATTCTATGATTCTATGAAATTAAATACAGCAGAGACTTGAACTAAACTCTTCTGCTACCCAGCAGATCAATCTTCTTCCAAGACTATCTCAGTGAGGCTTTTTCTTAATTTGTATTTATTTAGAAAATGATTGTCCCATTTTAGATATTGAAGTCTGGTTAAGAGTCTGGATCACATCCATCTCTGCAAATAGATATATCTACAGTGCAGGCATTTGCATATGAAAAAAAGTATTAAAGGATATCTTTATCATCGAGTATAAGTAGATAACTGTGTGACAGTGTGGAGAATTTGATTTTAATTTTTTTTTTCATATCAGTTTGATAAAGTGCCTTCCTCTGTCATTTACTCAACTATCTCAGTTGCAGCCATCTAAAGTAGATGAGATATGCTGTACTGTTTGAAAATCCTAGGAGAAAAGCAGATCTTCCTTTCAAGTTTATGAGGGCTAAGACTTTATCCTGTCTTCTGGCAGTTTCCTGAGTCAGAATGGTTGACTTGAGCAATTTAAAGTACCTAAAATTAAATGTGCAACATGGAACCTAAAATTTCTTTTGTAAGAAAACCTTAAAATTAGATCAATTTTTCCCCTTTAGGTGCTTCTTTTAGAGGATCAATTATCAAAGCCTCTGATTGCATTTTCTCTATATTTCATTCCTGAAGAAAATTTGGAGTGTTACAGTGCAGACCAATTTGTCATGTTGTGTACATCACTGTGACTGTATGTAGTGGTAACACAGCTCCCCAACTCTTTAAGGTTGAGTGGAAGTTCACTGACAAAAAATGTGAAAGTTCAGATTCAGAGAACCAGTCATTGTACCTGAAACCTCCAGTGGTGAAATAACGAGAGAAAATTCCGCAAAAGTCCAGTGGGCTTCAGGTGATTATTTTCAAATTCAGTGTGAGGTGTAATCAGGAGGCAGTTGTTACCTTGAGCACATTTTTAAAGTGTATGTGGTTTTACCTCACTTTTTCTAATATTTTGCACTTCAGTTCTAGTTTTCAACAGAGAACTTAAAATATCTTATTTCCTTGAAGCAGGGTCCTTCTGACTTCAATGTAATCACATTTGCAGACAGTAGGGGAAGCTAACACAACTGCTACTCCTGTTAAACTCATTCTGGACAAGAATATGTTTGCTTCTTCTTTCCAAAGTCCCAATGTTTGTAAGAATTTATGCCTATTACTAGTTTAATATGATAGTGTTTAGCTTCTAAGGATGCAATATTTTGATATGATAAACCTCAGGTACTAAAGAATGTTAACATCAGTTAATTAGGGATCTAACTAGAATTGTGAATTTAATGGGTTTGACACTGATTTTTAGCCAGCCATACGGGTTTATATGGAGAGGAGGTTTTTTCACACTCTTAAGAAAAACGTGAAAGAGGAAAAGAGAAGTCAGTAGGACTTTAAATATATGCTATTCATCTGTTAACTAGTCAGAGAGATTTGTCAACTAACAGATATAGTAATTAAACGAAAATAGTAGAAGAGTTGATGACCACATTACTATAAACAAGGAGGGAAAAAAACCCCACAAATAATAGAAAGATAGCGAAAGAAAAACAAGCTGACATTTTTGAGTACCAGAGACAGGGCAATGAATGAACACACCATTCATCTTGGTGGCAGAAGACCTCCCAAGATGAGTGATTGAACAAAGCAAGCAAAACTGACAGAGGTGACAAAAATGGAACACATAGCTTTTGGGCTGAAAGCAACTTGATAAAGATTTTTGGAGACACAAGAGGCACAGGCACAGAAATAGACTGTAAACCTTCACTGCACCCCAGATATCTTGTCAATGTGCTAATAGAGAAGGTACACTGTTGTATGCACATACTTTTTTCCATAGTTTCTACCAAAGACTTGGAGTCAGCACACCCTCCAGTCCATACCCCAGGCCTCTGCTTATCAGTGGCAGGAAGGAAAAACCTATTTAATTTATTTACTGTAATAGCAGCAGCAGAAGGAAGCACTTACTGATATAGAATGAAGACAAGAAAACAGGATTAGTTTTGAGATCTGATCTCTTTCAGCTCCCCAGGCCTGGCTTGAATTCTAAGAGCCATGACAGGTAATGAGATACTAGAACTTAAAACTACATTATCCTGATTTATCAGATACTTCCCTCTCAGCACTTTGCTCTGCTTAAGGACCCCTGAAGCCAGAGATTATTCCTGTATACACCAACAAAAAGCTTGGGATCACAGCTTTGCAGCACTGCATATCGGTTCCGAACTCAGGCAGTATCAGACTTAAAACTTTCATTAGTTCCTCACACTTACAGCACATTGGGGTTTGGGGTTTTTGGTTTTTTTTCTTGCTGCTACAATGTAAGCAGAGAACATGCTTCTGAATCCTGCCATAGGCAATAGTTTTTGAGTGCAAGGTTCTACTATGAACCATGAGAAAGTGACAGATAAGAACCTCTCATTAATGTCTCTGTTTCCATGATATACAAGAGACCTATGCAGCCTCCGAATTTCCTTCTGGAGGAACCCATTTCTCCCAAATGACAATGCAAACATCCTATAGAGGCTGTTACTGCTGTATGCACCCGGCAGATGCTTGGGTCTATACAGTGAAACACTTCCCCAAATGTCAGCAGATCATGCCTGAGCCTAAGAAGCACATATATTTTATAAATTTACATTAGCAGTGAATTCATCATGGAAGAGCCTGAAAGATGATTTTTAACTACCAGAGAAATGACAACTCCATACATCAAAATAGTTAGAAACCTGGAGGAAAAAAAATTTGCAAATTTACTGTTGCCTTCATTTCATGCAAGTGTATTAAAGTAAAAGGATCTATGAAATAAATTTGTTTCCAAGTATTTAGTACTTTGATCACTGCAATGACTTGATTCGACTCTAGCAAAAAGAAACCAAAGTGTGCTGAGGAAGGCATTAGGTATGTGTACTCCCCGGATTCAAAGAGGAATCCTAACGGAAATTTGGGGATGTTGTAATGAACTGCTGCCTACTTAAAGAACTTCTGTTAGTTACACAGTGTTCTCAGGACGCGTTAGAGCATAATAAAAGTTGATGGGAAATGCACAGCATATTGAATCATCTGTAGAGAAATACTAATAAGATTATTGTTTTCATTTCACTTTTCAGTGTAGGTGTTAACTTCTATGACTGAATGGAGTCTGATCCCCATTTCTATGAATCAGTTTTTTGAGTTAAATGAAGCATCAAATTAACTTCCTTTGGAAGTATTTAATGTCTTACAATGTAAATAAACAACTTGGAAAGAACAGAAATGAAACTATTTGGACGACTGGAAAAGTCATATGCCTTATTATGTATAATTTCAGAGGAAAGAGCCTAAAACCAATGTATTATAAAGTTCTACATGTTTGTTGACATATCTCTTCTGCTCTAGGTTTTGTTGCCATCATTGGATTGTATCTGTGTGTACAGTCACATTTGTTCATACAGCTGGCAGATGGTATGCAACGAGAAACTTCTCGTAATAGCGGGCGGATGGCAAGAAAGCTGATTCTGTGAATTATTATGTACTGCATCTTCCTGCCTTTCATTTCCAATTGTATTATGAGGCTGCTTCTATGCATAACATTAGTAACAAAGCTGACGGGTCAGTGTTTCGTCTTTGAGGGCTTCCTTACCTAATCTGTAAAGAAATCTTTTCTTTGTGGTGAACCTAAAGTTTGCTAGGTCAAACCAAAGCTAGCATACATCAGGTGGCTTCATTACTGTCAAGTAGTTTGATAGGCTGAGGTTCCTTTAATTTGCAACAGAGCAGAGATGATCTGGGGTCTTTAGTCCTTTACATCGCTTTAAATAAAAGTCTTTTTGAATCATTGCTCTTCATCTTTTAACTATAAAGAAAATAACATTAGGGATAGGCTAACTAGAATCAAACCAAGGGAGACATTTCCTCCAAAAGTACTCCAATTACTCCCCTAGAAATGGTGTTGCATTTAAAAAATGTACTTTATTAATTGTCCTTTACTATGAGACGTAATCTGTCCCTCCCATGAGGTACCAAGAGGCAACAGTAATTGAATCAATCAGGAGAAGATATACACATTTGTCAGCAAGCGGGAAACTGCCATGGGCAACATAATGATGGGATAAGCGGCCCAAGCCAAAAGGGGAACTATCCAGCGCTTTTAGAACTAGAAAGATTAAACAAAAAAGGGGGTTTGATAACAGATGGGTCTTTCTGGGAATGAAGCCCTGTGAGATACTAGCCTGGCTGAATGTGTGGAAACAAAGGAGACACTTCAGCTTCCAGTTCTGTTGCAGGGCATACACAGGGCTTTACAGCAGTTCATCAGCTTGTGGCATTTTCTTACTGGAGTTCTAATTTTCTCCTTACTCTCAGCTTATTTTCAGATAGCTGGCTCCTGTGTCTACTGTTTCTGTGCCTCTATGACCACTTCTTTTTTTTTTTTCTTTTTTAGGAGGGCAGATAACAAGATTCAAATCACCAATAAGTCACCTTAGGGAATGGGGGGAGATAGAGCTTTTAAGGGAATGGAAAGAAACAGGCACTTTTAGAGTCTACTGGTGTATAAATTGGCCGCATCATAAAGTACCTGTTTTTCTGCATTTACTGCTGGGCACATGTCATATGCTCACTTAGCCAGATATATCCAAATCTTACTGTCCTATGATAGCAGTAAATTCCTACCTAAGACCATAGGGGCTGAACAAGAGACATGTGAGCCCTTTGCTGGATGGGGTGGATATTTTGGTGACAGCAGACACAGATAAGGCCTTCTTAGCTTTACTCTTCATTGTTTCGGTCTCCCAGGCTTCTGTGCTTGAAGGATTGGTTCAAGGAGGAGTAGAAGAGGATAAGGACTGAACCAGGGATTAAGTGAGAGAACTTGACTTATTCAGGTCCATGGAATCTGATGGGCTGCACCTGAGGGTGCTGAGAGAACTCTTGCAAGGCCACTCTTTACCATCTTTTAAGCATTGTGAAGACTCGGGGAGGACCCCGGTGACTAGAGAAATGCAAATGTAGAAATCTTCAGAAAAGGCCAGAATGATGCTCCAGAAAACTGCAGGCCCAAAAGTCTCAGTTCAGTCCCCCAGAAAATCATAGGGAAAATCCTCTTGGAAGTAATTTTTGAGCATGCGATGGAGAAGAAGGTGACTGAGAAAAGGCAGCGTGGATTTACCAAAGGTAAATCATGCTTGACCAATCTGATTGCTGTGGACAAGGGGAGAGAAAAACAGATCAAAATAAACCAGGCCACTACATGGGAGAATTATTCATGGTCTGATTGTATAAAACTCCATTCTCATGGTTCTAGAGGTGTCATTAAATCCCACTGATTTGTGTAGCTTTAGAACTAAGCTACCATTAAAGCTGCCTAAAAGTCTTCTCCTGTGCAGTTCCAGCAAAGGAGATTAATCTCTGTGTTGCACTGTGTTGGTTCTGCGATGGGTACCATGGCAATGCAAATTCAGTTAAGCTGCTCTCCATAAACCATATACTCCATAGGAGGCGTGAAATATCAATGTGACATTTATTAGGAAAAAAAAAAAGTGGTTTTAAAGCTTCTGGACTGGCACAGATGTGTAACTCTCCATCTTGTTGTATTATAAAATATTCACTTTTAATACTTTATTATTCCCTGGGCTCATAGATTATAAGTGAAATTTTACACAGCCATACTGATATTAGTCACAAACGTGAGTCTCATTAATATTTTTTTCTCCAGTTAATTATGTACTGAAATAGTATGAAATTGTAAAAGCTTGAGACAAGGTCAATCTAATTTCTTAGTGATGTAGAAAATACTCATTTCTCATAAGGAGTTCTGGGTTTGAGATCTCAGAGTTTGATCATTTAGCTAATTATACCATTAATGTACATGCTAATTATGCCATTAATGTACATACAACATTGTTCCTCATCAAGGCCTGTCTGATGCTAGATTTTTTTCACTGATATATTTAATCCTCTTGAAGCTTTATTTAAAATCAATATCAAATTTTGGTAACACATGACAGAGCAAAAGATATATTTTGTAGGCCTTGTTGAACCAAGTTCCGTTCACCTTAAATACTTAACTTTCCTTGCATGTCAATAGATACTACAACAGGTTATTTATAGTGTTAAGTACTACTGAAAGCACTCAGCTATGATCTTTTTTGCATGACTACTCAGAGGATTTGCGGAGCTCTCTTATTCCTGTTGTGTTGATAAAAGTGATTTTTGAGATAAGAGATTAAGAGCACCTTTACTTATTGTTACTCTATTAAAATGTGAGATTTAGTTTGAGATATCGTGTTAAAGCACTGGAAGAATCTTTCACTATAACAGCTACCAGTGCACCGTCTTTAAGTCTTACATTAAATGGAGGGGAGGAGAAGAAGGGGGGAAAAAGAAAGAAAATAGGTTAAGTATTTGTAATTAAAAGACGCGAACCAAGCTGCTTTTTCTTTTTTTGGGGGGGCGGGTGCAGGTGTTAACTGTATTCATTATTCACTTTCCCTTTAGCAGGAAACAGTGCTTCTTTTATCTGGTAGTTTTCATTGCATATTGTCCCTCTTATTGGGATGAAGACAAAGCCAGGTTAGACAGTCTCGATCCATTCTTCTAAAAGAAGGTAGGATGAAAATGGAAATGGTTTTCTTTCATTTGAACCTTACTGATGGATATTACTGACACTGCATAAGGTCTTAGCAGCCAGTCTGAGGACTGAAAAACTTCTTCCAGTGTCAATCCATTTAAGTCATTACTTGTTGTTTGCTCTTCTAATCATACATTCCCAGCAGTAATAGAAGAAATAGAATTGATTTGGCAGTCTGAGCCAGGCTATTAGGCAGGAATCTGAAAGCAAAAGAATAGGAAAGAAAAAGAATAAGATGGAAGGAAAATGATGCATCGGGGAGGGGAAAACAGCAGAACACTGAGCGTCATATCCTAAATGAAACTTAGAATTTAGCCAAAGCTATTTTCTACCCTCTAAAAATCACATTCTATAATAAGACCTAGAAGAGCAAGTAGAGAGCTAATTCTTTTTTAAGAAGTCTTTTAATGATTAAACATTTGGTTTAGTTGCTATTTGGAGAACAAACCTCAAATCCCAAAACTCGTTAGAAAAAGGGAGTTTAACCCTGACTATGCCACAATTCACACATCTGCCGCCTCAGTCCCATGGGCGGCGGTGGTGGTCCCTCCTGAAGCAGCCCAAATATCAGGACAGGAGGCAGAAAGGTCTGTGAGATCACACTTTCGAAGAGCTGTGAGGGAATCTGAGGCTCCCAGTTCCTTCCTAGCCAACCAGGCAGACAGCCAAATGGAGATAAACATAACAGCACCCCTCTTCCATCAGTCCCTTGGACAGGCTGCTTGAAGAGAAGAGTGAATGAGATGAAGAAATCTGGGTAAGCTGTGATGCATATGTTTTATGTGAGTGCTGTTGGAACATGATCAGAATCAAACTGTCTCCTTTCAATTTTGAAGGCAAAACCAAATAAAGGGTATATATTTTGTTGATGATTTCAACAGCGATAATGAAGCTGCCTAATATTAGAATGGAGGCTAGACCAGGAGGCTGAGATAACGCAGCTCAAAAGCAGCAGTGTCCCAGATCTCAAGTCCCTAAAACACTGCCTTATTCTTCAAGAGATTCAAAAGGATAGACATATCCAGCTTTTTATAACTAAACATATTTACTGTTTATTGTTATTATTTTTTAAACTTCTAGAAGGTGTAGATATACATAACATTCCAAAATTCTAATTGTTTGTTCTAACACAGGGGAATAATTACTGAAATGAAAGACACCAAAATGACACTGGGAAGACAAACATTCCTAAAAACATTCTCCATGTAACTAGTTGTTTAGCAATTATCACAAGCACCATCATGTGATGCTACATATGGACAACGGATAACTGTGACAAGATATTTCTGAAGGAATGAAACACTCTTTTTGTCAGAAAGACTCAGCATGACCTGTGCATGAAAGCCAATTAACAGAATTTCTCCTAAAAAGGCTGGAGAGGAAGGATGATGCTGATTGCTTATAGGTCTGGAATTTTAATCCTACATATCTTATGTAGTGGGATCTACTCCAGGTGATCAGATTCACCTCCATATCTTTAAATAGTTTATCTTTACATTTAGTCCATATAGATGAGAAGCCTAGACATCTTTGATTTCTGCTATAGTCAAGAGATATACTATATCCAAAAAGACAATTCAGTTCTTTGGTAAGATAACAGCTTCTGCAGATACTTTTTTACTGCACTGCCTTCAGAAGCTGGAGAAATGGTGCTCCTGACATAGGCAGCTTGATTAAGTGATCAACCTTAGCGGGCTAAGTGTGTGAGAATATGGGTCTGTAACCTGTGTGTGAGCCTGAGCTCGCTGAAACAAAAACAAACCCACCCCCTCACTGATAGTTCCCACCATAACCCTGTGTAAGAAGTTACTCCATATGTAACTAACCTGGTTTCCGTATAGGAAGCTAACATTTCCTAATACATTTCAATTGTAATGAGTTGGGTTAGCCAAAGCAACCTTCATTAACTGTTTATCAGTTCTTTTCATCTATATGCTGAAGAGCAATGAAGAGATATCTGAGGAGTCGTCAATATTTGGGGCACCAGTCAGCTCCTTGTATCTGAAAAGTTCAGTACCTGTAGTAGATGACCAGCACAGCCAGCTCAGCTGTATTTGAAATGAGTGCCAATTTAATACACCTTTAAAGATCTGTAGAGATCCTTCCTTTTCTATTTGCAGGGGACTGGGTGTGATTTTTTCATATTGTTCACCTGTATTTCTGAAAACGTTCAATGTAAAATTTTGAGGGGTTTAAATAATGGGAGCCTCAGCAGAACTAAATCTCTGTCTTGAATTTTTTTTTTTTTTAATGCATCTAGGTTTCTGGAGCTATCAGTGGAAAACAGTAAAGATATAAAACAGTTCTATGCTTGATCAGACAGAAATCTGCATTTTTTAAGTCAGTTCCTGTTCTGCTCAGGGGAAGGAGGTGAAGTGAGGAGAGAGAGATGACACAAGGTTGTTTCTAGATCTCAATAAGAAAGGCCCAACAACAAATGGCTTAATAAAATAGCTGCTTTAATACGACAGAATAAAAGAGAAATACAGATAGCAAGTAAATCTTCCATCCCTTCAGATGCCGGGAAACCTGCATTTGTGCAGCATCGGACAGACTCCAGACAGATTTTCCCAGAGCACATTGTGCAGATGCCTTCTGTGGAGAGGTTTTTTTGTCCTTAGAGCTATTATATAATTTTCTTACAGAAGAACAACTCTCTTCATAAAGGACATTTGCATGAGAACTTCTGGCTGCACTTTTACATAAAGGTAAGGCCACAGGGGTGGCATCATTGGAGAATCTGGGAGCTGCCTGCAGCCTCCTCTGTTGCAATGAGCTGGCTGAGTCAATCCTGTGTCCAAGGGATTTGTGCAGAACAGCACAGCCTGAAGGTCACGCTGTACCTGCAGCACAGAGCACCGTAACACAGGCTTCGTCCTGCTTGAGTTAACTGCTATCTGGATAGCTCACACCTCGATGTACAGTGGTCTCCTGGTCAGGATCACTAGACTTCACCTCTTGACCCACAGACAGTTCACCTTTCTCAAAAATAGATTAAATTACAGATTATATTAGCAAAGTGTTCAGCTACCAGAAAGTTTACTGACTGGTTGGACTGTTATCTCTGTCACAACACCTACCTATGTGCCCAGCACAGGGCACTCCAGCAGGTTTCCATGCAATGGCTACTCTTGATAACATGTGGGCTTCTCAAGCCCTAAGAAGACCCAATACAACAGACCTGACCTGCTCAAAATCACTAACTCCTTGATTACAATGTCTTTGACATGGCTGCCAATACAGCTTCTAACTTTATTTAGACAGGGTCATTGAGTCCTAAAAGATTTTATGAAAAAGAATTTCATGGTAAAGTAATTATGATCAAATCCCATCTCACATAACCTCTGGGGTCATGGAAGGCCTGGAATGCAGCAGAACCGATGTAAGCAACAGCTAGGTAAGGCACACAGCATGGTGTTGATGATCCATAACCACTATATATCATCAAAATGGAACATTTATTCTACTGCATTAAGGACAGGGGGAAAGCTACAGGACATGGATCATCAACTATACGGATCAACTGTCTTAGCTCTTCAGTCCTTCAGAAGGAATGCACAAAATCCTGGGTAGCTATAGCAACCTTGAAACTACCTAGGTCGTGATTTGAGGAGTAGCAGCCTAAATGTCTTGGGCGCTTCCAGCAGAAGGAAGTGTCAGGAGAATAAGTGCTTGAGTGAAACGTAAAATCCACCTTATCATTAATGGATATAGTAGAAGATGTAAAAAATGGCTTTGGAAACTAAAATATGGAATTATATAACTCAAAGCCTAAAAGCTTTATGAGATTGGATACTCTGAAAGGCCATGACTTGTCTTCAGTCTGTACACTTAATTTATTTTCTACTTTGCAACCTTTTCCCCATTCTTGGAAGTGCTGTGCCAGCTTGTTGGAGGTCCCAGAACGAATCTTTTTCCAGCCATCAGGGATTTTCTCTGATCTACACAATCTTTGAGAGATAACAGAGGGCAGTCCTGTAATGACATTAATCTCATCACCCTTAGATGCATCCTGTCTGATTCTATGTACTTGTTCTTATGTTCAATTTAAGTAACTAGTCCCGAACTCAATCGTCCTCTATTGTGAGTAGTACCTTTGTCCTTTGAACTTTGCTAATAGTTATGAAGGTCTGGAAGGCAAGGGCAGACCAAGGTAAAATACCTCTCAATGTTTTCTGTTCTTTGTCACTATGTTACCTGACCCACTCAGGAGGAAGTATCAAGTTAGCATTTTCCTTGATTGTTTTGCTGCTGATATAACTCTAGGTAGCCTTTGTGGTGCACTTGATATCCATCTCCTGCTTTGACTGCAGCCAATGTGTTTTTCTTAATTCCATCCCTGCATGTCCAGGTGATTCTCTTGGATAACACCTCCTGACTTTCACTTTCCAAATACTTCTTTTTTCTATTTGAGCTCAGTCTGCTTTCTACTCTGCTTTCTGCAATCAAAACAGACCATTGCTGTGCTATCAGGAAACTGCCCTTGAAGAACAAGTGGTTCTCCTGGGCTCCCTTAGTGCAGTCTTGCATGGGATCTTGTCCATCCGATCCCCGATGAAAAGGAAATCTTCTTTCCCGAAGTTCAAGTTCTACAGCTTGCCTTCCTTCAGGATCGCGAACCTCCATCTAACAGTCTCTGCTACCAAAGCTCTCATTGACTATCACACTCCAACAAGTTCTTTACTTGTGAGTTACAGTTCCAGCAAAGCACATCCCCCAGGGTCTGAAGCAGATGCCCACCATGATATCTCCCTTAGTGTCCTCCTCCTAAAAATCTTGAGCAGTCTTAATCCCATTCCATAGCAGGTCTCCATGCATTTAAACCATGCCTTTTGTAGAGAGCACCCCCATCCCTTTGACTTCCCTGCCTCTTTTCCAAAGATTCTGCATTCATGGGAACACTCTAGCCATACAAACTATCTCACCACAACTGTATAATTCTACTGGTGCCAGATCTGTGACTGCACATGGACTTTCAGTTCCTCCCATATGTTTCCCAGGCTGCATTCATTTGTGTACAGTCCGTTCAGTTTCCTCACTTTCCCTACAAAACTCTGAAAACATCCTTCTTCGCTATGCACCATTTGTGCTTCCCTAAACCAGCACCTGGACTCCTGCTTCTTTCACACTAGCCCCCAGAGTCATACTGGATTCATCCACGGTCTTCCTGGATCACTGGTGCACCCACAGATGAACAAAAGGTAGTGATCTGAGGACTGGAAGAGCCACAGACTCTTTTCATGATTGGTTGCAGACAAACAGCAATCCCCTTGAAGCAGCAGGTCCGATTCGCAGAGAATTGCCTCCATTGCATGAAGAAGGGAGTACCCCATCTCCATTGAGTGTTATATTCTGTTGGTGGCGCTAGTGTGAATCTTTTGATCATGCATGGCCAGCTCAGATGCTTGCTCTATATGGGGCTTTGTACTTATTCTCCAATATCTTCAGGTGGAAGACAAATATTCTTGTTTTTTGGAAGTCACAATCTTCTGTCTCCGATGTCAAAACAGACGCTACCTTCACTCTACTGAAGTGTTGTCTCAGAGCATGTATCCTTATGCGCAATGTAGGACTTGCATTCTGGCACCTGCAGAGTCTTCACAAAGATCCTGTTATCATGCCTCTTCCTCTGCTATCTTGTCTGGTCTCCTCCCTGCTCAGCAACTCCACAGTTGCCACAGGATGGTCCTATTAAAGAAGGGAGCACTGAGTATAACCTGTAGGCCACAAAACGGATGAAGTTGTTCTGCCACCGTAGGTCGGTCTGGTCTGAAGGCTCCGGTATGTCAGAGGTGGTCACATCAGGCAGGGAACCATGTTTTGCTATGTGTCTTCACCACTGCCGTACCTGGCCTGGCAGCCTCACACAGTCTGCACCAGCAGCCATATTAACCACCTGATTTCTCTCTGCGCATCCTCCTCACTGATGCTCCCTTAGATATCATTTAACCAAGGAGCCAAACATGAGCTTGCTCTCCTCCCAGTGAGTTTTCCTGCTCATTAGCAACTGCTTACACTGTCTCAGTTCTTGGCTGTTGTCCCTCGCTCATGAGTGCGGGGTTGCCATGTGCAGTTTCCTTCCATGCTGTGTTCCGGCAGGGATCAGAAGCGTGATATTAAATTGCTTCTTTTTAATGCTAGGTACCAGAGCTGACATGATTGTTTTGGTGATGCAAGATAATAATTTGGGAATTCACAGTATCTAATACTATTGGATTCACACTCACTTGAGTACCTATTCTGTAAATAGTTCGTGTTTCTACTACTTGTTTCACTCTCAAAATCTAACTTAAATCACAGTCTGTGGAGAATGGATTACTTACTTGTTGAAGAAATCTATTTCAGCAGAAGTGAACTGATGTTTCCTTTGCATTGAATCATTGTTGTTTAATGTTTAAAGCTTTATTTAAGGAAATACAACCACTTACCCATAGGAAAACAATTTCAGGTGTGATGTAACTTCTGCTGAAGCTGACAAGACACGTGATTTTTCTTCCTGAGTAGAAAACATGGAATTTTGTGAGCAACTTACAGATTCTTCCCTAAAGAGGAAAAGGTTCCAAATGTTTTCCTTATAATTTAATTTATACAAAGATATGACTTCTCCATTAAGAGTCTACCCTGCACTTTAATTTGCACTAAATATTCACCTCATTTTATTAGACAGTTGAAGTCATTCAGAAAACCTCAGAATCAACAAAAATATTTTAGTCTTGAAACAAGAAAAAGAAATACTTTTCCCCAAGTGAATAGTAGAAATTAAGGTACCGTAATTAAAACCAGCAGAAATAGATGTCTTCAAACTATAGCACAAATTTCTATTTTCTAGTTTATATTGTTTAAAAATCATCAGATTACTACTTACCAAATGGTAACAAAACAATAGCAATAAAAATGCAAGCAAGCAGGAAACCCCTGAAAATTATCATTCTATAACCAGAACTAATGACATTCATCTCTGCAGAAGAAAATTGCAGGACCAGGACCACTGCTGTGCAAATAGTATTTTGCATTATTGACAGAGTTAATAAATTGTGCAAATTTACAATTCAAACTCGTTATAATTATTTTTTTCTTGTCCAAGCAGCCTTTCGCTCTAGGAATCCTTCCACTGCAAAAGAAATCAAAACAAACAGAAACAAAACAAAGGAAAAAGCAATGAACAAAACAATGAACAAACTTTATTCTTTGTGTTATTTTTTGTTCAATTCTAAGACAGAACTTTATACATTTAAAGGAACTTTCCCAAAATCAACATTTTTCATTTGGAAATTTTCAGAGCAAAATACTTTGGTTTTCTCCAGTGTTTTTTTCTCATTTGTCCTTATGAAAACTACCCTTTAGTTTGGAATGAATTTATGAAACATTTCAATCAGTCATGAAAATATGTTGCTGGAAAATAAATTATTTACATGAAAATGGGCTTAACTTTCTGCACAACCATGATGAAATATAAATTATACCACTAATAGTCATTAAAAGACCCATTCTCCCAAGGAACAGAGGAAATAGTTTCCTTATTTTATCTTCCACGTAATTCTACTTCAGTATATTTACAAGCTTTGGTGTAGAAGAGAGGAGAGGGGATGCATGCATCTGTGCATGTGTCTGTTTAGACTGGATCCTGTCATAGGTTTTATGCACAACGTTCCAGTTGAAAATAGTTATGAAATTAGTATACACTGTAAACGCTCTTTTTTATTACTGATTATACTTCTTTACAAACACAGAGACATTTTTAGTGGCAGGTAATTGATATAACTAAAAATATTTTTCATTAATTAACTTTTCTGACTATTCTTAAATATCATATAAAGGGGATTTTTTTAATACAATATTATTTGTTTTATTTTCCCTGTAACTTGCAAAATCGTTTCTCCAGAAAACATCTAAGGGAGGCATTCAGATTATTTTAACGGCCAGCTGATTTAAGCACCTGTTTCTCACAACTTGTAAAGGTCTGGTTATTACGTTAAAAATACCAGCCTACTCTGTATTTCAACAGCTCCTTCTGTGCCTGGGAGGTGTGGCGGCCTGTGCATCCGAACAGCACTAGGAGCTGCATTTAGGCTGCCTGCTATAAATCTGATGCTGTAACTGTGGTGAGAGGTTCTGGCTGCCTTTTAGGCAGATCTCCCTGAGAATGGATTCCTTTACACTCAGTGGAAAAAAAATGTTTGAATTAGGCACACTGCTGCTGCTGAGGCATATCTATGATAGTAAATAAAGCAGTGGTTGGCCTGCTCTCGGCCCTGAGGCCAACTGGCTGGCTAGACTCTGCAGTATTTTCTGTGCTGTTAATGTCCAGACCAGGATGGTCACAACCATACCAGGAACTTTTCCTGGCCCGTGCTAGGCCCTGGCCGGTGCCTGGGCATAGGGTGGAAAAAAAAGTGCTAATGGATACAGGCTGAAACCATGCCAAGTACACTTCTGACTGTTTATAGGTACAGATGATAGTGTGCTGGAGCTCAGGAACATTCCCAGGCGTGGTTTCATTTACTTAATACACATATAGCCATGTTTGATAAGTTAGATGTCATGACTTCTCTTCAATGACTTTAAATGTCAGGCAGCATTAAATACTAGGCAATCTAAATTGCCCATAACTCTTTGGCTTTAAGCACTGTCATAGTTAAAATGCCTAGGTAGTCATTTATAGTAGATAGCATGAGTACATCCTTACGTGACTTCCTAGTCTGTGAGTGCCTGGGAAGTGTGCATTCCACACTTCACTCCGAGCACTCAGCACATTGCTGAGGGAGATGGGATGGGCCAGAGAAAACCCACAAGGGCAAGATTCACCCTCCTTGTTAAGCAAGGAGCAGGTAGAGTTGATTCACACCTGTGGATCTCAGGGTATCTCTCACCACTCTCAGGGTCCCCCGAGTACCTGTTTTCTCATATACTCACCTGGAGGGGCGGTAATCTCATACTCTCCAACATTACAAATGCAGGAGAGGAGTTACTCCCGGGCAGCTCAGGGTGACTCAGATTTTCATATGGAAACCTATCTAGGCAGAAAATCCTCTATGAAGTGAGGCTTATCAACAGTTAAAAAGGATCTATTACAGGTAAGAAGGAGAACAGCAAACCTTTATTCTAAACATTGACATCATTGTTCTATGCAGAGGGAGGGGTGTTGCAGTCTTGCTTTGCTCTCCTCTGTGAGTCCTCATCTTCCTTAATCCTTCACAATGGGTAGTAAAGGGTTCCTTAAATAGTCTTTTAAAGCTCAGCTGACTGATTGCACGAGTGATCGTTTAGCAAACAAGCAGTGTATTATTCCTGTTCTTCAAGAGAAAAGAAAATGAAAAACCCCAAACACCACCACACCGGCTTTTTCGAAACAAAACAGCAGTGAAAAACATTGTCTGTAATTTAATTATCTTTTAGGCTGACAGCTTTAGCTGTATTTAAAAATTACCAACCGAGGGCTTTACGTTAAGCCTGCCAAAAAAGCAACAGCAACTAACAGATGTGCTTTACTCTTCTTGGGCTCATCACCAGTGAGGTGCAGCTGCTGCTTTGACTTTGTCTTTTGTGGCTTGCTTTGAAATGTTGTCCTTTTTTATCACCATACACTAGTTTTATTACCTTGCTTTTTTCTAAAACCTAACTTTTTTTTTTTGACAACATCAGGCTGATGAGCTGCAAGAAGGATGCTCTGTGGATCTTGTGGTACCTTAAAATTGTTCTAGTGGTGCAGTAAACAGTTTTAGGCAATATAGATGTCTACAGGATGCAGCAGAGTGATGCTCATTTTTAATTAATGGGACACTTCTCAGTGCAAAGACAGCAGTTATTTTACAAGCAGGGCAGGAATATCAGCTGGAACACACTGAGTGTGTTTGTTTACTTTGGAACAGAAATTAGGGTATCGTATTTGTTTTATTTAAACTGCATTTAGGAGTATAAAGAGATGGCAACACTGGGAAAGTGATTTGGCTGGCAAAATTATTAAAGCGAACATTCCTCAGCTTGACATTATTCATATTTGAATAGAATGGATTAGACGTAGAAAATTTTTCACTGTTCTAACTTTTAGCACATCTGCTAATTAGAACAGCATAAAATACGGAAGTGAAGATGGAATAAAAACTCAACATTAAAAATTTCTTGGTTTTTTCCCAGGAATGCAGGGAGTGTGGAAACATGCTGGAGGACACCCACTTAGGGAAAAAATAAGCTATTAGAGCATTTTGCAAAGACTCGACAGATCCCTTTTTTTTTTCATTCTGTGGATTATTATTTTTTTTTTTTTAATACTGTCAGAGGTCCATACACATAACAGCTTCAGACTAAGCTAGGTATTTTTATCTCAAAAGAAGAACGGTTTTGGGGTAATGAAAGGAGTAATTACAGTTAGCTGAGATGCTGACATACAGTGGGGTAGAATTGTTATTTCATTTTACAACCTTAGCAAAAATGTACTTGATTCTTAGCCAGAAAATGTGAGTCTCATGCTGAGAACTAAGTGTGATAATGAACATTGGCCACAGCTTTCAGTTAGGGAGTGGGTGGTAGGAATGAACGAGGACAGGCCGAGAGCACTGGGCGAAGGCAGGAGGGGGAAAAGAGTGGATACAAATACTGAGAGCTGCGGGCACATTCCTCACCTCCGATTCAATACACACTGTCTGACCCTACCTGTGGTAGGAGCAGTGCCAAGCCTCTGTTTTCCAGCCTTTCTTCCTATTTTTCTTCTGGGCAGCAGAGCAGCAGCTGATCTTGGATAGGGCAGGGCAAGAGGCAGGGGAAAAGCAGAATTAGAATCTATCACCTTACACCTTCTCTCCCCCACTGTGCATACGTTTAGACACAGCTCAGTCCTGTACATTTTTGTTCCTACAGCGTCTTCCAGCTCACCCTTAATTACCTTTCAATTGTATCCAAGCTTTCATGCAGTTCTGCACACACAGGTGACTTAGAACCTCAGAGTCTGTAAGACCTCAGGCTTCTCAGCCTCTGGTAAGCCAGAGCAGAGCAGTGAGGGAACGGAGTACTTACCCTTTCATACTCTGTGCCTGCACACGAGAGAAATGTAAAGCCTGACTTGGGAAGCTATACTATTTAATTACTTTGTCGTAGGGACTGGGTCCTGAATGTTGTGACAGATTGTTATTTGGCATTGACCCAAGAAATAATCTATGTAAAATGAAAAAGACATGTTAGGTCATACAGTTTCTCCTAAGTGTTACTTCCTCTGTAGTGACCGGATCTGTCCTTACTCCAGTCCACTTGACACACTCTAAATAACGCAGCTTTCCAGTTCTGTCCCTCCAAGGTTAGTCCAAGGTCTTCACAGCTTTGAGGAGTTATCCATGAAATTTAAAATTTCTTTTGCTTTACAAATAGCTGGTCTTGATTACAGGTCATTACATTTCATAAAGACTTTAAACGTAATTACCATAGAAATAAGAGGTAACTGCAAATTTGAAAGCCAGATGCTGCAAATACATGTACATAAAAGTAGGTTTTTTATGAACTGTGTTTCCGTGGGAATATTCACCTCATTAAGAGGTGACACAGCATGAGATCTGAATACTGCTGTGTTTAATGTGTAGATGGGCAGGAATCTGGTAGAATACTTAGCCTTAAATACAGTGCAGGCAATAATGCAGAAGAATAATCTCTAGAACCACCTCCCTGAACTTGGACACATCTTGGATGAATAACAGAAAATGCAGCTAGTGAAGGTGGGGGAGGAAGGGAGAAATGCCTAAATTTTGCCAATTTTAGGCAAAAAGCCCTGCAGCCCCTTCTTTTGTCTGTACCCTTTAAATTTCTAAACCTGCTGGTACGATTTCATATTCTGACTCACCTTCTCATAGATGTTTAACCTAGGACTAGGTGGAACCAATTTTAGATTGTCTCATACTCCTTTCTTCAATAGCTCCTAATGGCTACCTACCCATAACCTATTGAGGTAGCTACTGTGAATTCCTGTTTCAGGTGTTTAACTCTCCATTCACCAGGCAGAAAATGCTGGCACTTGGCAATGGCTAATTCCAGGGCTACAGAAATACAGATAAATTCTGAGCATTGCAATATTGAATGGTAGTACACTGACAATTGTCTTTAGATCATGGAAATTTGAATTTATCTTATATAACTTTATTACATTAAAGTTTTATTCTACTGTGGATATAATTAATAGTGAAAATCCATTTTTTTCAGTCCTGTGAATCACAATGTGAGTTGCTTGATAGCAACACTGCTTGGAATGGGAAGTGTACAAGAACATCTACCATATAGAGCTATCCATTTCTTATCTCATATTAAATACTACCTCATTAATTAGTCTAAGTGAAGAATGCTCACTTAGTAATTTAGTTGACCTATTTGGTCACATTTTCTGCTTTCAAAATACTACAAGCAGATTTCAGTTTTGCCATAAATAATTCATGAATGGAATTAGCTATGTAACAGATGTATACACCTATAAAATGCATGGATTCATCATGATTTATTTATTATGGCTACTCAGTACTTGATCTTTGATTTTTGAAACTTGAGCTTGCATGATTTTGACTGTACCTTTGTATTTCACATAGTGACTAGGTGAGAATAAGATTTAACTCTTTATCTCTCAAAAGAGTACATGAAAATTGACATCTTAAAACGAATATAGTTAAGGTGATAATTAGGGAAATTGATGTAAAAAATGGCAAACATTGAAATCCTCTTCTGAAAACTAAAACTAAAAATAATCTGATGTTGCTCTCCTCTTTTTTTAATGAACAGTGCAACATTAGCACTAAGTAGAAACATTTTCACTTGGTTGTCACTTTCTGAGAACTTTTTTCTCTCCAGATGGACTATGGTAAAATCTACAGCAACTGTATTTTGCATAGGTGCATGCAGTAGACCAGGAAAAGTGTTAAGCGGAAATTTATCCAGCTTGTTTTATTGGTTCTGTGTCAGATCTTGTCCAGAATACTTCCATTCAACGTGTCATTCAATGCCTTCTTTTAAAAATAGCATCTCTTTTAAGCTGACACAATTAAGTTTCAGGAAGCATGTGTGCCTCAAGAATGTGAATGGTAGATATAGAAAGGAAAGGATTTGAGCCTATCTCAATTATTTGCTTTAAAATCTACCTGCCTGATTTTGAAAAACATCCTACCGAAACGGGTATAGTTATGAGCAATGAGAGATTTAAATGCAGTGCAAATAGTGCTATGACAATCTATTATAGTTTCTCAAATATCTGCCTTTTCCAGTAACAGTCTTTTGTGTGCACCTTCTGCTATTTCCTCGCATGTTCTTTCATACCTTTCCTAGTTTTCCTCCCCACCTGAGGCTCCAGTGAGACATAGGACCTCTTCATGGTTCTCCAAGCCATGGCCCATCTTTTCACCCATGCTGCTGGGAGGATGAAGCTCCTGGGGTGGGGGTCCTGTCTCTGCTGCCTTGACTGCTGTGTGCCAACCACTTACTAGCCTGACTGTAGGGGAAGAAAAACAGCAATCGATGCCTTTTCTCCCTAAGACAGAGATGGTCCTGGAGTATACACCTATATCCTCCTAGCAATGCTACCACTAGCTTATTCTAGTCTCAATTGCATTCACCCTTTTAACCCTTAACTGTTTTCACCACAAATCCAAACAGCACAATACAGGCTACTATGAAGAAAATTAACTCTATCCCAGCAAAAAACAGTAGAGTCCTTTTCAAGTCTAATATTTTGCCCTCTCCCAACTTCCTGGGATCACCATGCACCTTCCAAAACTCCACCCTGATTTTTAGCTTCTCACAGACCTTTCTATCTCTCTCCATTTCCCCTGAGGCCATACATAAAGGGATCAGGGTATAACCTCATGTGAATAAGGCCTAAAAATATCTACACCATTTCTTCTAAGTAGTGTTTACTATGCTCTTGATATAAGTCAGCTTGGAGATAATTTTTCAATCTAAAAAGAAAAGCCCCTGAACCTGGATGAAGGAGAAGGAAGGGAAAAAAAAAAAGAGAAAAAAAAAAGGTGTACTTAACAGGAATACTTTATAAACTGTGAAGTGGGATTTTTCTAATGGACTCCTTCTACCTCATTTAGGTAGCGCAGCTGCAATGTGGCGTATACTACAGATGGATAACATCACAACAGCAGTACACTTTTATAACTGGCAAACAGGTGTCTGGGTTTATTTAACAATCTAGCTAGCATAAACCAGATTTCTATTTATTATTTGAATAGTTGGTGCATATGATGTTGTTTCAAGGAAGCAGGGAGGCGGTATCTCTGTGAAGCATTTGTACTTTTAAGGTATTCCTGCAGATATTGTTTCACCTTCCAGAAATTTTAAAAAGTGTTATTTTCATCTCCTTTTAGTATACAGCATCCATTCCTCCCTATAGTAATACGCTAAGCCTATGATGGCTGCATCCCTGAGATAAGAACAGGATTTTTGCCTTTGCATTGTAATACGTATATTCTGCACATGTGAAAGAAAAATACTTTATTTTTTTTAAATGTAATGAGGAAGCTAATTTTTATTTGTGTATGAACTGTATTCAGTACTCACACACATAATTCTGATCTCCAGGTAAACCTTTCATTATTATATGCTACAACTGCTGTCAGACATGTAAACAGCTGTTTGTTGTGCCAGGATGACTAACTGCTGAGCCTTTACACATATCTCGAACAACCCTATTAGTCTTTCAGTCCTGTTGGGACTTGAACATGATGGAGATGATAAAGCTCAGGACACCCACCCCTGGTAATGTAAGCACTTTGAAATGTTATTTGTAGAAATGAGGGCTACATCTACAGTAGCACGCTGAACAGGAACAGGTATGTCTTTGTCCACTGGGCAGCAGAAGCCGGTAATGAATAATTGTTAGCATGTTCCCTGCTGTGGCTTTGTCTCGGGCCAAAGAGCACTCTTCCAAGCAATACCTAATTTAAGATAGCATTGGTCAGGCATGACTCCAGTAGGCAATACAGATGCAGCTACTCTATTTTGGGCAGGGACCAAAGAGAGTTCAATAGTTTGTGTGCAACTCAGGGCCAGAAAATGAGCAGGGGTTATAGAAGGAGCCAAAGGCGCCAGACGTCTCAGCTGATTTGAGTGTTGGATTGGGTACCTGAATGGATAAAGAAGTGCCTCAGCTCTCCTATAGCTCTAATCAGAAGTGCCAAAATAGGCAGAAAACATGCTAATTACTGCATACCTCCTTGATATACAGTCCTATGGAAGAAGACAAAACATACTCTGATGGCTAATTGCTGAACACAGATACACTTAGATAAATTCTAAGGATGTTCATAGCCACTGGAGTGAATCATTAAGAGAAACTGTAAGTTTTTCACTTCCTAATGTCTGCAGATTAAGACATTTATGGAAAACCTCTGTTACTCAAAAGTGAAGTATGAACAAAAAATAACTGCCTGAAAATGAAGGACCTGTGGTGCATGGGAGCTAAGACTACAGGTCTGAATGGTGCTATGACTAAACCTTAAAAATACACCAGTGGGGAAAAAAAAACAAAAAACAAAACCAAAACCAATTCTTAATTTACCCATGGGGGAAATGAGCTGTGTTAAAGTTGTGTATCTGGCATGACAGAAGGCAGTGGCAGAGATTAAAGGAATGTAAAGCAGGCTCCAAAATTTGGTAGCAGGTGCTGTTTTCCCAAATTCATTGCCTGTCCTACTGGAAAAGAGCTGCAGAAAATAAGCAACTTAGGGGTTAAAGGCAGTTTGATTTATTCCAATAAAAAAAAGGAATTTTTCCCCATGCACTTCCTGAAGATTATAGACTGTGTTATTCCCTTTAGCAGTGCACAGGTTCATGAATGATTAATGAAGTTTTAGGTCCAAAATCACTGAGTAGTGGTATATTGCAAGTTTTACAGTGTGATCTCTTACCAGCAAATGTATCTTTTGGTGTTTCATTTGTTGGATATCCTGTGCTGTGAACTGGATAATCCTTCCAATTTTCCCCCCTTCTAGAAATTACCAGTTAGGTGGGAGTGAGAACAAAATTTCACTGCATAAAATGGATGTTGCTGTTAAGCACCTTGTTTCTTGTTTGTATGCTTGGCAGGTGAATGGGGAGTGGGGGTTGCGGGGGGGGGAGGATTTAGCTTTCATTTTCTGGCATTTTTCTTCTAGTAGTAAGGTATAATTTGCATAGCTTATCACTGCCGCTTTTTCTGCTGCTTTGTTAATGGCCTTCTAAGGCAGCTAGCAATACTCATCTAAGTAGCTTTGTTTGGAAGCCCTTGTGATGTCTGAATTTTAGAAGCTAAAAGAAAAGGATGTGTCACAGCAAGCTTCAGGATGTGAATGATCCTGCAACAAAGATGAATGGGGGGTTACAGGGGTTAAGAAAAATGAATTTTCTTTTAAAGAATATAAGCCCTGTCTGTGAATGTCGGAAGTTAAAGAAATCAAATGGCAGTCTTGTATTTAAGTTATTAGTGATGCAACATGCCCTCCTTAGAGTGGTTTTATTCAATTGCCATAAAAACCATTGCAGAAGCACGTTAGAAAGATGTTGCTTAACTCACTGATTTTACAATTAGAAAATGTCAATATGGTTTCCCTCCCAAGAATGTCAAAAGCATGGAGCAAATATTGGAAATGCTCAAAAGAAGGTAACAAAAATACCCTCCAGAGGAAGTGTCAGGCAACCTAAGTATAAAGGTGAATATGACATGCAGATAACAACACAATGTAAAAGAAGGGAAGAAAATCAAGGGACAAACTATAAAGTTATAAATATATCCAACTGAGGCCAGTCTGAGTTGCAATTTCAAGCAGAAATGAACAGACGATTTTCTGCAGATCTATAATTATGTTTCTTGGACATCTACTCTGATGTATAACAGCTGTAATCATCTGCAGAAGAGTTTATTCTTTAAACAAGCAGTCAGACTAAAAGTCTGTACCATCTACATATAATTCTTGGTATGGAAATTATCTTTCTAACCAGTAAGACAAATACTGTATCTCAATTTCCATCAGACAGACAGTTTTCTCTGTGAGCTTTGCATGTGTTAGCTGTAGATTGCCGCAACTGTTACTAATTTTAAGTAGCAATGAATGGAATAAGCATATAAGAACAATTCAGATGGCGTGAGGTGGAGGTGTCTTCAAAATAATGATTTTATTTTATTAGATTAAATGAAATGTATTACATTTAGGTTTGAACTGCACCAATTGTGGGTGAAGTCTGCATCTGCTGCAGATCATGTGAATGCTTGTGCTGCTGTACTTTGCTGTTTGCAGCTGGAAGAGACAAGGGGGCAGAAGGGGAGTTCATGAATGGCAACATAGCAAAGTCTGGTGTAAGAAGGATTTGAAAATGTATTCACTGTAAATTAAATTGATAAAATTGGCCAAGTTCAGGGGGTCATTGATGACTGAAGTGCAGCAGAAATTAATTATAGTCTTTAACTGAATTTATGCAAAATAAGTGATTTCTGAAGTAAAGAAATAGATTAAATAATGTTTATACAGAACATGTATGGCATATCTTGACAAGAAATGAATGTCTTTTAAACTTATTACTTCTGCAGTGTTCTTCATCTTCTTAACCCCTTTACAACCCAGCTGAAAACTATTTGGGAATCTTTTAGAAAAAAAAAATAAATCAAAAAAACCCTTAATGAATAGGAAACATTTTTTCTTCTGTTTAATAACCAAAAATGGTACTTCATGAAACATAAAATAGGAAAATGGGAATTTCAAGCACTAAGCTGTTCTTTAGATAGTTCCAATGGGAAAATAGAGTGGAGGGAAGAGAAAACAGCTGGTCAAGTTGTAAATCAGGGTGTTACACAGAAAACCAGGAGCAGAACTGAAATTTATGCGTAACCTGAGGCATATATATTTTTATATATATAAAAATACGTAATATTGCAAACCCTGGCAGAGCATGTATTCCTCTTAGCAAACCCATTGACACCAAATTATTTTCTTTTTCTTCTTTTTTTTAACGAATAGATACTTTCTGGTAGAACAATTTTCCTCAAAGCCCATGGAATAATAAACTGAAAGTTTTTCAATAAAACATTGATGTGCTTTCTAGATAATCTTTTCTTAGAAAGCAAAAAGGAATAGAAAATTTTTGACTAGTTAAGAATTAAGGTATTTTGTATTTGCAAAAATAAACTAAATCAATGTTTCTTTTGAATGTGACAGGCTAGCTAAAACAATATGAGGTGTTCTTCCTGCTTCACATTTAGGATTTGGAGATACCAAAATAGAATCAGTCTTCAACCCAGTAGAGGTGAATCCTCATCCTGAAATCTTTCAGTGTCAGGTTGATGTAGACGTTACGGCAAGCTGGCTGACTGAAAGGATATGGAGCTACTTTATAAGTACTCAGCCACCAAGTGGTTGTGATCAGGCCCTTATGTAGTTTAATGAAAAACAGGTAGCACATTTCATTATGAGATTTGCAAATGCTTGTTCCTTCATAAAAGAAAAAAAAAACAAACAAACCAAAACTTGAACCAGTGTCTGTCAAGAAAAGGTCATTCACAGATAATTGTTGAGAGTTATTCTATACCGCATACAATCTTTCAAACTGCGTGATTCTTGACTGTACAGCTGTTCAAAAAAGGTCACTGTTATCTTCTGCTGCTGCCACAGTAACGGATAAATTGTATTTTCTTACTCTTATCTTGCCCCCAAAACAATCACACTATTTTACTGAAACTTTCACAAAAAACCAAAACATTATCCTTTGGCAAACATCAAGGATGGAGAACACTAATATAATGATTAACCCCCCATACTCCAAAAAACAAACACATGATTTGAAACAAGTGATTGTCATGAGTAGGGTTTTTCTTAATTTTTTTTTAGTACTAAATTGTGTTTTAATTAGGACATGACAATGTTAAGAAACTGTTGAACTACGTTACCTTAAACCCTGCCTAAAACTGGGATGAGGAACTCAAGTTCTGTTTATGTCCAACACTGCAATGTCATCACATATTTTCTACACTGTCCATACAGATGAATACATAATCTTTGCTTTTCTGGGTGGTCCATGGTTTTCCTTGATGCTTGACTACAGATACAAAAGGTTATGTTGAAACACCCTGATTTGGAAAGACAGGTACCAGGAATGGACTTCAGGAGGTCATCTAACCCAGTCTTCTGCTCAAACCACTTCAACACTGATTTCAGACCAAGACACTAAGGGCTCTATCCAGTCAGTTCTTAAGACCTCTGAGGACAGAGAATCTGCAGATTCTTTGGATAACATGTTCCACTTTTTGACTGTACTATTGGGGAAAAGTTTTCTTCCTGTCTCCAGAGGGAATCTCTCTTGATTCAGTTTATGATGTTATCTGTCACCCTTCCACCATACACAGCTATGAAGGCCACGGCTCCATCTTTATGATCTCTTCACAGATATTGGCATGCTGCTGTTAAGTGCCCTAAAAGCCATCTCTTTTCCAGACTGAACAAGCCCCATTTCCTCAACCCTCTCATGGGGCAGTGCTCCAGCCCTCCAACTATCCAATGATCCTGTTGCCATGCTAGGATGCACTTCTGACTCACGTTTACTCTGCTGTCCAGCTCTGCAGCAGAGCTGCAGCCCCATCAGTCCGTCCCTAGCCTTTACCATTACAAGGATTTCTTCCTTCCCAGGTGCAGGACTTTGCCTGAATCCTCACTGAATTCCATGAACCCATTCCTCCAGCTTGTCTAGGTACCTCTAAATAGCAGCTCTGCCCTCAGGCATATTGACTGCCTAATCCTCAAGCTACTATACGTTTGTAATTATTATATTATCATGATCTACATTCATATATTTTAATTAATTTCTCATAAGAAAGGAAGGAAGTTAGGAACGAAACAAACACGACAGTGTAGACCTCAAAACTGAGAAAAGTAGTATTTTGAGCTATTGAGGTTTTGATGTGGTTTTTTTTTGTTTGTAGTGGTACGACCATAGTCTTTCAGTGCTTAGCAACACAGTGAGTCTGACCTGAAGACGCAGGGTGCTGTTTATCTTTCTGTTCCTGATTACTATCTTTTCAATAACGTTTAATAAAAAACCTTGCTAGCATCTAGTAAAGATTTCTAGCATCAGCTTTAGAAATAAACAATCCCCTGGGGGTTAAAAATCTCATCTGAAACGTCAAAATCCAGGTTTAAATTCCAAGACTGAGGGTAGATTTACCCTATAGACTGTAACATGATGTTTGAGTATTTGTGCCTGCTTAGACAACAAAATAATTAAACTGTAGGTGCACAAAGTTTCCAATAGTCTAGATATTCTAGACCATGCAGATTTCCATGTTCATGGCACAAAATTGTTGATGTCAAAATTTGCTCAGATGCCTCTACTGTGTAGCTATATCATCAGCTGAACAAACTAGGGATTCAGAAAGATGCCTACTAATCCTAGTGTGAAAGCTCTAAGTGCTATCTGTTCTGAAATCTATCCTTTTATTTCTTAAATATTTTCTCTTAGGAAAAAAATCTTTCAACATATGCAGAATAAAAACACATTTCACAACTGCAATTTTTTTTAATGAAGCAGATTTTCTGCGTTGTAGCCAGATCTACCTATAAATATTGCTACATAGCTTCCAGTCGTTTAGCTCCTCAATCCTACTATTTCCCAGATTGTCTTCCAAAGTGATATGGTTTATATAATACAGAATCAAAAATAATTGATATAGTTTAACTGATGTTATTTTAGGTGATTTTGCAAATCAGCACAAATTAATTTACTGTGATTATTTCTAGGAAAATAGATTAATCTCTTTTTCCCTAACATTTAATTTCCCTGAAGAGACCATCTGGGACTGAGAAAATAATTTAACATATATACGAAATGTTCAAGATGGCTATATTATTCATTTCTCCTCCAACGGGCTAATGAACTGTTTCTGATGTAAATTTAACACACCAGAGCTACATTTGAAAGCCTCAAAATCTTTAGCCTTCCTTTAGATGTAGGGAATGAGGGACTTTGCTACTTCTTCAGAGATACGGTTCATGGATTTCTTGCAATGATCTGGACTCCGGTGAAAATGCGCATAGACTTCCTGCCAAAGCTTAATAAAGCACTGCTGTCTGATGGTTCTACTATTTGTAAGCTACTGGACTTGAGGGAGAAAGAAGTCTGAAGGAAACTTACACAAGAGGTGAAACTCTGTACTAATCACAAGTCCTGCTACTCAGACTGGGGAACTTTGCATAGAAATATAGTAGCATCCGCTTTCTATCCAGAAAAATGTAGAGCTCCTTATACTGGCAAACACATGTGTTTGAAAGCTACCAGGAAAGGTTTAATAAATATCCTCAGATAGGTCTTTGGAGATTACAATTGTGATTTGAATTTACAAGGTGGTCAATAGCTGCAACACTGTAGTGGAAAGCTAAATGACCTAAACTAGAAGCCAGGCTTTTAAATTACTGGAAGTGGCTGTGCGAACCATAGCTGTAACTGTCTTCTCCCCATATAAACCTCTGCTCAGCCCGGAACAGCACATGTTGTGGCTGGCTTAAACATATGAGTTCACTTACAAGTATTCTCTTTGGCCATCTAGCTGCTGCCAAAGCAAATGCAAAGTGGCTGAGCTCTGCCTGAACTGCACTCAGAAGGCACAGCACATGCAGTGTGAAAATTAATGAAATTACACCAAGACACAAGTAACAGAGAGGCGGGTTGGTCAAGCAGTGCTGTGTTTCCCGAGAACAACCCTATTTCTCCAGTAACTCAGAAAAGCTGCTTCATGTTTTCCAAGCAGCATAAGGAAAACTGAATTTTGTCACCTTGAGGATGAAGAGCTACTATAGATGAAAGGAAAGGGCTGAAGCGGGATAAAACGTCCTGGTAGTGGGAAGAGAGATGCAAGGAAGGAAAACTCTAAAGGTTCAGGTTGTTCTGTCAGTAGCTGCTGCTAGGTGGAAATACTCCCTCTGAATACCTGTGCATTTTCTGATTTACCATGCTTTCTGATTTCGCCCTCAGCTGTAGGGAATCGGTGTTGTAAGGCATGGGGCATCACAGGTCCTAGCTGAGTTATCTCTAGGTATTTGGTTGCTTGCATCGCTGCTGCTTAGTACCAGGTTTGACTCCCAGTACAGTTGCCTTGCCTTATAGAAGCTAAAGCTTTGTTTATTAAAATGGAGTATTGCAAGTCTGGAGGACAAAACAGATTAAAGAAGCCACTGTGTGATTTGTATGGCTTTACCCTTTGCTGCAAAATTTCACACTGCCACTGTGTCATGCTTCTTTTTAATTTAGATATAATTTTTAGAGGCAAGTATTTGTTTAATTACAGCTGTGTAAACTCTCCTTGGATTCCTTTTTTTTTTTTTTAGGTACAACCAGATGAACTGCACTGCAGTGATGACCCTGACTTTACACCATGCTCATCATGATACACGGTGTCAGCTTGAGTGGTACAATTAATGCGGCGTGACCTTATGCCATACCGAATGTCACAGCAACATTTTGGTTTTTACCCTTCATTCCAGGAATAACTGTCAAAAATAATTTTTTATTGTGTCAACTACTCGAACACTTATATCCACAATGGTATGTGTTATAAAACACCTTATCTTCAAACAGTCTGGCAGTTAACCCCTGGAATATTTTCTCTAACCTTTAGATACTCACAGTGTTTTCCCAAATGACTGTATTTTATTTACCTCACTAAGTTGCACAGTTCAGTGTCAGTAACAAGATGTCCTGATTGTTTAACCAAGCTGTATCATACACTAGGCTGCTTTGCTTTGCTTTCTTTTTTTTTTCTTTTTTCTTTTTTTTTTTTTCTGTCCAGTCCAGAAGATTTGGAATATTCTTTCCTGTCAGATCATGATTTCAAGACACTTGTTCTCCAGATCAAGCTGATTTTTGAAAGCAAATTTCATTTTAGTGAGATATTGAAAGGGACTGCCTGGAAGGTGATTGAATCACCATCCCTGGAGACATTCAAAAAACGTGTAGACGTGGCACTCCAGGATATGGTCTAGTAGGCATGGTGGTGTTAGGTTGACTGTTGGACTTGATGATCTTGGAGGTCCTTTCCAACCTTAGGGATTCTATGATTCCATATGACTGACTTGGCTTGGGATGTGGAAATGGTTGTTGACAACTCTGTGAGGTCCTGAGTGCATAAACAGAGCAGTGCATGGACTCAGGAGGTATTCCACAGGTCTCCAAGAGGAATTTAAATGAAACACTGATCAAAGCTGTGGAGGAAAAAAAGCCTGCCATTTTAATTTAAACCTTTCTTTGGAAGCAGGTAAGGGCTTTTTGGTCAGATATTAGTATAAATTATTATAGTCAATGAATCTTTGGCGGTCTGCGATCCCTGAACATCTGTTTTGGCTGAGCTCAGGCAAACTATTTACGTTATTAGCAAGCTGATGACTACCTTATTTCTGTGCTACAAAGATTTTTCTTTTTTGCCAACTTATGATATTTCAAGTATTTGATGCAAATATTGGCTTTCATCACTCCACTGAAATAATGGCCCCCACTCTAATAATATTCCCATTTTGTGATGCAGTGCAGCTCCCATTAGAGCTATTTACTGAATTAGAGGAGAACTGAAGTAATATTCTTATGGTGACCTTTTGCTCTGGAGTAAGCAGACATCAGTGAGTCGATGTCTGTCACCCTTCAATTCATTTATTGCTAAGATGCTCCTGTTGAGTTTGCTTTAGTGTTGTTAGTGTGAAGTAGCTCCACTTATTCAGCTTATTCAGGAATTAGTCCTTACAATGTTTAGATAATTTATCCCTTCACTGCTAACTCAAGATCATATATTTTGTCAATTTTTAAACTAGGAAAGAAAATAATTCAATTTTCATTAATTGTAATAATAAAAATTTCTGTTAGCAAGTTCATCTTTGATACAAAGAAAGGTAAAGGTATTTCACCATGCTGCACAGCTTTGGAAACCTTGACTTACTTGCCTCTGCACAGGAGTCCTCCCAGGTTGTCAGTACAGTCACAGGAGAAAGATGGACTCCCTCTTAAGCGTCACTTCTTGTAAAAAGTTTCCTTTGGAGTTTCTGTTCAGCCTTTGGATGAACCCCTCACTCTTTCTTCCTTAACTCTGCTAATGATCCCACAGAAGAAAATGAAAAAAAATTATAAGAAATACTGAAGGCAGCCTGATCCTTCCCCAGTATACCCTCCAACTCCTAGCAGTAGTGTTTTAGGTAGCTGCTGAACTGGAGTTCTAATCTGGACCAGAATTTAAATAGTTCTATACACTAGTGATTTTGGTGGTGGTGGTTGTTTTTTGGTTTTTGTTTGTTTGTTTGTTGGGTTTTTTCCTTTGGTAATCTGTTACTGCTGGTCTGTCTTTTAAGAAATATTGTATACGGGGTTCAGAATGCAGCTGAAAATGCCAAATTTTCTGTTTCGCTCTCAATTTCTTTGCTGATAATTTCTTAACTTTATATTTCCTTTTTGACTTCTGTTAAGCAGCCGTTTCCTTAGAAATATTTGCAATGACTCAGAAAATGTGTCCTCTAAGTGATAATAGCTCATTTAGAACCTATCATTTTATATACAGTTTTTCTCATGGTTATTACTTTACATCTGTCAACACTGAATCATTTGTGTATTTTATTACCCATTCACTTCTGTAATTCTGTAATCAGCATTATCATTGATGTTCTTGAAACACTTTGTATCATCAGCAAACTTTGTCACCTCACTGTTCATGTCCTTAACTGAATTATTTTTATTGATACAATAAACTGAATTATTTTTATTGATACAATACACTTCCTTTGTTTGTGATTATTGGGGATTTTTTTAGGCTTGAACTTAATTTCTTATTTTAATCAGTTAAAAGCCTTCTGACAAGAATATTGTCAAAAACTTATAACAGCTTTTTGTATGCAGGTCTGAATGGACCACCCATGTTCATGTGCTATTTCACTTCTTCACAGAAATCTAATAGCTCTGTGAGGCACACCTTTCCTCTGTAAGAAAGGTGTTTAATTATTGATATTGAACTCTGTATGTCATATTTATCCATGGATCTCTTCATATTTGTTCAACTGGTTATCACTGCATCATCCCCCAAACCTTTTCTTAAAGATAATTTTCTCATTCTATTACCAAATCCAGCTACCAGCAAGTAATAGTTCATTATCATCATTAGTGTTTTAAATGTATAAATATGAAGTATTTAATAATAATTAAGTTAATTTAGAACTCTTGAGTGTGTCTATAAATAAATATATGTACCTTCATGTGTACACAGCGAAGTAAAATAGATTCCAAAAGGATTTTTACAGTGCTGAGTTTCTTCTATTTAGGTTAGGGAATTTCAACACTATCCAGTTGCAGAATGTTATTCTTTTTTTATTTAACTCCAAACCCAGGGATTTCTATTATTCCCTCTCCCAACAACAACTGATTCTTTAAAAGGTCTTAGATAATCCTATTTTAAGTTTATGCAATAATTTAAAAGTGAGAACATAATTTTGAGTATGGATGAGTAACATGTCTCAGCAAATAAGGATGAGGATGCTATCATTGTGCTGCAATCAACATTTCTGATGTTTACTCAGGTAGTATAATTGTGATTTATTGTCTTGCTATTTCTGTCACTTCATCTCTTAAAAATGAAAATGGAAAAGTGTTTGGTGCCAGAAATTGGCAGTGAATGACCATAAACGGAGAATTACAATGCTCCTCAAAAACATAATTTTAATACAAAATCAAACCTGTTACTGTACAGAATACTAACATGGCATTTTTCCAGATACCTACAACCTACAGATTTAGGAGTGGCAGCTGTTAAACAAACAAGTAGCAATGTGTGAAGTGTCATCACTAATTGGAAGGCAATCACACAGCAATGAATTCAAAATATTAGCAACGAGCTACAGCTGAATATTAAACAAAAATAAAAGAGGAAATGAAGGGGGAGAGAGAGAGATAGGAAGAAAAAAAAAAAGAGAGAGAGAGAAAGAATGAGAGAATAAGAGAGAGAACAATGTACTACTTTCCAGGAGTGGTATGAAACTATACCAAAGGATAGACACGAGGACATTGTCTTCATACATTTTATTTTACTTTCTTTACAAAAGGATAATAGCTTGTTGCCAGTGTTATTTTCCCCACTTGTGGTTGCCCTTTTGGGTTTTTCTCTATGTTTTCCTGCTCCCCTTCTTAATGTTATGACTCATAATCCTCCATTCAAGGACTGCCACAGGCTGATGTTGGCCAGCTACACAGCAACCTGTTGCTTCTTGTCTGAAAGAGAGTAGAGATTTCTCAGGATGCTTCCTCAGGCTTCATTTTTTGTGTCAGCACAGGATGTCCCTGTGCCATTTGTCAACACTACTGTAATGAAGACAATGAATGATAATAATTTATTCAGGTAATTAGAAAGAGAAAATTGGGGGAGGGATAAATCATCTGCTTCTTGGAGACTTCTCTCCATAGCTTGATGGTTAAGACAGGAGAAATATATTAATTCATACTTGCCGGAGCAGGCTCCTGACCCATCTGACAGTATAGAGGCATTGTGGATCAAAACCATGATGACTCAGGCTGTTTCTCAGAGTGGTGTCTACATGAAACATGTATTTTATTCACACTTTCCTGCAGTAGCTCACGTTTTTGTTCTCTGTCAAGACAAACTAGTTACTTTCCTGTTCTTGCTCTCTATTAATAAATAACTTCCATAATTATTCTAAAAATAGACCTATTGGGAAGATTCATAATGTGAATAAGCCTGAATTGCAGTTTTCAGAGAAAAAAGAAAAAAAATATTCCAGAAGATTCCTGTTATCTTTGTATGTTCTTTTATGTATGGCTTTATATTTTCATTCATCTCCAACAAAAAGGTCAAGAGAAACACTCAAAACATAGCATACAATTAATTCATGTAGATCCCAAGAGCCTTACAAAAATAGTGATCCTTTACTGTGCTATTTTGTTAGGAACAGATGCTGATACTTCATTCCCACTCTGATTCATTGACAGAAGCAAAAACTAATACAAGGCAAAAAATCCCAATATCTATTCTATGGCTAGTTTAACTAAAGCCAGTGTGCATACTGGTGGCTGTGGTTTAGTTTTCCATCGGTGATGGTAAAAATATCATCATGAGAAAGGACTGTAATTAGTTGATTGTGAAATGTGAATTATTCAGAACTCCTACTTGCATTCTTTTTTCTTTCACAAAGTGGGTTTTGTAGAGCCTTGCAGAGTCCTTTTGGGCCGAAAATTACCATATAACACATTAGCACAGGGAGTTTTGTCCAGCTATATCATGAATTAACTCACTTTTACTTTATCTGTTTTCTGTTTGAAAGCTTTTGTGTGGTAGCTGAACTCTTGGTTAATTTGATAGGGACAGCTCCAGGAACCTCAAGAGCTAAAAACATTAAATGCAACAGCATGAGCTAAAAATCCAACCCTCTGTAGCTGGGAGCTCTAACAGTCGTATTGTCTGTGAATAACTCAATAGTACGTTGCTGTTGCTCTGATGGCTCAGCTTTGATCTACTTTGCATAATTTCTAACTAAACTTTTTGTTCATGTGTTTACACTCAAATATCTTATTCATTTTTGCTTGGAGTTTAGCTTGGTAGACAAGCTTTTCTGATAAAAGTGACAGACATGCTGAAATTATTTTCTCTGATTTCCAGTAAGGCTTACTCCAGGAATATGAGGCACCCTTTGACTTCAGCTATGTTGTCACAGTTTAACGCCAGCCGATAACTAAGAACCATGCAGCCACTTACTCACTCCTCCCCCGGCAAGGGGATGGGGAGGAGAATCAAAAAAACCCCAACAACTTATGGGTTGAGATAAAGGCAGTTTAAAAGGAAAAAAAGGAAGAGAAGACTAGTAATAGTAGTAGTGAAATAAAAAAAAAAAGCGATGCACAAATGCAGTTGTTCACCACAGGTGAAAGGAAAAAAAAACCACAAAAAACCCCAACCTGATGCCTAGTCTGTTTCCAAGCAGCTGTTCCACCTCCCAGCTAGGTTCTCCAGTTATATATTGAGCGTGACATTCTATGGTGAGGAATACAGAATCATAGAATTATTTGGGTTGGAAGGGACCTCAAAGATCATCTAGTCAGCAGGGACACCCTTCACTAGACCAGGTTGCCCATATTCCTGTGGGCAGTCTGGGTCAGTTGTCCTGGCGATGCTCTCCCAGCTTCTTGTAAGGGTGTAAGAAGCTGAAAAGTGCAGACACTACAACGACCTAACAACAACTGAAAACATCAGTGTGTTATCAACATTATTCTCATACTAAATCCAAAACACAACACTATATCGACTACCAGAAAGAAAATTAACTCTACCCTAGCTGAAACCAGGACATAACAAAATCATAGAATTACAGAATTATTTAGATCAGAAAGGACCTTTCAGATCATCGAGTCCAACTGTTAACCTAGCACTGCCATATCCGCCACCAAGCACCACATTTACAGGTCTTTTAAATATCTCCTGGGATGGTGACTCAACCACAGCCTGCTCCAATGCCTGACCACTCTTTTGGTGAAGAAATTTTATCCAATCTAAACCTCCCCTGGTNTCCAATCTAACCCTCCCCTGGTGCAACTTGAGGCCATTTCCTCTTGTCCTATCACTTGTTACTTGAGAGAAGAGACCAACACCCACCTCACTACACCCTTCTTTCGGGCAGTTGTAGAGAGCTGCTGTGAAGAAAATTAATGTAATCCCAGCACACCACCATGCACTCCAGACCTCATTGCCCTTCTTGTAGTGAGGGGCCCAAAACTGAACTCAGTACTCAAGGTGTGGCTTCACCAGTGCTAAGGATAGGGGACAATCACTGCCCTGGTCCTGCTGGCCCCACTATTTCTGGTACAAGCCAGGATGCTGTCGGTCTTCTTGGCCACCAGGGCACACTGCTGGCTCATATTCAGATGGCTGTTGACCAATACTCCCAGGTCTTTTTCTGCTGGGCAGCTTTCTGGCCACTCTTCCCCAAGCCTGTAGCATTGCATGGGGTTGTTGTGACCCAAGTGCAGGACCCGGCACTTGACCTTGTTAAACCTCATACAGTTGGCCTCGGCCCATCGATCCAGCCTGTCCAGATTCCTCTGTAGGGCCTTCCTACCCTCAAGCAGATCAAGACTCCCACCCAACTTGGTATTGTCTTCACCCATCTTCCTAAGGGTACACTCCAGCCCTCACTGATAAAGATATTAAATAGAACTGGCCCCAATACTGGCACTGGGGAACATCACCTGTGACCGGCCACCACCTTGATGTAACTTCACTCATCACAAGTCTTTTACCCAGTGAAGAGTATGTCTTTCCAAACCATGACTAGCCAGTTTCTCCAGGAGAATGCTGTGGGAAATAGTGTCAAAGGCTTTACTAAAGTCCAGGTAGACGACATCCGCAGACTTTCCCTCAGCAGCTAAGCGGGTCACCCTGTCATTGAAGGAGATCAGGTTGGTCAAACAGGACCTGCCTTTCATAAACCCTTGCTGACTGGGCCTGATCATCTGGTTACCCCATACCTACCATGTGATGGCACCAAGGCCAGGAATATAGGCCTGTAATTCCCCATATACTTCTTTTGGCCCTTCTTGTAGATGGGTGTCACATTTGCTAACCTCCAGCCAACTGAGACCTCCCCGGTTAGCCAGGACTGCTGATAAATGATGGAAAGTGGCTTGGTGAGCACTTCCAGCAGCTCCTTCACTCCCCTTGGGTGGATGTCATCCAGCCCCATAGACTTGTGCATGTCTAAGTGGTGTAGTAGGTCCCTAACCATTTACCTTTGGATTATGGGAGCAAGCCCCAGGGGGCTGAGTACCTGAAGAACAACTGGTGTTTCTGCTGAGGCAAACAAGTTATTAAGTAATTCAGCCTTTTCCTCATACTTTGTCACTATGTTTTTCCTCACATCCAATAAAGGATGGAGACTCTCCCTAGCCCTTCTTTTGTTGATAATACTTTTATAGAAACATTTTTTATTGTCTTTTACAGCAGTAGCCAGATTAAGTTCTAGCTGGGCTTTGGCTCTTCAAATTTTCTCCCTGCATAACCTCGTGACATCTCTGCAGTCCTCCTGAGTTGCTCACCCCTTCTTCCAAAGGTCATAAACTCTTTTTTTTTTTCCATGAGTTCCAGCCAAAATGTCTAACTGAAAATAGACAACTAAGCTACCTTTACAGTCAATGGTAATAAACTAGAAAAACTTTTCATCTCACTATTTTATTTGCCTGTTCAAGTGGAATGGATAAATTCTAGAGACACCAGTCCCTCCTTTGGGTGATGGTCTTTCCCACCTGCAATGAGTATGACATTCTGAAATATGGGTGTTCAGTGCTGTTTGAGATACCTTTTCCATTTGGCTGCCAGCCATCACTCCAAAATCAAGTGGATTTTTTGCATAACTATTGTGTTATATCTGCCAGCTCTGGGTTGATGCCTCAGATATCCTACAATACCTGAAATAGCAGTGCACAACTATGCTTAGGTACCTGAATTATTCCCCTGACTATAGGTAATGAAGAGTGATAAGGGAGTTAGCTACACTTTAAATCCTAATTTCACTGACATCACTAGCAAAACTGATTTAATTGTAGTTGTGCAGGTGCAGACCATTACCTCCCATGAGCCTCAGATTAACAAAAAATACACCTGAGCAGACAGTCTAGTTAGGTAGCAGAGAGTATTTGCAAATAATTTCAATCTTCTTTGCTGGAAAATGGTAAGTATCAACGATAGCTATGCATGATTATTTTTCAGTAGAAAAAAGGACTCCAAGTAAGATTAGCAGCCGGACTTGAGCATTTTGTGTGTTAAATAACAAAAAAACAAAACAAAAACAAAAAAAAAACCACCACACCCAAACAGAAAAAAAGAAAAAAGGAAAAAAAAAAAGAAAAAACAGTTGGCTCAGAACATGAGTGAGGAGTGCATTGTGCAATTTTTAAGTTTGAAGTTTCACTGCTAGGAATATATTTCTAATCAATAGAACAAAACCAAATAATTTTAAAAAGAAATGTGCGTGATTGCATTATACAGTCACACAATCTGTGACTGCACAGTTTTGTTATGGAAAGCTGTTTGCTTTGTCTATTAAGAAACTGTATATTGTCAGACTCAAATGAAATGTAGTCTGACAAATAGTGGAGGGACTGATAGCTCAGAGCTGTCCTATACTTTGCTGTTTAAGTACCTTTAAGAAGAGATGATGTCTACATAGATTTTTGGGATTTTTTTTTTACACTCCCATAATATCATGCTCTTTACTACCAGATGCAAAAATACTTCACAGTAAAAGAAATATGCATGTATGTAATATACACATTATAGCAAAACCAAAAGCATTCATGTGTTTATATAAAAGATTTATGAAAATGTTTTAGCTGTTTACAATGCTGCAGGCTTTCTGATAATTTTAAGAACATGATCATAAGCCCTGCTGAGGCTAAAGACTCTCTTAAGTGGCATCTTGCTGTGTGACAACAATGGAGCAAGACATAGTCATTTACACACTTCTAGTGGCAGATGAAAACCAGAAATAAATGGAATTCCTTTGAAAAATTATTCTTTAAATATGAATCATGTAATTATAAAGGCCAGTTCTCCAACATCTCAATAGATTTATCTCCCTCCTCCTAAGAAAAATTAAAAAAAAAAAGAGAGCAGTTTACATATAAATTCAACTGGTTTCAGGGAAAAAAATAGCTAGAGTAGTCTTCTATGTAGATTAAGATGCAATTTCATTGAAAAACAGAGTTGGTGTATTCCAAAATTACAAAGGCTTAAAACCCACCAGATCCGTACAGAAAAATAGCAGGTTTGCGAAAGAGCCTTAGAGCTTTCAAGCATTTAATTTAAACAGGTGATATGTGTGTTGCTTTGCCTATCACTAGAAGCTGTTGTTTTTATGATGATACTTTCCATATTCAAACACATTTAAAATACTGGATATTTATCTTTTTCCTTCCACTGAATTTTTATGTTTTTGTTATGTAAGTTATGCAGAAGAGGACTCTCTCTGAACATGCAGTAATGATACTAAATCTTCATAAGTGCATAGAAGAAGAAGCAGGATATCAATACAAAAGTACCTGAAGTGGAAAGAGTTTTGACAATAAACAATTTTTTAAAAATTAAAACTAAACCAGAAGTCTCCAGTCGGACAGTAACATGAATCATTGATCAGACATATAACTTTCCATGTAATTGTTTTCCCCTTAAATCCTGCAGACATATTTCATGTCTGGAAGGAAAAACACTAAGATGTCATTCCCTACTGGGCTACCTAGGCTATTTCAAACTCCTGGAGTGTTTAAACTGAGTCATGTCTGATGAATTACTTTCTCATGAGAAGCAGAAACCCTCTTGACAACGGAGATGAAGACTCAGGTCTCTGAAAGCCACAGATCTTAGGAGCTTTTCACACTCAGAGCCACTGTGTGGTGAACAACGTAAGCTACTTTCTGCAGATATAGATGTTTGTAACTCTCACCTGTCCGTTTGCCTTTTCCCAACAGGATGAAAGGGATGATGAGGGAAAGAGTTAAAATAATGTTGTTACGGTCATTGTTTTCTTACTGATCCCTTATGCATTTGCAGAAGGTCTAGATTTTCCAGTTCCTCCACAGTCCTGAGGAGGACTTTTACTTGACAACTAAAATTCTGCACAGAATACCATTTCTGTCTAATTCTCACTTCATGACTTAGAAACCTCTGAAAACTCCTTGAGCTGTTTAGCCCTGTAAACACTTTGGGAGCAGATCAAAGTCGGCACCTGGCTTAAAAAGCAAGAACTATGTAGCACCCAACATGGGCAGTCCTCTGAGCACAGATGGACGAACAAAGCATAAAGGGAGTCAATGCTGAACATCACGAACTTCCATAGCCTGGGATATTCTCTAACTTCAGTGAACATGAAAGCAAATTCCTTTGCTGAGCGGGAAACATTTTACCTACACCAGATTCAACGACTGGAGACAGGAATGTCACATTCTACCGATGTTCAGTCTGTGTGTAAAGCAGCTCATATGGTCTCCTAACGGCTTTTGAGCCACTGTCTATGAGAGCATTACTCCTACTAAAGCATAAAAGTTGTCAGCTTTTGCACTTTGTAGGCTGAGATCTTTCAGTTTTCTAGCCATTACTACTGCCATGAGTACATTTTCAAAAATTACTATGTAATTGTGGATACCGCTGATCAAAACAAATCTTTAGAAAATGTAGCCCTGCATCTATTTAATTCCCTAACGGCTGAATTTCACACCATTCTTCTGCTGTCAATTTGCTCCTTAGAAAACTAGGATTTTATTTATTTATTTAATAATTTTTGTGTGTGCTTAAGACAGCCTGAATCAATTGCCACTCAGTTTCGGGATAATTATACATTACATGCTATAAATGGACACAAAGAATATCTTTTGCTAAGAATCCAGAAGAAGAGGAAAAAAATAAGAAAGAACAGGCTTTAGAAACCCTTGTAAGCCACTTGTCTATCCACACCAGCTGTTTGACACTAGCACTCTCCTTGAAATCATTTTTAGACTGAAATCACACAGTGATGCTGCTTCTGAAATGTTAATGTTTTCATGTCTAAGGCAAGACTAGATTATTCTCCCCTGAAGTTTTTTAGCCGGCACCAACAACATTTTGGACCCCTACTGTTGACAGAGTAAAAGAACTGCCTTCTGTCTTGCTTTCAGAGAATAAATGCTCCTTGTGACTCATAGTGTCTTATTCCTCTTGAATGCAGCTGTCTTTTCCTCATCAGAGTTCAAGTAAATTTACAAGGGTGCTTTACTGAGAGAAAACTGAAAAGGCTGCTTATTCTCCAAGCTCACTATGTTGGCTTTTTTCTGAGAAACACTCATTGTTCAATAATGATATTCCCTGCCGAACTCACAAATTGAATCCGGGGGAGAAACAGGGAGGATGTTTCGAAGGTTAAATTAAATGACAAGTTTTATCCGTGTGGTCCATAAAGATCATAATGGGTTATTTATTCAGGGCTTTCATTGGAACTGGAGTTGTACAATGTGTAATGTCCTCTCTGGAATATTTGCAAGATTTTTCCCATGTGTTTGGAGCTTAACAACACCAGAGCTCTGCCATGGAAGGTCTGTGGTTTTCTGGTAGTCCATTAGTTTAATGAAAAAGTGGTTATATACTTCTAATCTGGGCATGATGGGTTGTAGCCACTTCTCACCAGGCTGAGCAAAGCAAGCAGGGCGTCTTATCCTCTCTGTATTTGATGTCATATCTCCAGCACTGTCTGACAAAGGAAGCTGAATGTAACTATAGTTCTGCGTCCATTCCTGGTGGTGGGACTGCTGAGAAGCGACCACATGGATTCTCAGGGGAAGAGCAAAACCAAGATGATAGGAAAAGTAGGAAAGAGCAAAACAACACTGTTACCAGCACTGTTGGGGTTTTTGTTTGGTTTGTTTGGGTTTTTTTTTGTTTGTGGTTTTTTTTTTTGTTTGTTTTGTTTTGTAAGCTCACACAAGCAGCACTGGCCAAGGTTGTGCTTTTTATGCTTTGGCAACATCCTGAATGCCCTATCGTGACGACCAGTATCATTTGTCATCGTTAGAGGAGCAGTGAAGCAGCACCTTTGCTCCATCTTTCTTAGCAAACCTGTTTAATGATGGCTCAAGAGGTATGCTACATTTTTCTCATAGCCTGCCTGTGTCACACGGAGCACCAAAGGACAACCTACCTTTGTCTCTTAGGCACTGGGCGAGTACTTTGAAAGAAGAAAACAAAAGCTCATCAGCTGGTGTGAACCTGTTGAAGCCCAAGTTAGATCAAAAGAAGCAGGAAGCCAAACTTTTGAGTGCAGTCTTGGGAGGAAGAGAAACATGGGAGGAAGTGACAGCAGACATTAAAATACTGTATCCAGTGTTTTTCAAATGAAAAATTGACATTTCAGATGATTTTGCAGTAGTCTTGATTGAGTATTACATCGGTGATCACAGAAAATATTTTAAATTAATGTGGCAAGTTTGCTGTGCTCTTATTTATGAGTTGTAATTATTTTAATTTCTCTGTAACATGGAATTATTGCAGTCATTTTAGATTGAGGCCTAACAGCTTCTTTAAACCTTTAATAATTGAAAACCTGCAATTCATTTATTGCTTTCTTCTGAAAAAATAAATTAAAAATATTTTAAACTGTTGTGGGAGAAAAAAATCCTTATCAGGAACTAATTTGAAATTTCATCTGTATTTTGCCAGGTTCTTGAGTACAATGTTTTATAACATGGCTTGACTGTTGGACTCTGAGGATAAAGAAACAATTTGCTTAAAGCAACTGTGTAAGTTACCTCTCCAAACCACTTCATCTGTCCTTTTCCTATTGGCCCTAAATTTGTGTCAGATAATGTGAAGGGTTTGACAGTATTCTTTATATTCTGTAGGAGAAAAAAAAAAAAACATGGAAGAATCTTAGTAGTTATCTTAAGAAATGAAGAATTTGCTTTAAGCAAATTTGCTTTAAAGCAAGGAAGATGTTACGATGTCATAGTTTAACCTCAGCTGGTATTAAGCACCATGCGGCAGTCCACTCACCCCTCCTCCCCCAAGGGGATGGGGTGAAAAATGGAAAACAAACTCTTGGGTTGAGATAAAGACAGTTTAATAGGATAACAAAGGAAAAGAAACATAACAGTAATAACAATTATAACGGTGACAATAGTAACAATAATACAAATAATGCACAAATGCAATTGCTCACCACGTGTGACAGGATCAAAACAACCAAACAACAATCCGATGCCCAGTCTATTTCCAAGCAGCGATCCCACTTTCCAGCTGGCTTCCCCAGTTATATATAAGCATGACATTATACGGTATGGAATATCCCTATGGCCAGCCTGGGTCAGCTGTCCTGGCTGTGCTCTCCCACCTGCTTGTGCACTTGGCAGAGCTTGGGAAGCTGAAGAGTCCTTGACTTGGTGTAGACGTTACAACTGCCTGGCAACAGCTAAAAACATCAGTGTGCTATCAACATTATTCTCATCCTAAACCCAAACACAGCACTATACCATCTACTAGAAATAAAATTAACTCTATTCCAGTCAAAACCAGGACAGATGTATAAAAAAAATATCATAATGTACACAGAGAGCTTTACAAAGTCTTTATACAAATCCATGATGCAAATTAGTGAAGAATATTTGAAGCCTTGGTATCTAGCAGTCTCAAGAAAAGCATTACTGAAGTGGAAGGACTTAGAAGATGGTCACAAATATGAGGCCTAGAAAAACTCATAATCAAAACACAGTATGTTTCCCTTTCTTAGCATGGTGAAAAACTAAGGATATCAAATTATTGCTAATATATTGAAAGTTGATTGGGCACTTCTTGCTGAACAAGAACAGATTTTACATGAGAAATAGAGGTAGGATATTAAAACACAGAAAATGCTCAGACAAGAACTTAATTGAAAACAAAGAGGGAGTAGATACTTGTAAGCTCTCCAGACTGTTCAGAATTATAATCCATTATAATGAATATTGTGGAAAGGTTATTTTGGTGGGTTGGGTTTTTTCTTTTTTTTTTAAATTAGAGAAAATGATAAATATTTACATATTCTTTTACGGCCTCTGGTATTAGTCATTGTAAAAAGATGGATGAGTTAGAAAAACACATGGATTGATCTAGTAAGACAAAAAATGCTTTTGAAATTAAATGTATATAATACAAAATTTGGGCTTGTCGTGGTTCGGCCCCAGCCGGCAGCCGAGCCCCACGCAGCCGCTCGCTCACCGCCCCGGCAGCAAAACACGGGGCAGAATGAGGCAACAAAAGGGCAAATGGCTTCGAGTTGAGATAACGACCGTTTAATGGGCCGACAAAGGGAGAGGGGAAATGACAATAGGGCTGCAATAATTATCCCGGGATGTAAACAGCCGCGATAACAAACGCAGTACTTTACCGACCGACGACCCGACAGCCCAGACGGACCAGAGGCGCAGCCCGCAGCGAGACCGTCCCGGAGCAGCCCCGGGCCCCTCCCGGCCAGTCCCTTTATAGGGGCGTGACGTCACGTGGTGTGGAATAGCGGCCGGCCCGGCCCGGCTCACCTGGCCCGGGCCTGAGCATTAACCCCGGCCTGGCCAGAGCCAGGACAGGGCTGTTAAGATTTGAAACTGTAAACTCAATTTAGAAACTCAACAAGACATTGATTAAAGGGAGAGGAAGCCCATTTTAGGGGATACAGTAGGACAAAGGACAAACACTAATAACGTAGGGAACAGCCTCATACTTTTTTGTTGCTTTGCTTTGTGTACCTACAGAGGGAAACTGGAAAGATAAATTTTTGAGTCTTTTATTTCCCCGCCCCAAATAGTATCTACCTTTAAGTTACACGGATACAGAAAATTGAGAATAAGCCATGGATGTAAACAAATCATAGATCTTCTCTATGGTCAAGTTCAAACTCTTAACTCTCGGTACTCTGAAGTGGCTGATATAGTCATGCTCAAATTTTCAGCTCACATTAATGAAAAAATGGCCATGAGTGAGTGCACTGTTTTATTTCTGCAGCAGAGGACTGATTTTATCTCCTTCTTATTTTATCCTAATTATCATTTCACCCACTGGTGCCTGATTCCCATCTGCTGTCAATGACTGAGCCCATAAACTGAGGACAGGCAAGGCCTCCTGAGTAGAAAATTTATTCAAAATTCCTTTTATTGGCCACTAGTTTACTCTCTGGTCTATTGAAACGTAGCAGGAAAAGCAGCAGACCCTGGGAACACAAAAATGGACACCAGAGTTTGGGGGTTTTTTGTATTGTTGTTTTTTTTGCATTTGTTGTTGTTAGTAATTCAGTATGCTAAGACAGCGTGGGACGATCCACCCAAAGGTCGAGACAAAATTCAAGTTTATGTATTTTTACAGCTGAGTCCCTTTTTTGTTTGTTTGTTTGCTTGTTTTTTTCCTTCAAGAGTCTCCCAAGACTTAAAGACAGGGAATCATACACACACAAAAGAAGAAAATAAAGCAACCTTGACAAACTTGACAGGCAAAGGTGAGACTCCAGTGTTGATACAGTCACATGAAAAATAGGTGATGGTAGGAAACGGCGTCTGATGGTCATTCCATTGATGTTCTTTGGTCTCAAAAGCTCCATATAGTTTCAATTAATTCCTTCAGCAATTTTGGTCTCTTCATGAGAGTTGATATTGTTATTCCTTCATTTCCACCACAAAAGCTTCAGGAAGTTGTAGCGTAACACTTACAGCTACTCTACTTCCCACTTCTCTTCCTCCTGCCTCCTTCTTCCCCTCAGCAGAGAAACAGTATGGTTTCTAGTAATGGAGACTTGAATGCAGGTGTATAAAAGCAAAAAATTCAGTTCTAGTTCAGCATTCCACAACTGAGTGATGTCTTGATGAAGGTCATTCTGAATCGTGAATTGTAAGGCTGACTGCAGAGCTGACATCTGCAGCATTTTAGAGCTTGAGAAGCCTAGTAAGGTGACCAGGTACATTATGTAGTCCTCTGAAGAGAACTAGTGGACAAGGACTTAGAGTAAATCCCAAGATGCAGTCTGCTCTGATGTTTTCTGCTGAGTTGAAGAGCAGATTGTATGGCTGCTATTTGGTCTTCAGAATCTGAAGTAGACTGATATGCTGTGAGTAGGAGGCTATTTATTGTTATATATTAAACTGGATTGCACTACGCAAGTCAATAAACCAAGTGTTGGTAGGAGTACCTCTATTTTTTTATGAAAAGTCCTGGAACTGGAACTCCTACAGCAGATATTTATTCTTTTTTGGATGTTTTTAATCCTTTCCAACAAAAATTACCATTGTGTGGTATAAAAAAATCCAATATGCCCTAAAATCCAAATACATTTAACGGTGTCATTGGTTGCTTCTTATGTCAGATGGAGAAAATGGGACCAAGCCAAAGATCACATGAAGTTAATACTTACCTAGCTTAGTTTTTGATACCATGACCAGAATTGCCAATGAACCAAAATCATTATTGGTCCAGCTCTGGAGATAATCATATTTTCAGAAGACATTATGAAAAGGAAATTATTTCATCAACTGAAGTTTAGTGTGATATTTGAAAGTAGGAGAAAAAGATTTATTTTGGTTCTCTATTAAAATGTTCTAATCCCCAAATGAAAGCAGGAAATAAAACTAATTATATCTACTCCTTACAACTGAGAAAAAATGTTTTCATCAAAGTGATGAGGACTGCAGAAGTATTTGAATTCTCATATGCATTTTCAAAACTTATTCTAAAATGTACTCATAATGAGTGAATGAATGAATCATTAGTTCAATTTAATAAAACAAATATTAACTATTACATCTTTCCATGGATAGATATTATCACTTGTTATTTCAGGATGGGTTTATTTAAATGTATTTGTAAATTCTTCCAGTAATGAAAAAAAAATTAGTAAAGGTCAAACCTTAGAATAAAGCCCTGGTGCCAACTATATTACTGTAAATGACATTTCAGTTTCATTCCCTGCTTTATCTCTGATCTACTTTTTATGCTTCATGAGGAATGACTTAAGCAGGGACCACAGAGTGGCGTTGGAATTTCTCAGGCAACCATTTTCATTAGATAATTTTCAGTCAAGTGCAACATTCACCGAGGGAGCAGTTAAAATTTCTGCATCTCATTTTTTTAATCTGGGTATCCTTTATTCATCTGTCTTTCTGATAGGAAATGTCATTAGTTGACGGCATTTGATAGAGTGATTTATGAAGTCTGATCAATCAGAGCTTATACCATCACAGCAAACTTGAAAAAGTATAGATGAGCAGTGAAATAAAGATATACAAGTGCTTCCTGTCATTGTCCTGCACTGTAAAATTTGTCAGGTAGGACCTAAAATTCAATACTGAGAAATTAAGCGGTCAAAAAGACAATCTGAAGAAAGGTAGCTAGAATTTTTTTATTACATAAATTCACCTTTGATACTAGAGAACTGTGCAACATTAGCACTTCAATGTCTTCCTCATTTTAAGTAGTTTCTTTCATATCCTGTGTAATGGCAGCTACAGACAGACTATAACCGTGGAAAAACTGAGTCTAGAAAGAGCTTCAGAGCAAGTCTGGCCCTCATTCAAAACCATTTGAAATCGATGAAAGGGTGTCTATTGACATTGATGGACTTTGGGTTGAACTCTTCTAGCTTCGACAGGCAGTCTTGCATCCTGATCATTGCTCCAGATTATGTTTATGTATTTTATTCAGTTGCTGCTTATTTATATGTATCGAACAGCACTTGAAGTAGGTCCAGGAATAGAGGACTTTTGCCTTCCAGGATGATGCTTTAATGATGAATGCAAGAAAACTAACACCCACCCCCCTCCCCCAATGCCTCTGAATTTTCTGTGATTTCCTGCAGTTACACAAATTTTGCATTAGGGATATCTTCCATCACTCCAGAATTAGGCCAGGGGTGACTGGACAGGTGAGGTAACTCATGGACAAAAGGGTAAAGGAATTACTGCCCACATGAAAACTACTTCAGGCCTGGGTCAAAATTGCATGTATCAAGCTGTTGCAGAAAACAGTTCTCATTGCATTTCATTGGATTCCAAAGCTGCCTGAGTGTGGAAAAAGGCAGGACTGCAAGCATTATAAGAAACTGTCAGGCCAAGAGCAAGGTACCTGGGAAATAACAGCTTTTCTGCTTTAGAAAAAACAAAGAGATATGAGTGTTTCTGTGATTTTAGAAAGCGAGACTAAGTCTTTGAAAGTTTGTGGCCTTCATCTCCACTTCTGTGAGCGGAATATGCTGATCTAAGAACATGACAAGGGGAACAAATGGTCTACCACCTGCTGCCTGAGTCAAGCACTCACCCGCAGGTCACCAGTCTTGTCAAAGAGATTTGCATTGATGGAATATGAAATGACGTTACCATCAAAACATATAAGATTATCTTTTCTTTGAAGAAAAGCAACAGCTACACTAACTTTGAAGTTTGAGGACAGGAAGACAATTAGTTCAAAACTACTAGAAACAAATGGGGAAATAAATTCAATGGCACTACTAATAGAAACTGGCAATTTCAAACCCTGAAAGATGGGCTTCTTATAACACTTTTCGATGACAAGTCCCCAGCTACTGAAGTGATTTTGGGCCATAAAAATGGAATCACTTGAATAACCATGTCCAATCCTCAAAAAAAAAAAAAAAATCCAAATCTTTCTGCTATACATAAATAGATTTCATAGAACATCTGTTCTGTCTTCCAGCATACCCTCACGAGCCACAGACTATGTCCTGATAATCCATATGTCACAGGAATAAAGCAGAGGAGATTGTGGGAGTTGCACAAATTCTGTTAAATAAAACATTGCAGATGATCTCAGAAAGTGGCCGACACTATATACACTATGTGCTACAGAAGAGCAAACTCCCTCCTCTGCCTGTAAAAGACTACACAAGAATCTGGTTAATGGGGAAGGCCTTGAACAAAATACAGCAATTAAGCACTTCAGAAATTACAGTGTTATTAAGAGTATCAACTTGGGTCTTCTGCCTGCCTGCCTTTTGCTCTGTCTTCACTTTTTTTCAGTTTACACCAGCTTAACATCAGTTCAACTGTTAATTTAGTTTGAGGTTTCTCTGTTACAATCTCTTGCATCACTTTCAACTCTTCTTTTTTCATTTTTTTTTGAGTAAAAGCTAAGCTGAGCTGTTAATCTTAAAATACATGAACTCAATCACACATGGTTATATTCACTTCATGTACTTCAGTCTCCTGAAATACAGTTTGCTGCCTTGCTGCTGTGCTGACCATCACTAACAGCAACTAAATGAGTTTTGATGAAGACAAGTGAATATATCTGTGGCTGACAAGACATCCTGTCATCCATAGAAATACCGAGCATAAGAAGTGTTAAAACCTTTACGAGTATGGTTACCCAGCTGATATCCTAGAGGATCTACTACTGTAGAAGGATTCATAATTTAATAACACTTATTTTTCTCACTAGCACAAGGCATCTTTTAAAATGTAATCTATATTAATTATCCATGCTGCTTCTGCCTGCCTGCAGGTATGCTGCCTAAGACTAAGGTAAGACTAAAGTCAACAATCGCCTGAAAATTTTCAACAAATACAGAATGTATCTGGGTTTTTTATTTGGATGTTTTTGTTTTTGTTTTGTTTTGTTTTGTTTTTTTAAACCCAGAATCTCCTCTAACTGTCATAAATTATTCATATTCATAAATACCTGCTGATAATTTAATTTTGTTCAGATAAACTCGAAGATGTCATTATCAATATTTAAAACTGAGTGGTATGGAAATCAGCTTTATATTAGAACAGTTCTCACACTATTTCTCCGCATAAAAGTTAAAATCCGTTGCAGATATCCTAAAATGAGGCATCAGATTAATATTTTCTAAGATATCAGTGATGGGTTCTCACACTGGAAATCTATTCCTCTGGCAGGTAACCAGAATTTAAATTTGGCAGGCTGTAGTGTAGTATAAGGTTTACTTGTTCAATCAAACATTCAATTAGCTAACATGTCAGTATGTTGGTCCTTTGTGAGACAAATAAAAGGCCGCTAAAGTGCATTGAGCTATCTGAATGGATAGTTGTGTAATTAATATTTGTTTTTAATTTATTGTAAGATGTCCAGATGCTCTGGCAGTCAGTTCCTGGGAAATCCTTAAAATAATTGACTGAGTTCTGTAAACTTGCTAGAGGGCAGCAGGTTTTCCTCTGTGTGTGATTAGAATTGGGCAAATGATTCAGGAGACTTTTTCAGGTTTTTTTTTAACCTTTTTTTGATTAATATATTGTTTACAGTTACGACATAATTTCTGTGCAATTGCCTATTTGTTAAGTACTAGGGTTTATCAATTATCTACGATCTATCATCTAAGACTGTCACTGTTTTGGGCTCACACAGCATTCTTCAACTCAGCAAACCAAGCTTTATTAGACTGAGGTTTGACAGAGCAGTGAAGTTCTTCAGAAAGATGAAAGCATGTAATTTCATGACATTTTTTTCTCAGTTGATCTCATCTTTGTTAGCTGCTCCAGCAGTAGTTTAATCCTGGTTGTATAAGCACTAAACAGAGAGAGAGAAAGGTGTTTGAAATGTGTGATTTTTACATGGGTGCTGAAACGCGATGAGTTGTCCTCTGAAAGCATGGCGCTCTTTCTACTGCTCAGATGAATAACTTAGCTACACATACAACTTCTAGGTGAAAAAATCAGAGGGGGAGAAATCAGAGCCTTTCACTCTGTTTTTTACCCCACTTAACAGTACATAAACTAAAAGAGCATTGCTATGCTAGACGTCATCTATAGGCAATGGAGATGCAGGCGTCTTCAGAGAATGATGTAGCTTGGACACCCCATTCCCATTAAGTACTGAAAAAGCCTAGGTCTATATTGATAATTGAAATCAGATTAATCAGATCTTTATGTAACAAAACCTTGCATTTTGCCAAGGTCTCTAAGTAATGGTCTGCTTCTTAGCTAACCAAAAGATATAAGAAGGTAGGTTGTCTGGCTATATTGCACGTTTTACACTTACATCACCTGATGAGACTGACACCATGGGAATTACAAGGGTGTTTCTAAACATCACTTCATTGGCAACCATTTGTCAAACTCGTATGATATATTACAGACACTAGAGGGAGGACCATTAGGTGTGCCACGTGCCATCTCCAAAACACATTTCTGTATGTTTGATAAGTCCTAGAACTGATTTTTATATCTGTTCCCTGTTGCATTTGCATCTTTCAGTTATGCATTTCCCCCATTTATACACTAGATGAAATGTCATTTGCAGAAGGATCATTCCCACTACTATCATCCCTGGCTTATTTTTCCTCTGACCAAAGTTGCATTGATTTTTCTACTGCCTTCTTCCTGACTAACAGTTAATGATCACACTCAATGTACAGATAATAGAGATGCCAGTATCCTTGTAGCAGTTAGCTGTGATCACACAGAGGCATTGTCACACATAAATACTCACAAACAAAAGTAATAACAGAGATCCCACAAGCACTCATATACATAGACACATTTATTTGAATTATAATGGAAACCTCACCAAGAAGGTGTAGGTTAGGTCATAAATCAGATTTAAGGAATACCTTTTCAACCTCTACGTCTTGCATTCAAGATATAATGGGTTCATTTTTAAGATAAACTGCTTAGCAGCTACCTGCAACACACTAGTGCTAACCTGTATGTTTAAAATTTCTAATATATTTAATATTTAGTAGAATACAATACTGAATTTTATGTTTTGTAAGATTTATTTTACAGCTATGAAAGCTTTTTAAAATATGTGAGTAATATATTCCAAGCTCCACTTAAGCTGTCTTCAGTGTTCAGTTTCTGGCTAAAGTCTACTTTGGGACCTCATTTTCAAATGGCAGAAGTTTGACATTGTTTGGAAAAAATAACCAGTTTGGGAGGTCTTCAGTGAAGTACTGATTAGATAAGGCACCACAAATGACTAGTCATGTTTGTGAAACACTGACCATTATGAACAAAACTAACACAAAACTAATGTTTCACCTTTTTTTAGCTAGTCAGTCTGAAACTAGTTCATATCAGATTTGGGATAATTAAAGAATATTACTTGAGTTTACTGCCAGTATGACAACTCTATTAAACTCAAAACGGTACATTTTCCTTTTCCTTAGCATTGTTATTTTCAGTAAAGTACCCCTGAATTTTGAAAAAAATTCTATGGATCTTTTAAACTGAGCTGTTCCCTAAATATTGATATAAAACATATTCCTGTTTCAAGGAAATAAGAAATACAGGATACTCCATAGCTGAACATGAAATAAATTCTTCCTCTGAGATTTTATGTTCCTGCTTTATTTCTGTTCACGTTATCTTGGACATTATTCTTAAGGGAGTCATTAAAACTCAGGTGTGTATAAGATTAAGGATTTCAGGAGAAAAAAATTGAAGATAAGCTTTCAGTACCGATATCACTTGCAGTATGCAAACACTTGACATTTCTCTTGCTCTTGGGGTACATTATCAGCAGACGGTGAACTCAACTTTGGGTTCCTATGGATTAAGAAAAGTTACTGCGAAATGGAAGAGCAAAAGATTACCCTCTTTATTCAGTATACATATGCAAGCTTCTAACTTGCCAAAATTTAAAGGGTATCATTTCTATAATTTGTGCTTCTAACACAGTGAAAGTTTTATCTGCATGTTTCTCAGTTTATCTGTATACAAAGCAAAAATATAAAAGAACAGCCCAAGATTTCTGCTGAGCATGACTTTTTTTGGAACCTTTTTCATCTACCAATCTTTTTCCCATATTCCTTCAACTTGAAAGAGAGACAAATAAGTAGCAAACTCTTTTACAGCTCTTAGCTAGAGCTAATGGGACGCAGGCAATATTACTGCCAGGATAAATCTGCATATTAACTGACCCTTAGTGCGAGGGTCTAGCACTTGACACTCTTTTATATGGCCATAATTAAAATGAATCAATGGGTCAATTAAAGTGAACTTTTCAATATTAATGACCTTTGATTACACCTAACTGAAGAATCAATGGTATAAAGTCAGCACAGGCTGGAAATAATAATCCACAAAACCTGTCAGGTAGGCAGATGTAACATGTAATGAGATTTGAATTTAAAGCTAAACTAGGGCTTTGTCATATTAGGAAATAAACAGAGTTGCATCATACAGTTACATGCTAAACATTAACAGGTCCTTGCATTCATCTAAGGTACCTTTGTTGAGTGAAGTTGTAGCTTAACACACAATCTATTAAAAATAATTGCTGCTGGTGCTCAGTCAGATGTTAAAATTTCCAGCAACTGTGGTTCATGATTTGTTACACTGGATCTATTTTTAGTAGCTCTAAATTTATTTATTTAAATAAAACTGTTTTATTAAAGGATTTTAAGAGGATAGTTGAGTGAATTCTTTTTCTTCTGCAGCCTCTGGAAATGACAGTATTCACTAGGCAAGGATTCAGTTCTGACAGTCTCTGTAACAGTGATTTCTAGTGATGGGCCAGTTCAAGAAAAAGGGCCTTATATCACCTACAGGTGGTTTGATGAGGAGGAAGAATTTTGGGTAGGTAAAAATATCCATAATCTTTTATCAGGTGAGATAAAAACTTCATGGGTGAGGACATGGAATAACTGGGCTATTCTAGTTTTTGAAATGAAATTTCATCTGTCAGGGACTCAGAATTATAACTCTTAGCAACCCAGTCCACATGAAGCACTCGCAGGTCTTAACAGAGCTGATTTTCACCCTGTATCCACTAGGTAAGATCTCTAAAAGCAGCCAGTGTTCTCCTGTGACCCAAACAACTTTGGTGAAAGCGCACCAACGAGTTCAATGGGGAAAGAGTCAAATCAATAGCAAATGCTTGTCAAAGCACCACCATTTAGCTTTTGAAATAAACATATCAGTTCAGAGAAAGGTAAGATAAGAAAAGGAAAGAAATATCAATGCCAGACACCTCTTTACTTAGGAACAACTATACAACAATAGCTGAGCATGTGTGAACAACGGAACACAGCTAATTCCAGTGTTATTCTTCCAAAATGCTACAGTGAGGGGAAAACCATTCAAATTATGAAGAAAACCTTTGTGGCACTATCCATTAAAATATGCTGAAGAGAAAGATGGATGGCTACTCCACTGGAGCATTCTTTTATTTATAGATACACAAGTCAGTAGCAGCATAGTTCATTCTAAAAGGGTACTTCATTATTGCAAAGTGTAGTGCTTCTTGATTTTTTTCCTCCAGTAAGTAGCAATATGTCAAATCCCACATATTTAACTCACTTCTCTTGATGTCAGAAGACCATGGCATACCCTAACGAACAAATATTTGAACAGTGTTAAAATTCTGTCACTGAAGTGTTGGGTATCCATCTGTTGCACGCACACATACTGAAATGATTCCCATTTATTACCAATGCTAGCAAAATAATCAAGACTTCTTGTGTGTGTGTGTGTATGCATAATATATACCACACAATATGCATACGTATATTGTATACAAGTATATCTATTAGTTATATATCAATATGCATATAAATTTCTGCTTAAATATTTACAAACAATTAGTATATTTTTCAGGTTCAGTTTTTATATTGCTTTCAGCTGACTGTAGGGGCATATGGAAACAATAGGAACATATGGAAAAAAAGATCTGTTTTAAGAGCAGATTGGGATATGTTTACTCATATGGAATAACATACTAAGAATATTCTTTCTGTGGCATAAAGTACTCTGCTGTGAAGACGTGCCACAATGCAGCACTTTGTATTTACTCATGCTGTCAGATATTTGCCATTTACCTGCAGCAGTGATAATATGTCAAAACTAAATCTGGGGTTTGATTGTGCCACTCATTTGTAAATCCCAGCCCATGATAATTTTCTTGAATCAGGATTACTCTTTGATTTACACAAACTGAGAATAATCTCTCACCTCTATGGTATGGGAATGACGAAGAAAGATTATTGAGGTCTCCCATTTATAAGCATTATCCTACTTAATTTATGAGCTTAAAATACAACTTTTCAAAATAGATTGCCGATGCCACTCTGTATCCAAATAGTGTTTGAACTGTGAAAAATTATTTGCTACTGAAGGCTGATGAGACACTGCATATTTTACTCACCCTATTTTGCCTAGGCAGTAGCATGGATCTCCAAAGTGTGAACGGTTTTTTGTATGGGGGGTACACAGTTACTCACCCTCATGCGTCTTGGAGAAGAGAAAGAAAGAAGAGAATTTCAAGCTTAGCTCTGAACACCTTCCCTGAACAGTCTGAAGTTTAACTGCAAACTCTGCCACACTGTTTCCTAATTTGACCTGAGTTCCTGTCAAAACAGCTGGAGATGCTGGCTCTACAGCACTTCACACGCTAAAGTCCAGTCTTCTCTTTGTGCCCAACACACGTACCCACACAGCTACACAAAAGAAAGTCAAAGGGACGTTTGAAAAGCATTAACCCACTTTACCTAGGAAAATGCCAATTTGCATAGGTGATTACTATATGTACAAGTAAGAATATGCAATTAAGGCCCTTCTGGTAGACATCACACACATAAGCCTTCCACTAAATTCTATAGGAGGTTGATACTGAGGTCCTGATTCTGGCTAGTCCTACTCCTTGATTTCAGCCCAAAGTAAACGCCACATGAAGGGAATAAGATTTTCTTTTATTTTGAAGATCCCAATCCTGCAAACAATTGAAGAGGCAAGCAGTTTTACACACATGTAAAAAAAAAGTGTCATCATATCAAGGCATAATCTTATTCTGAACGGCCTCTGCTAATGGAAGTTCTAGAATTCCTCTAGACATATCTACCTGAATATGTTTGTGCTCGATGCAAAATATTTAAAATGAGGAAATGAAAGTGCTGCTCAATTATAAATCCTCTAAAAGAAATTCTAGTTTATTTCTCAAAGGTAAATATAGTTAAAGTAACTGTTAACTTCAATGGCACAGTGGCATTTCAATATAAAAAAAATAAAACTTCCCAGGGGATTTGTATTATTTAGACAAGATAGTACTATTTTATAAACAAGATAATGCAGAGTGCCACAACCACTTTAAAAAAAAACCAACAAAACAGTACTGGTAGTTTATATCTGTATGATTATACCTATATAATCTGGAATAAATCCACAGATACAAGTAACAGAACATTTTAGTTCATTGCCTTTTTCCAACCTAACATCTATATTACCCTTTTTTTGATTTACAAGCAGTTCAGTAAAGTAGCTGATCCCAGCATTCATTAATTTTCTGTACAATAAAACTGCAAAAACCTAACAGAATAAACTAGCATTGTGTCAGAGGATCCATGAGCACAGCGCAGGTTTACCTGTTAAATTTGAACTCAAAGTACAGTGAAGTTAAATATTTCATAATAATAAAGTAATCAAATAAATTCCAGACTTGCCATGTAAACACTGACACTCATGAACTAACAGCAGCACTTGATCTCACTCCAGTCATATATTATTATCCTTTAGACCCTAATTCTGAAGTGAAACTGCCTTCAGCATGGTAGCACAACCATACCTCCTTACATATTTCTGAATTCTTTGGGACTGGGACTTTAATCTTTCTCCTGTGCTACAGAGCAGAAAACACACTGTTTGCACAGCATAAGCAGCAACAAATTTTGAGTCATAGGCAAGTATATTTATGGACAGGACACTGGTAAGCTATTCTAGTAGAAATCTGTCATAGAAAATAGCTAAACCTCAAAGCTAGCAGTAGCAGCCCCAGCCTACTACTTCCTCTGTAGCTGCAGAGGGATGGGAATAGGGCGGGTTGAGGTACCTGATCCCGTAAGAAGCTGCATGTCTCGAGTGAGATCCAGCATTCCCTCAACTCCAGCGAACGCTGGTTGGAGTTACAAATGTTCAACACAACACATAAACAGGTCTATAAACTGTGACAGATTTTTGCATACAACTTACCTGAATATGAAAGACACTAAAATGAAATGAGGCAGGATAATTAAGACTGTGCACACTCTAGCACAGATCAAAGGCCATTTCTTGTCACACCCTGAAGGCCTTATCTTGTTACACCCTGCTTTTAATCTGAAATCCACATATGGATCAACAGCATATTGCCCTAAAAAATATGCTATGAGGGTTTTGGTTTTTCCATTTTATAAAACCATAATGACTTGAGTGGGGGAAAAATGCTAACAAATTAAAACAAAGTACCCTGGAAGCATAAGATGGAGACAAAATTTGACAGTGACAGAATCTATTTTGCTACCTGTCCTTACAGTCCTCTACCTATATGCACAGCCAGTAACTAGCAAACATTTTGGTCATGACAGTAAAACATTTCACAAAGGCTCTCAGTGTTTCAGGAGAACATGAACTGTATTTTTAATAAAATGTTAGCCTCAAAGCAATTCAAAAGACTGCATTTTGAAAAGACAAAGAAAATGGTATCAAAGCAAAGAGATTCTATAAAACTGCTACCCCAATAGCTAACAGAAAGCTTGAAATGTGACACAAAAGAAAGACGTGCAAAGTATCCTAAACATTGCAGTCATATTACAAGTCAGTACTTCAAGAGCAATGAATGAGATATAAATATTTACCCTAGGTAGCTAGACAGAAGAATGTAAACAGATTCCACAGATATAATATAATTTGTCAATATCTTTACTGCTGGAGATGGAAATGTTAACTCAGGCAGGTCACTGATCCCGAAAGATGAGTATAATCAATTACATTTTTTACCTGTCAGTCATTCACATCATTGCCTTTCTCGCAGCTGACTGCTCCTCTGCCTTCCACGTCTTGCTTCAAATTATGGAACAACTTTTTATATCCACCTTTACTCAGTTTTTTTCATCATTTCCCTACTGCCATCTCAGGTCAGCGCTGCTTGTTCCAGAACTAGCCTGTTTTCTTCCCTAATTTTCACAGTATTGACTGTTCCCATTGTCTCCTATCTCAGAAAGGTGGCCTTTCTGCTCTCTGAAATGCCATCCTAAATCTCACTTCTTCTCAAGGTCCACAAATTTTAACCACTTCCTAAACAATAAAATCTGATCCAAAGTTCACTGAAGCCAGTGAGAGCCTTTCCATTAACTTCAGTGGACTATGAATCAGGACCAGACTGCCACCAGTAACTCAGGACTGAAATCTAGTGAAAGAAGAGACCAAAAGGATCTGTGTGGGAACCTTTGTTGTTAATAACAGACTGCCACTTGAACACAGTCATGGCTATACTATATCCTACGTTAATACCATCAGTGAATATTTCAGTGCATTTTCTCCTGACCTTATGCAAAGGACTAAGGCCTTAATTTTGTTGTTACCTTTATCTGTACAAATTTTGAGTGGTGCCAAAGACTTCCGACAAAGCTTGAATAAATAAGCATAGACCAGTTCCTTTACGTACTATAGAATACCATTCTACAGCTAGCTAGGTAAACCAAGGAAAATTGTCACACTTATGAACCAGGTTAGTAAATCATGACAAAAGTCCCCAGAGTTAAAATAGCTGGATAGAGCGATGAAATATTTGGAAAGCACAGTGAAAAGTTTAAAGCCCATATGATTTAAATTCTCACTAATGAGGACATGCAATGCTTTTCTTACAAGGATCCTCTCTCTAATCCTATATTATTAATCTAAGAGCAATTTGAAGGAAAAGCATTTCAGAAATAAAAAATGAAAATGTGACCCTACTTCATTCTTCCTGTGTTCATAAACATTCTGGTATTTATTCCTCCGTTATGTAACCCTCCCTACCTCAGTTCTCTAATATACATTTTTAAGGGGAATTTAAAATAAATTACTTTTGCCCAACCTTCCTTCTCCTACTGTTTAAGTTTTAACTTTTTGTAAGTGCCTTGGGTGTAAAGCCAGTGCCTTTCTGCAGCCCCACAGTGCTCCCACCAAGTGACATAGGGAAATCAGTTCTAACAGACAATCTGAGAGATGTAATGCAGTATAATTACTAAGAGGCACAAATACTATGTAGAGGACTCTGCTCATGTTACAGAAAAAAGCTATCATCAGACAGCAACTATTGCCAATATAAAGCTAAAATATTACACATTTATTGAAAGGTACGTTGTGATTTGAGGCTATTTCAGCAGTAGCTGGACAGTAATGACAATTCACATGTTCAAATCTTTACCTTATGTTGTACTAACCAAGTACTTTAGGGGAGGGGATAAAAGTAACACTGCCTATTACCACACAACTTTATCAAGTGTATCAGCAAACAAAGCCAGTTAATGACCCTCGCTGCAGGGATGCAGTTTTGGTTTTTTCTTTTTTTTTTGTCGGTTGTTTAAGATATTTATGCTGACACTTTCATTATAATGAAGTACACTCCACCCTCACAGCTTCAGCTATGGGAGGCAAACACTTTGTAGAAATGAAATTACTGTCGCAACAAGGTTGCTTATGACATTGTTTAATACAAAAAGGAGCCAGGACACAGTACATTGATAGGGGGTGGAGTGTTTTGTATATACAGAAGAGGGATATTACTTCTATTTCTGTCATCTGACATTGATGTGGGAAGAGTGGACAAAAACAAATGCATTTTCTTTCCAGCACTGAAACATGCAAAGACAAAATGCTTCTTACAAGTTGTATGCAGCTCAGAATAATTAAAAAAGAATAGACAGCTCTAGAAATGCCCCAGTATACTTAATTTGTTTAGATTTTTAAAAATAAATATTTAATATTCTGATCTTTCACTTCAAAACTTAGAATTAAGTAATGAGTGAATAGGATTTGAAATACAGACAAGGCATTGCTCACATCACATTAAAAGGCATCTTTTAAATGCAGCTGTGGATTTCTAAACTTAGACTGAACAGGATTTTTAGTTGCTTAGAATTTGAAATGCAAGACGAACTTGGCCACATTACATCTATTTTCCTTAAGTGGAATTGCAAATACGCAACAAATTGCTGTTTCAAAGAGGCAACATGCAGAATTCAAACCTAATTGTTTCTTGCAGGATTTTGTTGACCTGTCCATGAAGAGGTATTGAAGCAGTGGTGCAGTGAGAATCACTACAGCGATGCAAATCCACAGCTCAAGCATGAGATACTAGAAGCTGGATCTCTGAGGAGCGACACTGAGTACACTTTCCCCAAAATACACCACTTTAACCAATGAATTTAGTTTCAGGAAAACAGCAGCTCAGCAACTTTTTTCCAAAAAGTAAAAAACAAAGGCAGGGAGGGTGGGAGGAAAGAAGAGGTGGAGAGAGCTTATTACGCATTGAGAGCTGCAAACAGAAAGAAGACAAATATTTTCAGTGTTATAGATTTCAACTAGAAATGTGAAGGCATTTTCCCCTGTTAATATCTTGCCAGAGTTGGCTGGGACAAATTTTGGATTGCAGCTACAGGCTGAAGCAACAGTGCTGAGAAACAAAACAAACAAGCATTCNAGCAAAATATGACTGATGCTTTTGGTTGGCTGCAAGGCAAATATTAGCTAGAAACTTATTTAGCTAGATCCACATCCATGGCCCCAGATGTTTAAAACTTATCATGGATTAAAGCCATGAAATAAAAATTAAAAAAAAATTTCAATTTGAAATTTTATTGGCATGTTGCTAGAATGGTCAACATCGATTGACAGGAGAGACTTTGTCCACGTACTCTGAGAACAGCCTTCCTGCACCTCCCCCCTCTTTTCCTCCTCTCGCTCTTTCAGCATTAACGCTATTAAAAAGCCAAACAAAATACTGGCTATGGGTGTAAAGAATGCTGGTTTTCTGGAATGTTGCCATGGATCCTGCTTCCAGTCGCGTCCCATGGAAAGAGGGTGCAGCCTGCTGTCTCTGTGGCAGGCTGGTCTCCCCGGGCAGGGCAGAAGGAGGTTAGCCGCGTACCCCCGCTACTCCCTATTCCTTCCCATCCACTATGGCCAAATCTTTGATCACCCTCAGTTTGCCACTGGCATCGATCCTGCGCTTCTCACGTATTAGATCCTCCAGGCTGTGGAACCTCACCGTGTGCACCTTGTTCTCCGCCAAGTGGATCTTGAGATAGTACTGCTGCTGGTGCGGGGTGCCGGCGGCAGCCTGCAGCTCCCCGCCGGCTTTGAACTCCCTTTTCCCGAAGCGGCACCAGGCGGCGAAGCTCTCCGAGTTAGTCCAGCAGATCTCGTCGCTTTTTAAGCCCAGGTGCCCGCAGGCGTTTTGCACCACCAGCTCGGCCACCAGCGGGCGAAAGCGGTACCAGCTATTCACCACCCGGCCCACGTTGCCCGCGGCCGCCTCGTACAAGCTGTCCTGCCGGATCTGCCCCTGGTGCAGGTGGATGATCTGCCCGCTGCCCACGTACACTGCCCAGTGCGGCGGCGGGTGCTCCGACGGCCCCAGGTAGAGCAGCTCCAGCAGGTCCCCCGGCTTGCAGAGGGCAGGCAGGGCTGACACCGAGTAGACGCTGAGGTCCCCAGCCTGGGGGCCACTGCTGACCTTGGAAAAGATGCATTCCTGGCCGCGGAAAGCGGAGAACTGGGTCTCGTTCAGCACCAGCTGGTGGTGGAGGTGGTGGGTGGGCGTCTCCTGGCCAGGGCTGCCGGAGCCCTTCACGCTGTACTTGTCTGGCTGGCCTCGCTCGTCCAGGTCCTCCTCCTCATCCGAAAAGAAGTAAGCCACCCCGACGCGCAGCTCGTCTTTCTCGATCCCCGAGGGGTCCCCGGTCGGCAGCTCGCTGTAATTCAGGTGGGTGATGCGATCCAGTTGATTTCCCATCAATGACAGGGCGAGGCGAGGGCAGGAATCGCCGGATCTGAAGGAAGGGTGGGGTGGGCAGGGACAGAGAGAACAAGAGAAGAGGAGTGCAAACAGAGGGAAGGAAAGAAAGAAAAGAAAAAAATTATCAGGGCTCATACAAAAGACTTCAGCGATTCCGCCCTAAGCCCCCATCCCTCCCCCACTCATTCCCTCCCCTCCGTGCAAGGGAGAAACTCTCCCAGTGCCGACCCTTCCCCCTGCGCTCGGGGTGCAGGGCAGGACAGAGCCCCGTCTCTCCGGAGCCCCGCGGTCCCAGAGCGCCCAGCTCCCACCGCCGCGGGAGAAGCAGGCTCCCCGCCGCCTGCCAGCTCTACGCGGGGGCACGGAGTTGCCCCGGGAGCCTCCTCTGCCCGCTCTGCAAGGGAAGAGGGCTCCCGGGGGGGGACCGGCTGGCCCAAGGGTCCCGAGTCCTTCCCTCCGCCTGCGCGCAGCCCAGCGGCGCCAGGCAGCGCTTCATGCGGGAAGGCGGCTGGAGAAGCGCACGGCCTCGGAGCTGGCACCCCTGCCCGCCCGAGCCCCGCAGCCCGGCCGGGACCTTGCAAGGAGCAGGCGATTAACATCTCCCCCACCCAAGGGTCCCTTTCGCCCCCCTCCGTACCCGTGGTCGCCCAGCGCCAGACACCCCCCCAAACTCCTTTAAAGTCGTCCTGTCCCCATGGGCGCTGCAGAGGAGGTGAGCTCCGTCCTCCCCGCCGCGCACCCCGCTCTTCCGCCCGCGCCGCCGCGCTCCGCTGTGGGCTGCCCAGCCCCTCCGGCGAGCCTAAG
>VWZZ01003695.1:82326-101176 GCA_013399095.1 Psophia crepitans | reverse complement strand
CCCATCACATCTCTGTGATGCCAGTAATATCACAGTCCTACAGGCATGTGCACATCTCCAACTCCTCTTGTTTATTCCCCCTGCTACATGCATTTGCATAGAGGTATTTCAGTTGGGCCCCTGATGAAGCTGACTTACTGGCTGGAGCAGCTGGAATTCCTTTGTGCTGCACTTCACGTGCTCTCCTGCTGACCTGTGATCCTTCTCCTGGCTCTGGGCATCTATTGCTGGCACTGGCATCAAACTGGTAGGAGTGGGATGGACTGAGGTTCCCTTTCCCTGGCAACTCTAGTTTAAAACCCTCTTCACCAGCTTGGCAAGCTTATGACCGAAGATGCTGAACCCATCCCCTTGCCACTTGATGGACTACACTGGCTCCACTCAGGGCATCGGCTGACAAGAACACACGTGCTTTGCTGTATTTTCTAAAGAGGAGCCTAGCCATGTAACTCACTAGAATACTGCTAGAAGCCTGGCTCTTCTAGACACTTTACAATGCCAAGGGTTTTTCTGCTGATTAGCCTAATGTCCCACAGGATATCTGCAGCACATTAAAGAGCTGTGACCAAATTTGATAATCCTTTTTCCATGCTGCATAACAAGAAGCAGTTCCTGTATCTCTCCTAGGGAACAAGATTAGTATATTGCAGTAAGCTCTCTCCCTGAGTGGCTAAGCCCAAGTCTGGCAAAGGAAGGTTTTCAGGAGACATCAGCAATAGATGTTCTGTCTGTATACCTCTCAGGTGCTTTCTGGACCCAAGATGAACCCAGGTTGTAGCAAACACTTACAAGGCATGACAGCTACAGTCACTGGGCTGCAGACATCCTCTGACACTGGCTTCACTGACTGCACTAAGAATACACCCGCTTTCCCCAGTTACCTGCAGGTATGTCTCCAAAGCAGTCCACACCTCCCAGTGCTTTAACTGAGCGCCTTTCTTCAGATACTCTTTTATCCTTTCCTTCCGACACCGTGACCTAAGCGCCTCATGGGCCTTATGCCTGGGAATCCCCAGCACATTCTCATGAACATAGACAGACCAGAGGTTGCAGGTGGCCTCTGTGGTATGAGGGGGAAACTCCCATGCTTGCTGCTGTTGATTGTGTCCCAGCTCATGGACAGGACCCCAAAGACCAGTAGTTCGCATGTGCTTCACGTCTAACATCTCCTTCACTGAATCTAGGTGTCCCATGATGGGGTAGCCAGCATGCATCCAGCCTGCAGGAAAGACAGGTACCAACATATGTCACAAGTGCTCACCCCAGTCCTTCTTAAACATAAATGACTGGTTTGGGGTTTTTTTTTTCATTTCTCTAGTGCCTTTCCTCCATCTCACAAACCACACTGTACTACCATGAATGACAAACCTTTCCCTCTGTGAGATAAGGAAATACTATGAGTTTCACCCCAAAAAAATAGCCAAATAAGCCATGTAAAGGTAATACTGAACAACCAGTTAATCACAGTTTCACCTGCTTTCCTTCTTTGTACAGAAGCATACACTCACGGCTGGACTGAGGTTGAGAATTTAGGATGAGGGAAAAAGCCTAACCCTTGCCCAGAATACACCCGAACTCTCACAAACGGAGCACAGTTGATGCCCACCGAACCATGCAATAATGTGATTCAGCACCCTGGCAGAGCTTGAGTCTTCCAATGCATAGCGTGGAATGCAGGTCTGCATTCCAGTAGTCAGCAGTGTGGATGAGACACAAGGAAGTCACAGTTTGTCATGCCTAAGGGGCTGCAAAGCTTGTTGCGCTTCAGCCTGTTCTTAACCTCATGGGATAGCTATACTATAAACAGCTTCCCAGCATCATGCGAGGCAAGAATCTTGCACTGCAGGGAATTTTACTCCTGTCTCCTTGGTGTCTTCATCCCTGATTTGTCCTTATTCTTGAAGATTCCCAAAGCTTCATACAAGAGTCTACACAGCTGTCTTTGACTGAACACTAAGCTTGTAAACTACCCAAGTTGGAGAACATGAATGGCAACCGTCTTCCTGCAGGAACTACTTCAGATCTTGAGCTCCTTCTTTTTTTAAAGAGGGATGCATCCACCCGAAAAATTCAGGTCTAGAAATGTAAGTGAAACCATTTAGTCCACCCAACCAGAAGGGACTTTTGTGTCTGCAAACTGATACTTTTAACTCGCATTTGCTCAGGATAGAGGAACTTAACACTCCCAAGATGTGCAGCAGATTCTTTCCATGTGGCTTAGCAAAGGGTTAGAACATCAGGGTTCATGCCAAACCCTTGTCTCATTGAGGAATGATGAATTTAACCAGTCTACTTTGAAAAACAACTGAGCAAAACTTGCATTGCAAAGTTCCACATTTATCACGTAATGTGACTCTAGATGAAATGCCCTCTGTTCACAACTTGAAAAGCTGGGGTGGGGGAGCATCAGTTGCAAAACTACAATCTCATGGGCCTTAACAGTGATACTGGTTCTGCTTCTCCACTGTCACTATCACAGGCACATGTCTTCTCAGGCTAAGAACCTTTCTGCAGCCCATCTCCAGCAGGCAGGCACACACAGGTTTAACAACTGTTTAACTTGTGAGAATAGTCCTGTGGCTGAGGCAAGGAAAAAGCAGAAATCAGGTCACCATCTCCCAGCTGTACTGACTTTGCAGTGCATTCAGGAGGGTGAATGAGTAACTACACGTGAGTCAAAGCCACTGCAGTTAGCAGCTCTGCCTCTTAACATTCCCAGGCAGCAGAACAGCTAAGTGAGATAATACTGATTTTGAGAGCAGGGAGGCATCTGAAAGGGTCAATACAGTTTTTTAAGCCCTGCCTTACCATGTTTCCATCCTGATAGAGTAGCTCACAATTATGTAAGGGTCACAGTCATTTGACACTTTACATATATAAAATAACCTTAAAGGAACAGACATTTCTGCTAGAGGCCACATGTCTCTTAGTCCCTTGAGAAGGCCAATCTACTTACCAAATGAGATCTGGACATCTGTTACAATTCTCTCTGGTCTTGGGAATTTTGTTGGTATGGCTGCCAATTTGCTTATTGCCACCATGATCTCATTCCACAGGGTCAGCAGTGGCTGTGGGTTCTCCATGTGGCGGATGTTGTCAGATGGCACCGTCAGGATGAGATTCTCAAGAGCGAGTTCTGCCCAGGGAGCTGGGTAGTGCCGGATACAGGCCTTCCACTGGCTTTCACAGGTCTCCCCTACATTGACAACACAGAAAATTGGTCAAGCACAGCTCTGACTTTTGAGGATGCTCCTAGAGGTCAAGCTGGAGAAACAGACCACACACAATTGTCTTGGAAAACAGTATGTGGTGGTTGTGTGACTGGGGGCGGTGGCTGTTAACTAGTTAATCCTCATCCTGTGCTTGGGACATCTCCTCAGGCTCTTTTATGGATGGGAGACAGACTGAAGAGGACTGGCATATACCAGAGTAGTGACATACCAAGAATGGATCCCTGTTTTCCATCTGAGAACAAGTATCAGGTTTCACCAGCATTCCTTGATTTTCTCCAGCAGAAATTTGCTATTTCATATAACAACCCGAGTTTAGTTTAGTTTGACAGAGGAGCAAGAACAAATTGCATGCAGGAAGAGAAGTGATACTGACAGAAAACGGGAAATTCAGCAGAGAAATTTACTGCAGGGACTGGAGATGGCCATATGGGGGCACAGTAAAGCAGGCAGAGCGCAAGGCAACCTTTGCTGTGGCAGAAGTCATCTGGTCTGTCTCCAGCACAATGGATTCCATCAGAAATGACAACTCCAAACTCCCAAGAAATGCCGGTTTGGACAAACCCCGCCCATTTTCTGACAGCTCCCTCACCTACCTCCTGCCATGTAGCAGGCACAGACTGACTAAGTGACTTACCCAAAGTCCCAGAGGACAACAAAGCAAGGGAAGGGTATTTCTAAACTGAGGCATTTCTAAGACATTCCTAAGCACGGGACCACCTTTCCTTTCAGTCACAGAGATAGCAGCACCTGTCAACAGCACAAGGAGAAAGGCACCAAGGTAAAAAAACCTACCAAGCTTGAAGAAAGGAGCTCTGACTGCCCCTTCTACCGTGATGGGCACTTTACCCAGGACACTCCCTGCTGGTACAACGATGTAGATGAGGCCACCCCAGAGGCAGGAAACAGACTGTTTCTGGCAGGCGATATCACAGGTACGTATTACTACTGGGGCTCGTTTCAGCTCTGTGGCATGAGAGAGGTCATCTGTGTGGCACCCAATCTGCACCTAGCAAACAGAAGGGTAGGAACAGCTGGTGAAAGGGCTCCAAGTGCCACCTGGCAGACTGACCGCAACACTCTGAGTCATCTGCGGCAGCACTGTCCTTCCAGGGCACGCACATAGAAGCAGCCTCCTGACTCCAGCCTCGCTCAGGCTTTCAGCCTGTGGTCACCAGAAGCAGCAAATACAGTGAAAAAAGCTGGTGAAGTTCAGTGACTCACCATCTCAGAGAGTCTTACAGCTATACTCCCGTTATTACGGGGTCAACTACATCCTTCACCAGCAGTTCAGCGTACTGCAGTGACTTCTCACTGCATTGTGCTTGCATTGATCATTCCTCCACCCTTCAACAGCACCAAAGTCACATCCTGTAACCTGAGTTGGAGACATGTGACCACTGCTGGCTTCTTTCATTGTGTCTCTTCCTTGATCCTCATACAGTAAACCAGACAGCATCTGACTGCAGGATCAGACAGGAGCACCTGAGTTAATTTTGCATTTCAGCTGCAGGGAGCTCACTGCAAAACGTGTCCAAGCAGGTAAGTATTTATCTGATTTGTACTTTGCAGAGAACAGGATCCCAAGTAACTAGCTTACATCTGATCTGGATACATCTACACAAGCAATAGTGACAGCACTGTGAACGTACCTTACGAGAGATCTGGAGAGACAGAATTAAGTTTGGTGCATAGAAGGGCCCAAGTACTTATCTTGGCCCTGAAAATCACCTTGATCAGCTGTCTTCGCATGATAACAAAACAAATACAGCTGCCTTCAGGCAGTTATCCTGCCAGAACACAGAAATAAGAGGAATGCAACATAAGGCAGTGGGAAACAAGGTTAAAAATTATGACAATGCATTGGAAGTGCCACAGGGTGGCAGCAATAGGAAAGGACTGAAAAGGCAGCAAAACCAATGAGAAAAGCCTTGCGTGAGCTACTTTTGAGCGCCCACCTGACAAAAACAGCGGTGTAAACAGAAGCCAGACTAGACACAGCTTACCTTCAGACCAGCACCGACCACCAGGCAAGGGAATGTTATAACTGCTGTGTGCCCTTCAGGGAGGTAGAGTCCCGTACTCCTCCAGGCTGTCTCACCTAAAAGGTAAGAGAACAGAGTCCTCAACAGTCAAGGACTTCTTTGGCCTGACGTTATGGATTCTGGAGATTTCAAGCTGTAATAGAAGAATATTCTACCCTTGTCTTTTCCCTTGCTCTACAGTCACAGAACTGTCTCATTTTTTACCCAACCTATAAATAGTCATAAATGGTTTTAAAGCTATAGGGTATCAGTGTGAACAAGATAATCACACTATTAGCAAGCAAGCCTCATAAATTTGAACTTTTGGAAATTCCAAGCTTAAATGTGTTTGTTGGTGTCTTTTAAAAATAATAAGGAAAAAACCCCCACAAAACCCCCCCAACACCTCCTCCACTCATATCCTCTTACCCTAAGCCCTCATAAGGGGTGCATACTGTAGCAGTATTAAACACAGTTGAAGTTGTAATGGTCATAAAACATTTCCTAAATAACAGACTGACAGTGACATCATATCTTTCCTTACTGACTGGTACGGCACAAGCTGGGGCCCACATGAATTCCCATATCTAGCTGACTGGAGTTATAAGAAAGCCTAAAAAGACTGTCCTATGCTCGGTGTAACTGTAAGATGGGTGCCCCACCATACCACAACAATTTAGCATGTTTCTACACAGTCTTCCCATGGAAATGCAAGTCTCCTCTGCCCAGATCTCTGTAAACACTTGTGACACACAGTGCGAAACTGACCCATCTCTACTGTATTGATCAGGCAAAGTCCACTCCCTAGTTCTGATATAAAGTTTACTCAAGCATTTTTCAACACAAATACCAGAAGTCCTAAAAAGAGCTGAACTGTCATAAAGCACCCAACTTGCAACCTTTTCTGTAGTCCAAGAAAGCAGGTCCAGTTTTGTCACGCAAAACCAAGGAAAAAGGCAAATTAGACCATAAGTTGTATAGGTAAAAGGCCTAAGCTTAGATCAGTCATTCAAGAGGTAATTACCAAATACCTTGGCTTCAGTGATGGTGTCAGCCAAAGAAGCTCCCACCATGCTATCAGCCTCTTGTTTTCACCTCCGAAAAGAGACCTTCCCTCCATCAACTGTGCTGACACAACAAGTTGTGAAACTGTGCTATAACTCCAGCTGAAATTATCTAGATAAAAAAATAAACCTTTTGTTCCTAAGTCCTACCTCTTCGTAGGATGGCCCTATAGACGGCTGTATCAGCACTGCTTTGGCAACAACAACCTGCAGTGTAGAGCCTGGAGTTTCTCAAGGAGGCTTTCCTGCCAAAGCCATTGTGCCATGCAAGCACACCAAGGTGCCTCTCTTAGGTGGCTCTTCTCCCCCAAGTGCCTGTGCACAACCAGCGAGGAAGCAGGACTTTCATGGGAGACCTGAAATCAGGGCTGGCCACAAAAGGAGCCTGTCTGCCACTACAGAGAGGTCAGCCTCCTTACAAGCCCACAGTGAAACTGCACATCTGGCCCCATGTTCAGGCATACACAGACACATGTGCACTGAGGACAGGTGCCCCACTGATTCCAGCAACAGGATGCCTCAAGAGGAAGGGAGATACTCACCTGGGTTTGTGCCATCAATTTCCACAGTGACGGGGAGGGCACAGACCCCAGCAGCAGATTTCTGCACTAGGACTGCGCTGTCTGTCATGGTGAGGGACAGCTCGGTCGCCATGCAGAGAAGGACTGCCTCTTTGGAGTTGCTCTTGACAGGGCAGTGCCAGCTGACTGGTGGGATCCCACTTCTCTGAAGCACTTTGGTCAGGATGCGGTGGAGCGAGGCATATGCAGGGCAGTCGTGGGCTGGGATGTGCAGAAATGCAGTGCAGTCTTGTGCTAGCCTTTGCAGCCAGTCCTTCAAGGGGGGCTTGAGTTCCTTATGCTCATCTACATGCCTGTTAAAAAGAGCGAGTGCCTTGCGGAAGTGGTAGTGCTCCCCAGAGCCCACAGCCGGGTACTTAGCCGGCTGGACGCTCTGCCCCAGGATGCTCAGCCCAAAGCGGTTGAGGATTTTGTTGCCAGGATATTCTGCCACAGCAGCTTTGCCACCATTCTGGGAAGCCCAGTACCAGGCCTGACCTCCAATCAGTAGGCCACCTCCCTCTGCCACAAAAGCATGGACTCTCTCCACCTCTCTGTCGCTATAAGAAGAGCAGCAGTACACGCTGATGTCGCCTGTCAGCTGTGACACCTGTGACTTCACCTCTTCCTGGGAGAGGAGCTTACACAGTTTCTTCACACTGGCATCCACACCCACCAGCCCCTTTCTCCCAGCATCCAGCCAGCGGACGGCATTGAGCAGGAATCTGGCCAGCTTTGGGGAGAACAGCTGGCTCTCGTGGGTTGCCACCACAACACGTCCTTGGCCATAGTGTGCTGCAGCTAAGAGGCAGCGGTGAGATCTGTCCAGGCAGAGTGGGAAGGAGAGTAAACCATGCACGAGCAAGGTGGATGGTGTGCCCCCAGTCACCAAATCCAGCTCCGACACACCACGCAGCAGAAACTCAGCATCAAGTCCAAGGTTGGCCTGGTGTCTGCAAAACCAACAGCGTCCAGGTTAGCCCTCATCCCAGAATCACAAAAGGCCACCTTGTCCATCCTGCCTCTTCTTCCTCCCTCCTCCTAGTAAGTCATGTTGCCAGTTCTTTCATTTAAAAAAAAATAAATCCATCAATACCTCACTTTTTCTCCTTTTAAAGCCTCAATTTTTGCAACCAAGCAAATCTGTAAGAATCTCAGAACTCATTAAAAAAAAAAAGAGAGAAAGAAGAGCTCAAAAGGAAGTTTCTACACCCCTGACCTTGAAGAGCAGCTTGAAAATCTAAATACATTGCAGAAACTCAAGAATCAGAAGACCTTTCATATTTTTCAAACTATAGATTTAAACTGCAAATGATGTGGGAATTGGCCCATCTCCTATAACAGAAACTTTCTCCATTTACCCCACTCTAGTCATTATCAACCAGGCAAGCCCAAAAGATTGCTCTGTGACTTCTCCCAGCCTTTACCACTGTTGAGAACTGAAGAAAGTATTGCTAGGCCAGACGGGCTAGGTGGACAGGCTAGACAAATAATGAGTGACTGGAAGCTGAATCAGGGTCCCATTTTCACATTACCACTAGTTGGTCTCCACAATATAAAGAGATTAAACTGTGCAAGGCCCTCTTATCTCAGCTATTTCCATGCAACTCCTATATGTCACTGTGGAGAAGGAGAAAGACAAGTTGAATTCTTCTCATTTGCTTTGTTTATGCTTTCTCCTGGTTCTGCCAAACAGAGTTTTCTCCCAACACCTGGAAAGAATCTGTTGTCACGTGGTGATTGCAGCCAGCTCAGTAAGAATAAATGATGGTGCCCTTCTGCATGCCCATAGGACAGGAATTAAACCTGCAGCTCTGCTTGGGTTATTACTTTACTGAGATCCTTTGTCACACAGAGTATATGCCCGGGCACACGGCATAGCACCTGCCTTAGAGTGCAGCCTGATTCTCCGTGGGTTAAATAAAGGCCAGCAGGAAGGCCCAGATGCACAAAGCTCTTGTGTTGGACAGAAATTAGCTATCTAAATTTCTCTGTGGCTCTGAATCCAATCAAAAACACCACAAAAGGACCCTAAACGATGTGTAATTCACCATTAGGTACCATTTAAAGTCTTGTTAATTGCTATGCAATTTTTCTCTGCTGAATTCTCCACCTCTCTCTCTCTTTTCCATGCACTATGCAGGAGGCAGTGGGAACATGCCTGTGCACTGCACAGGGGAACAAGAATAAATCAGCAAATTTTAACTAACTAACTACATTTGTGAGCTGTGTCCTAAGCACTTTGTTGAATTCAGCAGCAGAGCTTTCTACTACCTTTATTGGGAAACAACCTGAGCATCCAGAGAGTACCAAATCCAATTATTTGTTTGAAAATAATAGAAATTCAGTATTATATATCCACAAGGAAAAGGCCTTGAAGGAAAGACTCGCAGGGAATTTTATTGTAATTGTTGCAGCTTCCACTGCTGGGACACGAAGCTGCCGCACAGAGGAAGTGCAGCAGCACTCGCACTCCTCGGTGTGCCTTGTGTAACAGCAGAAGGTGGTGGGAGGCACAGCCTGGCACACCTGCTGGCACGGGAAGGTGGAGGACAGCAGAGCAATGCCCAGGCCTCCGCTGTCTGGCCTCCTGTGATGTATGAGTCACAACAGCCCTGAGCTTTACATCAGCTGTCCCAGGACCAAGGGCCAGGCTGGTATCCCAAACAAACTGGGAGCACAGAGGTTTCCTGCCTACAGACTGGGTCAGATGCTGAGAAGGGAGGTGGCACCCCTCAGCTCTTCCACAGCCCCTGGGTTTCATCTGCAGAAGGTGAACTGCAAGTAACCAGCTAAACAGGTTTAGCAGCTGCCAGCCAGAGCCTGCCCCAGAGGGCTGGCCTGGTACTCCACCTCCAGCCTGGATTTGAACTGTGGGAAAGTTGCCCTGAATGTATACCCATGGGGGAGAGGAAGAGGGGTTACTCGTCCCATCCCTGTCCTCGTGCTGCTGTGTGCTGCGCTCAGGCATGCTTGGTCGGGCAGACTGCTCTAAAAGATGGCTCCTCTCATTTGCTTCCCCTTCAATGAATTCCCCAGGCTGGACCCAGCTATCCTCAAAGCAGTCAAAGACACCAATCCTTATAACTGCAAAGAGCAGGAAGGTCATCCTTAGATTGAAAGACAACAGTCGCATCTCATCCTGGCTATTACAGAACCAGCATTCGCCATCATCCTCATCTCACCTCAAGAATCTTCCATCAACACCTCACCTGCATAACCTGATCAGTTGTTCAAATAGCAAGCAGTTCAGATACTCACGGGACGATTAAGGGGATCTTGGAAATTTTCTTGGCAACTTTGAAGATGCCTTTCTCCACAGCGTTTCCTGTGAAGTACACTCCAGCCACGCTGGTCACCCGGTTCCCAGGGAATTCAAACAGCACCTTCTCCTTGCCATGTTGACTAGCCCAGTGCCAGGCTTGGCCACCAATGAGCAGCCCTCCACCCGCCTTCACAAAGTCAACCAGGTCTTTCGCCTGCGTGCTGTCATAGGCGTCCATACAGTACACTCCCAGGGAGGGGCTGAGCTCTGCCCTAGCCTGCGCATTGGTGCCAGCCCTGAGCAGCAGCTGGGAGAGGGAATCCAAATGAGGATGGACCCCAACCAGGGCCTCGGGGGAAGGCTTGAGCCACTCCACAGCATTTCTGAGGAACTGGGAAAACTTGGAGTCCTTCAAGATTCCCTCATGGGAAACAATCACCATCCGGCCCTTCCCATACTGGGAAACAGCAATCAGAACCTGCTTCTTAGAGCTCACAAGCATGGGGTAGGCATCCTCGCCAACAAGTAGCAGCTCACAAGGAACAAAACCACCAGTGAAGTCCCATGGCCCAACACCGTCCACTAACAGCTCATAGGTAGCAGATGGTTTCATCTTCAGCTCACTCTTACCTGATGGAGAGAAGACCAACATTTACTACAGTATGGCTCAGCAATAAAGCTGTAACAACTCTGTGGGGTCATTTCTGGATTGTCTAATAAGAACTCCAAACAAACAGGAAACATTTACTGGAAGCAGCTTTGTGGACACAACTTTTTCAGTGATTTGGGATTTTTTTGTTTGTTTGTCTGCCTGTTTGGCTTTCTAATCACACTATTTACCATTTAAACAGAAGTGACAAGTGTTATCAAGATGATAGAGGAAAAGAAAGTGACTGTTTCAACAAGCTATGCATCATGGAGGAGAACACGGAAATAAAGGTATTGACTTTCCCATTAACAATTTATTTGGAGAGGAAGAGTGCCAGAGGCTCCCGGAAGTCTACTAGGAACTTGACTGGTAGAGGTGGTTTACATGGAAATAGCCAGAAAATGAAAAGAGCTTATCAACACAACGCAGGGAATAATTCAAACATATGGTTCACATTTTCCTTCCTAATTGGATACCCACAGAACTACACACGGTTGCTGCAAGATGATATTCCAAAGCTGTACTTTTCTACGTCTGTTTAGGCAGTATAAGCCCTTGCTTAGTATTAGGAAATGCTGTGAGGGGGAGAAGAATCAGCAGAAATTATGAAGACAACCACCTCCCCTGGAATAACTGCCAGTTTAAGTCACACAGTACATAAGAGAGCAGGTCTGGGCACAGGAGATTCATGCCATAGTTCCCTACCCAAACTGCTGCTTTATCTCAAGCAAATAATTTCCATTTTCTGTAGCTTTGTTTCACCAGTTTTCCCATCTGTGAAGTAAGGAGAACGGTACTGACCTCAATTGCCAAGCCCTCTGAAGTCTATGGGTGACTCGCGCTCTATTCAGGCTCCTGCAGCTTGGAAGTTTGGCTCTTCTGAGCTGGGGCTGCTGCGACTGTGCAAACAGGAAGGTTTTGAGGTAGAAAGTATAACTCAGTCCCAACCAGTTGAGGTACAAAGTATAACTCAGTCCCACCCAGTTCTTGTCATTCAGGTGTCACACGGCTGACATAGAACCTAATGCCTACAGCAAGGGAGAGCACTGCTCCAGGGCAGGCCTGGCCCTTTACCTGGCAGCATCCCATGCCAACACCAGAGCAGAGTTCTCTTGTCTTCTCATGCATTTCATTTTTGGCCACTCTGGAAGCAAACCCCTGGCATGCAAACACAGGAAAATTGAGAAATCCTGGAGTAGCAGCATTCTTGATTTGGACTCGTCACAAGCCCCACAGTGCTCAGAAACAGCAACCTGACCAAGAATGACAGTATCATCCCCATTGCTTATCCTCCAGACGTGCCTGGAAGCTTTAATTTTTCACCCAAACTCTTGTGAGACTCCACTGTTGTTTCATATATGATTTCTGAGTTGAAGCTGCTGATGAACACAGGATAAAAAATACTTTGCCCAGTAATTTAGTGCTTGTTTGCTGGCTTAGTCTGAATCCCAGTTTGCTTTCCCTGGGTTTGAATAAGCCCTACGTTTAAAGGCTTCCGATCTCAGTGGTTTAGGTGGTTTGCCAGGAATCATGCAACAAAGTAGTGACACAGCTTGGGAAAATATAAAGTTTTTTTTCTGGTGGCTTCTGTGGATTTGGTACTAATGCACCTATACTGATACACTAACCATGGTGTAGGGGAGAGGAAAACCAAGTGGAGTTTCAGCAACTTGTACTCTACCTGAGGACTACCCTACAGGACTAGGTTTGAAGTAAATTCAGTAAAAAACCTTACTTCTTAGTTCACACCCTTCTTCTTATCACAGGATTTGAAAGCTAGCACCCTAGACCCTGGTCCCATAAAAGGGTGGGGTACTTCATGGTGCTTATCGAGAACAAGGAGTAACTGTCTTGGGAAGGATTTTAACTCTCTCTTAATTGAACGCAATTATCACCATATAACATAATTCCCAAATTCTATGCAATCACTATATCACCCTTACCATTGTATTAACCATTTCAGTGTGGAGAGAAGGAAGGAAGTGTACTCATTAGACCCAAAGCAGATGCAACTACAGGCGAGGCAGTAAGGTACCATGGCTTCATTCAAGGCAGACTTAAGATTCCATTATCTGCTGTCCAGAAGCCATCATACCCAGGCAAAAGGAATGTTGCACAAAGGAAGGAATACCCCTTGGTCCACCCAGGAAGAGTATCTCTGGGAGACAGTGACTTGGGGGACTCTAAGGGTGAATAAGGAAACAGACTTTGTGTGTCAAGTGCTCAGTGACTTTGGGGTGAGTCCTTAAAGGTAAAGCCTCTGAGTATCTCCGTAAGTAAAAAGCATAGGGTTGTGCAATATCTGAGAGGAACAGGACAAAAGGCACAGGACAGCCACTGGGGTGGATCACTCGTTAACACAGGTAGCCTAAGTGAGTGAGACAGACACAATTCCTAGGGATTTGTCTTCTCTTCATAAATAGGGGGAACTCTTGGGGTTTCCAGTCTTTCCTCTTTTTCAGATTTACAGTCTAGCTCTCTGCACAGTAACCAAGCACCAGGTATGCTGCAAGGTCTGTAGGCAGTCAAGAATCAGTTAGGTCTTGCTTCTTAACATGTTTATCAATAAATTGAGCAAGGAGAGGAATGCTGACATTCAGCATTTGCTGCAGAGACAAAAGTACTTATATTCATTATGTTTGTTCATCATCAACAAGGTTTTAAAGTGAAGGAAGGTAGATTTAGATTGGGTGTAAGGAAGAAACTTTTCATGATGAGGGCAGTGAGACACTGGAATGCGTTGCCCAGAAAAGCTGTGGATGCCCCATCAGTGGAAGTGTTCAGTAAGGTTGGACACAGCTTTGAGTAACCTGACCTAGTGAAAGATGTCCCAGAAGGGCAGGAGGGTTGGACTGGGTGGTCACTGAAGGTGCCTTCGAACCATTCTGATTATGTGATTCTATGACTTGTGTGCTGTGTAGCACAAATGCAAATTTAACATACGTAAAAACTGCAAGAGCACTTCAAAGTTCTATGGCACACGTTTATAAAGAAAATCAGTGTCTATACTGAAAGAGGAAGTGGGTTCAAGAGCTGGCTCACACACAGAAGTGAGAGCTTGGGCTGATGTAACATGCTCAGGCTCTGCCCTGCTGGAGGATCAGGAACTCAGTCTCAGGCAGTGTGTGCTCACATATGAACAGCACCCAGGGTAACTGTGAGGCTGGACTACTTGAGAATGGGCTCAAATTTAAGTTAACCTGAAGATGGAGATGATGACTCTCAGGACTGAACATCTCGGATGTGTTCCGCATGCTTCTCCACCCTTTTCAATACCTGTGAAAGCGTGAGCACAATGAGGCCACCAGTGGGGTAGGCTGAAGCAGAAACCCGTGAAATATGAAGATCAAGAAATGTGCAAGAAGGGTGGTGAGATGCAGCAACAAATTCAGGTCCAATGGATTGCACGCAAAAGAGAATACAACACTTAAACTTTGACAACAATCTTTCTTAAAGAATTGCTCAAAAGAAGGCACCTAGTGGAGAGCACATATAATCACAGAGTATCTTGAGTTGGAAAGGACCCATAAGGATCGTCAAGTCCAACTCCCTGCTCCTTGCAGGACTACCTAAAACCAAACCATATGACTAGAAGCATCATCCAGATGCTCCTTGAACTCCAACCGGCTTGGTGCCGTGATCACTTCCTTGGGGAAACTCTTCTAGTGACCAGCCACCCTCTCAGTGAAGAACCTTTTCCTAATGTCTGACCTCAACTTCACGTGATGCAGCTGGAGAAGTGGGATGGAGGAAGTGGCAAGAAAGCTCACATTAGAAAGGCAAAGTTGGAAAAAAAAAGAAAAAGAAAAAAGCTTTTCTAATGTTAGATAACCAAAGTCAAAGAAACAAAGCTAAATACATCAAAGGGAAATAGAGCCAGAGAAGTAGTAGATTAGGTTGTAAAATTAATGACAACTGTAAAATTACAAATTAAAACCAGATTCACTAACACCAACATCACAAAAAGCTCCAATAGTGTGTATCTTCCAAAGGTGGTTGTTGATAAAAGCCAGGTGGGGAAAAAATGTAATCCATACAGATTGATGGAATCAGATTATTAAATCCATTTTAGGTCAAGAAAGCAATTACCAAAGGAAGTTGCTGTATTTATATACATGTATATATTTTTTTACAATTACAGTGTTAAGAGTTATTAGAGAACAGACTGAGAACCGCTAAAAGCTAAAAAAACTGAGCAATTTTAGTAAAAATGCAGCAGAACCCATCAGGCTTGTACAAAGGCACTTGTAATTCTGTTATTGGTAAAACACTACGATTTCCAAGTCTAGTAAAATGTTGCTGTGTTTTAAGGAAAAAAACAGGAATTGCCAATCCTTTCTGCTGGTGTAAATATGCACGCATTAGGGTATACTCACTGCTAACAGGATGCAAAGAAATAGAACACCTCTAATGTATGTATGTCTAAACATACATCTGTCCAGCAATCTTAATTGCTTTTAAAGGTAAGGCAAGGAAAGAATAAAATGAAAGCAGCTGATGACATCTGTCTGGATATTTTAATATAGTTTTGCATTTGGAAAGGTAAGTAAGGTTAATTAAAATGAATTTTACTAATTTCCTATGAAAGCAGGCTCATGGGCTGTGATCAGTACAAGGATACACTGAAACAGAAGAGATATCTATACAAAAAAGTGCCGTTCGGTCTTTTAAAAAAATCTACACCTGTGATCTAAAAAGGACAGCAAATGAAATCACCAAATAATAGAAAGTAATGTGCAGAAGCACAGGAGAAGTAATCATAACCTTACTAGAAAGTAAACTTTCAAAAATGACAGCTTGCCTACATGCAAGTCCTGTGGCCTGTAGTTTTAGTGAAGTGTTGACATCTGTTGGTGGGCAAGGAGAAGGGCAGCTCAGAACTCTCCAAGAACTGGAGACACAGGCCCATTTCCAGTCTGGCACTGGAGGAGTTGAGTCTCATTTGCATGCCTGCTATGTAACAGCTCAGATCATTTCCCTTTAAAAGTTGCTAGGTTTTAAAGTGGGGGACGAGTGTAACACCACTGTTTTCATTTGAAAAGGAATGGAGAAAAGGCCTAATGCTCTTTGCATGTGGGCCGTGCCAATCTACTACAATCTGCAGTGATGTGGTAAAGGATAAGGAAAAACAACTTCCTCTCTTCTAAACTAAAAGGACAGCATGGGATGTGTTTTCCTATATGCTGCCAGGGAGCAAGCAAAAGCAGGATACTGGGACAGCTCACTGAGGCCGAGAATGAGGAACGGTGTAACTCCGACGGCAGGCAGCAGCTGACATCCTTAAATGGCCTACCACAGACGTGTCACACAAACTAATGGTGCAGGGTTAGACTGATGAAGGTTTGTGCCCTACTGTGGAATTCAAAGGAAACACCACTTATAGCAACAAAAAAATGTGTTGCGGTATTTTATACCGCAACAAGCAGTATGACAAGCTATCCCTGATGTCTTAAATCATACTCTTTTCCAGCTCAGTGTGACACACGAACAGAGGAGCACCTGGGGTTTCTTTCAGATTCTGAGATTAACCAAGCAATCACTCAGAAGAAATGTGTGGCAAGTAAAAAAAACCTAACAAGTTTCCTTAGTTCTTCATTACTGCAGCTAGATAAATATTTACAACTGATCAATGTTTTACAGCCTTATTTCAAATAACATGGGTGCACAGATTATCGCTCTTGCCCACGTCCTGTGAGCTGTTCCTCTGGTATTAGTTTCCCTATGAATGCCTTCACCCCACTCAGGCTGCGCTGGCTGGAATCACATCTTCCCTGGCATCAGGGGTGTCCCTGCCGATGGCTGGGCTGTCAGTCTGTCCGCCAGCTGGTGGTAAGTCTGAGCCGACATAGAGCATGTGGCTTCTGTCTTTATTCCTTTCTTACACCCGGTGCTCGGCCCTTTCAAGCCAATCAAGCGTGCCCCCAGTGCTTGTGATGAGTTTGGGTTCAGTTCATGTTCCAGTCACAAATGAATACTCAGGTTTGTTCCCTTTTTGGTTATTCTGTTTGCTGTTATCTCGTAATCTTGAGTTTGTACAGACGTGCATTCCTCACTCGAATGAGTCGGCAGTGCCAGCGTGATCCATACAACTGGGGAAGTGAATCTTCATGCCACAGCCTGCCATGGTGGGGCTTCAGTCAACCTACACAGAGCAGTGACTCGAGCCGTGACACAGCTGGGAAGTCAACCCTTTGACAGCACCTCAAAGGTCCTTCCTTCCTGATGGTCTAGGCCACCCCCAGTCCTGCCCTCGCCTGTGCAGCATCTGTCAAGCTACAGCTGAGCTGTGTTGCCCTACACCATCTTTTAGGTTTTATGTCCAAACCTTGTTATCCCTGATAAGTTTTTTCAGAAACCTATTCACAAATCTAGCATGATGCAGACCAGCTTTAGATAGGCTTCATGTCCTGGGAGGCTGTTCCAAATTCCCGCTGCAATTGTTTTTTTCAGGATATTTTACTGCTCAGGCTATTCTCTATTCTATTTTAGGCCATCAGCTCACTTGTCTTTTATACCTTCTACAGATTTAATCTGCAACAAAACAACTCATCCTTGTTAAATTGCAAACTGGCAGCAGCTAGAAGCTTCTAGAGCCAATGCACCCAGAAACCAGAGTTGTTTCTTTCCCTCTCCACCTTCCCCCTACTTAGTTTGAAGTGCACTGAAGTGTGCATCTGCTCAGGGTTGAAAAACGTGCTCTTTTTCAGGGGAAACCTGTCGATTTTGTAGTGTACGCCTACTCGCTGAAGTAACCACAGGCACTTTATTTAGGTTCTCTTGCTACTACTGCCCTTCGGCAGTCAGTAGAGCCATCGTAAGGCTGCTGCTGCTGCCATTGTGCACTGTGCACCCTCATACTGGCACAGAACGACTGCAGGTTGCATGCAGAGCCAGGACAGATGCAACATGCATACTCAAAGCCACCTCACATACTGCTGCCAAACCTCCTGCTGCTTTTCCAGGGACCCCTTCTGAACTCAAGAGGTTTGCACTGCACGGGCCGTGCCCTGAGATGGCATTCAGGTTTGGAAAACCAGCTCTGGGAACACAGGACAGCAGTTTGACAGCCTCCTCCACCTTCAGCGCGCGGTTCTGTGACCGAAGGACCAAGCACCGGGCCGAAAGCGCAGCAGGCGCGCACCAAGCAGGACTGTCTCCCCCTCAGCCGCGCAGCTCTGGGAGCCGCAGGAGCCACTGCGGCAGGCAGGAGGGGCCGCTGTGCTGCAGCCCGGCGCCCCGCGGGAAGCGGGAGGAGAGCGGGGAAGTTCAAGACGGGCCGGGAGGGCGCTGCCCGACCCGGGGAGCGCGCAGCGGAGCGCCGGGCGGGCCGGGAGCCGGTGTCGCTGTCTGGCAGTGCGAGGCTGAAGGCGTTTAACGCTATTGCTTTAGTTATTTATGCCCGAAAGCATGGACAGGAGCCTGGTCTGACTTTACATCATTAGAAGTTGCAGATGACTTGGACAAAAGTAGCGTACAGCCCGTGAGGTCTGTGCAGATGCCCAGACTCTGGTCAGCTGCTAACTCCTCCGCACTTGCACTAACGCTCTTCGTGTTCAGCGGGGGCATCTCTCTTGATGCATCCCCAAGCCTTCCAGCGGCAGGTCGAGGCACAAAACCGCGCTACTTACCCCAGCGGACTCGGACCGGCAAGACGCAGAGCCTTACACTCCGTGCCCTAAGCACATCTTCACCCTTCCCGGTCTGCGGTAACAGTTTCCAGGCGCACCGCTCCTATCAGGGCCCCCAGGCCAGCAAGCCAAGGGATGCCCGAGCTCCCCGGGCTGCGAGCTCACTACCGGGCACGCTGCGTCCGTGCTTGTTACCACCCTTCCCGTACTGTACTCGGCCACAAGCGCGTCGTGCACGAAAACGAGCCTCGCAACTGCACAGCACTGCTAATGCCGACGGGCGGGACGGGGAGCTTTACTCTAACCGCACCTTAAAGCAAAACTTCCCCAAGGCAGGGCGCGGCGGCGGCTCCTCCTCCTGCGGCCGGGCTGGGCCCCCCCGCACCACCCACGAGAGCTGGGCGCACCCGCCCCGCGCGGTAAAAGCGCG
>VWZZ01003695.1:63682-81029 GCA_013399095.1 Psophia crepitans | reverse complement strand
CCTCGGTGGGCAAACCCGCCGCTAGCAACCGCAGGCCGGCGGCGGTGTGCGCCGGGCCCGCCGGGGGCCGGCTCCTTCCCGCTGTGCTGCAGCTCGGCTGGGAGGGGAGCAGAATTTATACCGTGAGGGGGAGTTGCGCTCGCTTCCTCTGTCAGAGATTTCCTATTTCCATATCTCTAGAAACTTCTTCAGTCTCTCTTAAAAACTTCAGCAGTCACTGGAAGCGTTTTTCAGTAGCAGTGGAATTTCAGAAGAAGAAAAAGCAGCACTACAGCAAAGAACAGAGTTCTGGATTTGTCACAGAGATGCTGCCTCCAGCTCAGGAGGGGTGTCAGGGACTAGGCAGCAGATGCATGGTGGGCTTACGTGGGCTGCTTTGCCATGTTCCCTACTAACGTGCTTTAGTGAGAGTTTGTGTTTTTGGAACCGACCACAGTATCAGGTTAGAGTTCTCGTCTTCGTGGCTGCCCGGGAAGCTGCCTGTGGGTCTCCCACATCTTGGGTCCCTGAGCATGGTAAAAGGTGGCGAGTGTCAGCCTGCTCCATGTGGTACCCACCTTTTGGTGATGGAGAAGCAGCAGGTCTTTATTATTGTTTAAAAGGAGAGGAGCAGCACATACTGGCAAGAGAACTGAGGTTGTGAAAAACCTCCAAAAAGGTAAGATTGTGAATTGATAAAGCAAAAGACTAGAGAGGTCATGAAGTTCAGCCTTCATGTAATTTATTTTTCTCGTGATTACCAGAGTGCAGAATTACACCCATTGAAATCAGGGATCTAACTCGACTCTAAACCACTTTTTTACTGGTGTCATTGCACTGGTTCCAGAAGAGATTACTTTTATTTGTTCATTAGCTTTGAATCTGAATAGTATGCAGAGGTTTTTACCTGGTACTGCTGAATGTGCTTGCGCTATTTCTAGTGTAAATATTTAAGTTCAGAAATAAAAATATTTGCCATCACAGTATGAACAGAAAAATCAGGGTTTTTTCCATCCCAAAGGGATATGTAAACCTGATGGAAAATAGGGTTGCCATATTTAGGACATGAAAAAGTGAAACTTGAGTCTCTTGAAAAATAAATAAATGCGAAAGAATAATACCATATAAATACTGGTAATGAGATAGTCATTACTTTCATGTTGGATAGCTTGGTATGGTGCTACAAGGATATGGCATTTAGAAAAGCTTAGTGAATTTCCATTAAATGCAGTTACTTCAAAGTGACTTCAGATCAGCTGCTTTAAAATTACTACTTTGGATCCAGTTTTATTTTTTTTTGTAGATATATCTCTCTATATAAGCATGATGTAGTTTAGGTTGATTACCGGATTCTGTTATCTCTGAGAGTGGCTGCTTGAATTTTTACCTTCTTTGGGGGAAGAAATCAATAGATTAATTCTTTAATAACTGCTGTAGCACTGAGGCGGCGCAGAGCGAGCGGATGGTGTGCTGTGTGAGGTCAGGCATCCCTTTTCACACTGAACATTCTCTCCCTAGGAACCTGAGCAGGTAGTGTGTTTTTCTGGGTGTTTTTTTCTTTTTTTTAATGCATCTAAGGAGGCGCTTTCAGCTTAAGAGTCTGACAGAAGCTATTCGCATTGCCTCGCTTCAGGTGGAAGGTGCTGGCATTTCAGTCAGTTGCAGGGATGGTGGGAGGCAAAGTAGGCGATTGCCAGTGGTTGGTTGCAAGAAGTTGAAATTTGGGAAGGAGACTCCCAAGGGTCTGCTTCCTTCAGTAAAAAACGTGATTGGTATAGAAGCATTTTTGTAGCTTTTCTTTAAAGGGGAGACAGTAATCCGTACTTTCGTGTAACTGCCCTTGAACAAGCATTGATCTCCTATGAACAGTATGTTTTCCAGGTCTCTCTAGATGCAAGCAAGTAGGATTGTCCTCCACGGGTTCCCTTTTGCCTAGCTAAAGTAATTGCAGAGCTTTGGCTCAGAGCTAGATGGTTTTAGTCAGTCTTGGAGAAAACTCAAATTTAAATTTCAGGAATACGTTTCAGATGAACACTAGAGAGATTAGCCAGCCTTGCTTTTTGTATAGTGTAGATTTAGTTGGTACTGGTCTTGCTACCTAGTCTGGGGAACCTCTTGAGAAGAAAATCAAATCCTTGCAGCTATATGTGTAATTGAGGTGCTGGCACTCTGGGTGAGAGTTGTGGGGAGGCAAAATTAGTACTGTGTAATAATTCTGAAGTGTTACTGTGTTGGCTGCTAGAACTAACCTGCATTGGGGCAAGATCTGTTAACCTTTGTTAAACTACTCAAGTTGAACCGGACGATCTCAGATTACATGTTAGAATAGACTTTGCGTGGAAAGAACCAGCTCATGTTCTTGTTTAAATGCTTTGCCTAGAACACCAAACTTGGGTAACCATAGAGTCGTGATGAAGAAAATACTTGAATAAAGCAGAAAAAACCCTGCCTAATGCTTTACCTGATTAAATTTTAAGAACATTTTAAATCTTACTGAGGAAAGGTAAGTGACATTGCTAACTATAGATGCAGAGATCTGTAAGCTGGTGCCAACTGTTGCCAATTAAGTTCTCATATCACAGCAGAGCCATCTTGAGATTCCTGCATTTGCAGCACTGCTCATCTGTAGACAGAATAGTCAATCCGTTTTCAGATAACTGAAGCAAACTTGCAAATCCTTTATCTACTGAACATGGTAACACATGCATCTAAGCAAATGGAATTAATGTTGAATGAGCAGATGCAGTTTTCATCATCTGACTGTTGCTTACTGTTTTCCTCAGGTTGTCAAGAGAGAAGGAAGTGGGACAGAGTCTCCAATGATCGGCGATAAAGTGACCGTCCATTACACAGGGTGGCTTCTTGATGGCACAAAATTTGACTCCAGTCTAGACAGGAGAGACAAGTTTTCATTTGACTTGGGGAAAGGTAATACTTCGTGTTTGGTATTGATGAATTTTGGTAATAATTGAGGTGGGATTCCCTTGCATGTGTGGCTCCTTTATGTAAAGTTGTTATTTAAACTTGTTTTCAGGGTTTAAGGTTTATTCTTTTAGAATGGACCAACAAGAATGGCTTTGAGATTTATTTTTTTTTTAATGAGAACTGCGTAACCCTTTGCAGCCTGCTGAAGAATTCAAGGGCCTCAGACAAAGCATGCCGGGGAGCAAATGTGCCCTGAAGTGTAGTGATAAAGGATAGTTAAATAGCCAGAATGTCTTTTTTTTTTTTTTTTTTTTTTTTTTTTAGAAAAGTCTAAATTTTGAGGAGTTTTTTTTTTTTTGTGGACAGAAGACTCAAATTCAGGAGTACTTAGTTGTGACCAGATACCGGGACAGGTTGCATGGTGGCAGCTGTCAGCTGCAGCAAGATGAAACACTCTCCCTTCTTCCCTAAATTCCCAAATTAACCCAAGTATGAAGCTTGAAGCAGTGCATCCGTTCATTATCAAAAGCCTTCACTTCTTGAATGCAAAAATCCACCCATCCTTCTTCCAGTAAATCCTATTACTCAATCTGAGTTCTTCTGTGGCAGTTCCATACCTGCTGCTTTTTTATTTGGGAGATAAATTCCGCAGGATACTGAAATCTGAGATTATGTGAAGTATACCTATTAGTACAAGACTAATAGAAAGGCTGCTTGACTGAGTTAAAAGGAGTAGCAAGTAGGAGAGCTTAAGTAAGAGATAGGATTTTGTTACTTGAGGTTGCAGCTTCTATGCACTTTTGGCTTTGGAAGGAATACTCCTACTTCTCCTCCCCTTTCTGTTACAAGTGCGTGTAACTAAAGGTTACCACTCAGGCTGCTCTTTGCCAGCTGATAATGTACAGAGAGAAAAGACGGTTGGTTTGGATTGTTTTCAAAATACGAGCAGGCAATCTCTCACCCTAAGACCTTCCTCTTTGAGGAGTTCATTGTTACTTCCTCGCACTTGAGATTGTGCCAAGTGCTTCAGCCCGTGTCTGTCTTCAGATGACTTGTCCTCTCTGTAGGCAAGGAAGTAAGGGGAGGAAAAGAATCACTACACCTAGAATGAAGGAATATAGCCAAATTCAGGTCCCCAGGTAACTTTATAATTTGATTAGGATTAAAACTGATGTACATAAATCAGTGAGCAGAAGTCTTTCAGTATTTCTGCTTTGTCTTAGCTTTTGTATGCTAAAACAGACAATGCTCAGTTTCACAGCTGATCATGTCTTTGATGCATGCCCAGCAATCATGATTGAAATTTGACTTGCACAGGTGAGGTGATCAAAGCATGGGACATTGCTGTGGCAACTATGAAGGTTGGTGAAATCTGTCGGATTACGTGTAAACCAGAATATGCCTATGGCTCAGCTGGGAGCCCTCCAAAGATACCACCCAATGCTACACTGATTTTTGAGGTAAGTGAGAGCCCATCTTTAAAACTGTACGCTTGAAAAACAAAAATATTTCACTGTAGAAAATGTGTGACTTAATATCCTTTCAAAACGGGAATACTAGGTTTTCCAAAGAGAAAAATACAGTCAACTTGGGTAGTGTGGGCAAAGCATAAGAGTCCTAGCCTGGCTGCTTTTCACTTCATAAGACTTGAAGTAGTAATACTTACTTTAAACATGAAGTTTTCAACAACAGCAAGAGCAATTCATGTCCTCACTATTATATTTTTTTCATACCTTTTTTTATGTTTTCTTTGCAACATTAACAGAATCTTCATGAGCTATTTGGGGGAGAAAAGAGACCATATAAACTGTTGGAATATAAAACATATTTGAACAGTCCTACAATGAACAACTCTGTTTTCTGTGGCACTAAGCATTTTAATAAGCCTTAGAACACCATAAGAACAGTTTGGATTCTGGTTGCTTGTTGATTACCAAAACCTGTGTGTGGATCCAGGTTACATTAATTAAACTTACCATCATAGAAGGTCACTTGTACACGCTTGATCCCTGTGACAGATTCAGCAGCCTGAGTCTGATGTCTGGGTAACACTAGTTTTACAGTTCATGCAGACAGTTGGTCTCCTCTGAGGTGAACATGTCTCTGTGAGCTTGGAGCCAGTTATTTAAGCTCACCAGCAGAGGACAGATAACAGCTGTCTCTTGTGTATCATTTCAGTAGGCAGAGTGGTTGCTCAGAGCGCTGAGAGTCATGTCTGACTTTTCCATAGAGGATAGTACTAAAGCTGTTCCTGGAGCATGCTCTGACAGTCAAAACTGTTTTGGGAGGATACATCTTTCGTGCTGTTGAAACAGTTAAATTTTCCAAGAAATACTTCAGTTGCACCTGAGAGAAGGCAGATGGACTGTTTTTAAGGGTGATTTTTAAAATTACTTTGTTCTAAAATACTTAGTCAATGGATTGGGCTCCCTGCATTGGGGGCATAAGGAAAGTTCTTAAGCTCTGATGATTGCTCTAAGATTGAATGTTTTATCTAATATCTGAGAAAGGTAAAAACAGCTCATGGAGTAGGGACTGAAAGCCTATTTAGATTTCGATGGAAACAATCTGTTAAGGGTGCATTAAACATAGTTGGATATTGTATTAGTATTAGATTTGAATAGTGTATTTGGATTTCTTTTTTCCATGAACTTGTGAATTAAACATGTATTTTGTGCAGAAGAACTCAAAAAATACTTACAGCAGGTAGTATCCCAGGCCATTAAGGGATGAAAACTTACTCATTTCAAATACATCAAAATTCATGTCGTTATTTCTGCAGTTGAGTGTTGAAAAACAATATATTGTAAAGCTCTTATTAAACAGCATTTTTAAACAGCAGAAATACGAAGATACTCATGGCTTATATTGGATCAAACTACACATGCTGGAATGCTGTATGCTTTGCACAAATCCAAGTGATACTAGATGTAGTGTAGGGCAGGATTGAAGTGGAAGATGAAAACAAACACCTGTTCACTGTGTTCTGACCTGATGATTCAAATGCAAACTCTAATACCTTTTTGTGCTCACCTCGTTTTGGTTGAGGGAGAGGAAAACAAACAGAACTTCAGTGTAGCAATTACTGAAGATGTTCAGCTTCTCTGCTTTTTACTGTCCTTGTGCAGTCTCTCAAAGCTCAAGACCACCTATCTCAGCAGCATGATAAAGCATGCTTAAGAGCTTAGCACTAGTATACAGGATACTACACTGTTGTCCTGCAGGAAGAGATAATACCTAGCCTTTTAATAAATAAAAGCACTAACTGCAAGATGGAAGAGTACATCACAGTACTACTGAGTCTGATACAGTCATCCAGATGCTTCACTTCTATAGGTTTGTCTTAACGATGCCAGTCTGACCTCTCCATCTTCTACGTACTGTTTAGATAGTAGTGTTTCATTCGTGAGCCTCTATATCCCCTAATGCCTGTCTGAGCAGTAATGTTAGAGGAGAAAAGGGGCAAAGAAAAGCGCTGAAGCTGCCTGTGATGGTTTTGTGCTTCCCTAACAAAATGGTCTGCAGATGACTGGCTACAAGAAATTGGCCGTGCCAGGTGTGCCCTGAATTGGGAGGGTGAGATGGAGCTTAAATCCAGCAGGTTTTATTAGGTAGGAGTAGTTTCTGACTAGTATGACTCTGACACTTAAAATATCTTAAGTTTCCACTTTCTTTAGTCTTGCTACAATGTTTTAATTTTTATTTAAGTCAGCACAGTTCTCTTCCAAGTGCCGTCACCATATCAGAATTCTGTATGAGTTGCCTTAGAAAGGACCACCTACAACTTACATTAAAATATTTTGTAGTTGTGTTGTCATCACGTCAGCATTTGGTTATGACCTGAAATAATAGATGTGTTACGGTTTGTTTTTGGTTTTTTTTTTTCTTCCTTGTGATTACTTTTGCTGAGCAACATAGACAGCGTCTTCCATAGAATACTGTTGTTCACAGAGTCACAGAATCGTAGAGGTTGGAAGGGACCTCGAAAGATCATCTAGTCCAACCCCCCCTGCCAAGGCAGGGCCACCTAGAGCATACAAAAAAAATATGGGTAAACATGTATGGTTATCATTGGGATGTTCTGGAGTAACTTAGCTTTCTTCAAACAGACTGAAAAGAAAGAGAAAGACCAGAATATTACTTCTTACTAGGTATCCATCAAAATACAAAGTGGAAGTTTCTTTTTGCTGGTGAATACTCGGTTCCTTTTGCATTCTAGGTATCTTTAAGTCCAGTGTTATGAACCTCCATAGCATTAACCTTGAACTGTTTTTATTTTCTTTTCTTTTTAAATGTCTAATGTCTTACAGGACAGTAACTAAGATACTGGCTTCCTGAACAGCTATAGTTTCAAAGATCTCTGCAGAACAAGTTCTGTGAGTTATGGAATTGATGTGATGAGAATAAATGCAAGGCTTTTCTTCCCTCCACAGATAGAACTTTTTGAGTTCAAGGGGGAGGACCTCACCGATGATGAGGATGGTGGTATCATCCGAAGAATCCATAAAAAAGGGGAAGGCTACTCCAAGCCCAATGAGGGTGCACTTGTAGAGAGTAAGTATGTTACAGAAATAGTAAATGGGTTTACCACGTGGGAGGGCACAAGCTTTTCCCAATCTACGCCACCTTGCCCTAAGAGAAAGGAGTACATGGCTTCTCTTTCCTTTACTGAGTAACTTAACAACCTAGAGTAAGCTTGCATTCCCTTATTTCTAACAAGGTTTACATTTTCCAGCAGCATCTGTGTTCTCCAGATACTGAATCTGTTCAAATGTTTATCTGATCACAAAGGTAGATAGATGAGTCTAGTAAAAGTATTTCCATTTGAGGAACAAGAGGAGTAGTAATTCTGACACTTGTTGGAGTGGAAAAAAATACAGATTAATAAGAAAAAAAAAAGGGGTAAGTTTAGCAGCAGCAGTTCTGTTTGCTGCCGGTAGCCACCATGCACAGGTAGCTGCTAGAAGAGAAAAGGCTGTTTAGGAGGAGACTTTGGCACTCCCTATATTATCTGTGCTACCTGCCCCATACCATACTTAGATATCTTCTGATTTTTCTCTGGATTGTTCTGTTTTTTTTATTACCAGTCCAGTTTGAAGGCCGGTATGGAGATCGTGTTTTTGACAGGCGGGAATTACAGTTTGAGATTGGAGAAGGTGACAACTACGATCTTCCTCATGGTCTGGAGAAAGCAATTCAAAAAATGGAGAAATCTGAGGAATCTGTGTTCTATCTCAAACCCAAGTATGCTGTTTCTGATCTTCCGATACTTGAAGGGCTTATATTAAGCATCTAGCAAGAATAAAGTGTTATAATGCATTTCAGCTTTAAATGCTGTAGTAAAAACCTGGATCAGCCCCAGAAGTTCAATGTATGAGAAGTGTGAAGCTAAGATCATTTTGTCCCTAGGTTGTGAAGTAGTAGCACTCCAAAAGAAATGTAGTTAAATCTCTATAGTGTTGAACTTGGTGAAAGTTAAAAAAAAAAAAAAAAAAAAAAANAAAAAAAAAAAAAATCATTGCTCTCTAACTTAACATTTCCTTGGTCACTCTTGATGAAGCAGTACTTACTGGACAGCAGTGCATATAAACATACTTAAAGAACAACCTCAGAATAGGAAAAGAGCTGATGAGCCTTCTGAGCAGCCCAGTGTGACCAGACAGCTAGTCCTTTGGTGGTGTGGTTAGTAAAGAGTGTCAGAAATACTGAAAGCCTTTTGGAAAAAGACCTTAAAGATTCCTGTGAGATACAAGGCAAAGTTTTATCCAAACCTTGGGCTATTTTGAGAATTGTCTGAGACTAAGAACAGTTAACTGAGACATATGACTGCCCAGTATTGTAACCTTAAATAGTCTCGGATATAAGCAGAATTTTCTCTTTACAGTGAGAACACATCTGAAACAAGTGGAGTTTGCCCTAATTGTTTCCGTCAAACTAATGTCAGTTTTTAAGTTTGTTTTTTTTTTTTAAACTGGTACTGAACATGATGGGAGAAGCAAAGCAAAACAATCTGATCTTGAGTGTTTTCCTGCTAAAATGCAGCTTCTTACTGGAGTTGCAGTGCAGAACATTTCTATAGGCATTTATTGTTAATTAGCTGATTGGCAGTATGCTCAGTGTACAGCTGTTCACTTAATATCTGTATTTATTGTTGTCTTTGCTTTTTTGAGAACACTACTAAAATACTGGTTCTCTGAAGGAAATGTCCAGTCTCAGACCATAAATATAAGCAATATGTGTATAACTCAAAAGTTTGGATTTTTTTTTTTTTTTCCTGCTGGATAGAGAACTTGCTTTGTCACATAAACCGAAAAAAAAACCCAAAACCCCCCAAAAAATCCACCACCAAAACTGGTAACCTAGAGATTAATGAAATTAACCCCAGGACTCTCCAGGTTTCTTGTACCTTGTGCTTGCCAATTTTGCAATAGTACCCAGAATTCATCAAGCCAATGTCTTGTAATAGTGCTGTATAGACATCCCACAATTGCATGGGGTTTTTGCCTCCAGCTTCCAATGTAGTGAATGTGGCTGGCTGGATAATTATGGAACTATTTTGTTTGTTTCTCTTCCTCCCCCTAACATCCCAATCTTGCAGCTATGGTTTCGGAAGTGCTGGGAAGGAGAAATTTCAGATCCCTCCAGATGCAGAGCTGCAGTATGAAGTGAAACTCAAAAGCTTTGAAAAGGTAAGAACGAGAGATGAAGTCCCAAAGAGATGGGGATGTTGGGGAAGTGTGAGTGCAGCTTAAACAAGGACGATGGAGTCCTTGAGCGTTAATCTGAAATAGGGAAGCCATTGTTGTCAGATACGATGACACACTGGGAGCTCTTGGCTGAAATTCTTACTGTATCCCATTGCTATCAGTGTCTTTCCTGCGCTAACCCAGTTTCTGGTAGCAGTGCAAAACTTGGCTTTGCCAAACCTATCTCTACCCTGCTGTTAGCGGGAAGCAACATAGCCCCTTGGTTTTTACAAAGGTTGTTATCATTGACTAGAACTGTTCCTGTTTGGCTAGGCGAAGGAGTCTTGGGAAATGAACACAGATGAGAAGCTGGAACAAAGCTGCATTGTGAAGGAGAGGGGCACTCAGTACTTCAAGGTAAATTGCTGTCCCCAAGCCATAACAACATTTCCTATTCCATGTCATGAGTTGTTGACGATTACAGTTTCTGTCATTTCAGAGTGGTGTTCATGGTATTTTCTGTGATGTTTTACAGGGAGGATTGGAGGGGAAGCTGTCTTAAACAATAAAGTCTCAGAGTTGGAATATCCAAAGAAGTAATTTCGCGTCGAGCTAGTTCTCTGTCAGAGCTGTTTGTTGTACCTACAGATAATTTTGGGGTGTACATTGAATAATAGCAAGGTTACAGTATTTAAGTTCCTGCTATAGGATAGTGCTGTCAATGAACAACATTAATTTGAGTAGAGATGTGTGGAGAAGCTGTTTCAAACAATTGGACCAGTTAAAGGCAGACTTGCCTATTACCTTCATGACACAGCGGTAGTTGGGCTGTTTGGAAAATGCCCCATCTTCCTTGTTTGGTATCAAAAGTTGAATATAAGGTGGGAGTTCAGACTGAAGTGTCAATGCTGGCCTATACCCCTAGCTGTAGTGGGGGAACCAGTAGATATTCCTAAAGATTTTCTGATCCTATGCAGGAATGACTTTCAGAAGTAGTATATTTTTAGTGATAAAAGTTACTTTCTGATTACTCAGAATTGTTTTTTTTTCAGATCCATTGCTCCATGTAAGCAGAAGGGGCTAGAGGGAGATAAAAGTTACTGTGGTGAGCTGTGTGGTAATCAAACTGCTTTGTTTACAGGAGGGGAAATACAAACGGGCAGCGTTACAGTATAAGAAGATTGTGTCATGGCTGGAGCATGAATCGGGACTCTCTGAGGAGGAGGATACAAAAGCCAAAAGCTTGAGACTTGCTGCCCACCTTAATCTAGCTATGTGCCATCTCAAGCTGAAGGAATACTCCCAGGCTTTGGAGAACTGCAACAAGGTAAGTAAGAGTTTATTTATTCTTAAGCTGCGCAAGCAATATGACAGTTCCTCTTGCTTTAACAATTGGAGGGATACCAGGCCATGTGGTGTTTGACCTTTTTTATCAGCTGGCAGTTGGGTAGTACTGAACACACAACGTAAGAATATTCAACAGATTGTTTTCATAATTATTGTCCTTTTAATATCTTACTAACTTGCTGCTACATTGAAAATATTTGAGTATTTGGAAATTAGAAACACTGGCATGTGGTGAAGGTGGTCACGTTGGCAAAGGTTGTTCAAAAAGGTAGAGCAGAGCCAAGACTAAATCTTAGATATGCTGCTTCTCTGTCAAATAGCCTGCTAGATTCAGTCGTCTTTGTACTTCTGCTGTATTCTGCTCCCCTTCTTAGTAAGTCCTGACAAGGTTCATAAATCTAAACCAGAAGGTTCAGTCTCTGGTGTTTGGACTGCATAGTATTAAACCAAATTATTCTTGAATGTGGTTTTATTTTTTAATGCAGGCACTTGAATTGGATAGCAACAATGAAAAAGGCCTCTTCCGGCGTGGAGAAGCACACTTGGCTGTCAATGACTTTGAATTGGCCCGAGGAGATTTCCAGAAAGTGATACAACTTTATCCAAGTAACAAAGCTGCCAAAGTGCAACTGGTAACCTGTCAGCAAAAAATACGGGAGCAGCATGAAAAAGAGAAAAAGATGTATGCGAACATGTTCCAAAGGCTTGCAGACAAAGACGTAAAGGTAAGACTACAAGAGATGATGTCGTGCGTTAGACAAGGAATAGCGATTTAAGTATTCGGCTTACTTCTTAGTATAGATCAATACAGTGGGAGAACACTCAAGTAGCTTCCTCGAGGGGCAGGGGAGGAACTGCAAAGAGCCAGCAGTCCAAATGATGAGGCCATCTTGTTTGAACAAGACAACTAGCAGTACCAAGCACTGCACAGAATGCTTTTACTTATTTTAACTGATTTTGCAACAGACGAGTGTTAATCAGAAAGAACTGGTGAGATGCAAACACGATAATGTTCAAGAACTGAAAAACTGCCTATTCACCTTGAACTGATCGTTCTAAAGAACAGTCTGTTCTGGTGCCTGGGTGGTCTGATCATCTGTATGACAGGCATTAAGGTATCAGGAGATGCTGAGCACCATCTTGCTGCTTGTGGAGACATTAAGATGTGTTTGATGCTCTCCCGTCTCACGCGTCACAGATCTGATTATGAAGTGTCTGAATTCAGACTGTCAGATTAATTCTACTGTGGATGGTTTTCCTACTAAGTTTTCACTAGCAATTAACCATGTCAATACTTGAGTACAGGTTATAACAAGGTTGTATCAGCTAGCAAGAAACATTCAAAATTACTGGTAAGAATCACAAATTCTAAGAAAGCGGTCTGTTTTCCTTAAATCTGATGGTCAAGAAGGACTAGATAAACCTGTAACTTCCAAGACAAATCTGGGATTTATATCGGCCACAGTTTTTTCTCAGTAACTCAGGGAGTGCAGAAGCTTGCATCTTGTGAGGTTATTTTTACAGATCTTTCAGTCCAGCTTTCCAGAATATGCATGGAGGATCTAAAAAAATCAGTATGTCAGTTTTCTTAACTGTGTCAGTGAGTCTGTCCAGGGGCCCGCTGTCCTCAGATGAGTGTATCCTGACAATTCAAACATCTCAGACTGTCAGCTAACAATTTCCAATTCCTGTCTTTTTTCCCCCCTCCCCCAGTCTTTCAAAATGAGATCTATTTGAAATCAGTTGATCTCCCAGAGACAATGGGAGATGTATTCCATTCTTCATCCCTTGCTCTCCTAAAGTAGTCATAGTAAGCATAGGTTGATCACCCCTAACTGGATGATTGGGTGGGCAGCTGTTCTGCTTGAGGCTTTTTGGTTGTGGGGCTTTGGGTTTTTGTTGGTTTTTTTTGTGTGGGTTTCTCCCCCCCCTTTCAAGAGTAGCAGTAGTTCTGTGGATTTGGTCCTGCTTCTCATGGTGAAGTGTAAACAAACACGTAAATGCAGACTTTCCTCACTGATTCTGCAAAGAAAATGTCATCGATCGTGTGGTTATGTATCTAGCTAAAGCAGCCTGATGTCAACAGTCCTTGCTGATTGGAGCCTGGAAGAAAGTATTCTGTCCTTTTACACATTGTCACGTAGAGCCACACAATACTTTAATTTTTGGTAGCCTTTAATGAAGAATCTTGGGAAAATAGATACAGCAAGCAAACCAGAATTATTTCACTGCTGGGGATCTTCACTTCTGAAATAGCAGGTTTTAATTGCCAGTTGTCAGGCTTTGCTGTGCAGGTTCCTTTCAGCTAGCACAGCTGCTGGGAATCTGCCTTCCTCCAGTAGGTGTGGGACACAGCAGGACTGCTGCTCAGAGCAGAAGAGTGGATTGCTGAAACAAGCTATATCCACTAGAAGTACGAAGGAGATGCCTTTGCTTTTCAAGATGTAGACCTCAGCCCCTCAGACAGATGCTTGGTGTAGCCTTACTCTTGGCAAAAGGCAGACTTGCAGTCTTTGCATTGCAGAATGCTTGGCATACTACAAAGACGTGGCATTTAGTTCCAGTTTTCTCATGTGCTATGGACAGAATCAGATTATAGAGTCATGGAATCGTTCAGGTTGGAAAAGATCATCAAGTCCAACTGTTAACCTAGCACTGACAAGTCCACCACTAAACCATGGCCCTAAGTGCCATGTCTATATGTCTGTTAAATACCTCCAGGGATGGTGACTGAACTGCTTTCCTGGACAGTGTGTTCCAATGATTGACAAACATTTTGGTGAAGAAATTTTTCATAATAACTCATCTAAACCTCCCCTCGTGCAGCTTGAGGCCACTTCCTCTTGTCCTATCCCTTTGTACTTGGGAGAAGAGACAGACACCCACCTGCCTACAATGTCCTTTCAGGTAGTTCTGTAGAGTGATAAGGTCTCCCCTCAGCCTCCCTTTCTCCAGACTACAACCCAATTCCTTCAACTGCTCCTCATAAGATGTGCTCTAGACCCTTCACCAGCTTTTTTGCCCTTTTTTGGACACACTACAGCACCTCAATGTCTTTCTGGTTGTGAGGGGCCCAAAACTGAACACTGGTGCTGCCTCACCAGTACTGAGCACAGGGGGATGATCACTTTGCCAGTCCTGTTGGCCACACCATTTCTGATACATGCCAGGATGCTGTTGGCCTGGTTCATTCTTGCCAACAGTTAGATGATCTTGGGAATGTGCACGTTCTTACATTGTTTTTTGTTGGAGACATCTGGCTTAATTCAATTTGACGTGCTTTTATATGAGAAGGTATTGATGGAACATGGAACAGTAAACAAAGGATGCTTACTCCCCAGATCAGTCTTGGGGATTTTTCTTGCAAGAAAAAATGTTTTCTTGTTAGTTAATTTATGTTGCTTTACTCTGGCTCCAGATGTTTCTCTATTAGTGCTGGTGGGAGAAGTTCAAGAGTTCTGGAGAAGAGGCTTCGTTTACTGAATGTGTTCTGATTGCTAAGGTGGCCACTTGGACTATAGTTCTGAAATCCCTGGTGTCTGTGTAGCTTATGGTCTGTTGAAATTTGACAGCCAGTCTTGCATCATAACTTCTTGTTGTCATGAATTTGAGTAGGTCACATGTGAAGTGTGAATTTTTAAAGGTGAGGATGTTTATGACCTTACCTTAAGCCCAGGATTGCTAGCTAACGTTTTCTGTGGAGAGACTTTACTCTTGCTTGCTTCACAATACACTTCTAAGGAGGAAAAGTTGACTTTTGGTGCCTGAATGGTCGTGGTTTCTTGTTGCAGATAAGTTGATCAAGGATTCTGCCCCTTTTTCTCCTCCTGTTCCCCTCCCCCAACAGTGTACGCTTACGTCCTTGCTTGTTCTTGTCTGGTTGTCATCTAACCTCATGATAAAGAGTGCTAGGCTCACAGGTGGAATAGCAATTCAAGGCAAGGCACTTCTACTTCTCTTTACTGTGTTAGCAAACTATTGCAAGGCCAGGATGTGATGGTTATGTCCTACTGTAAAAACTGACCTTGGACCCTTACTACGTGGTGTTCTGCCTTCCACACGTATTTTATGTGGACCGAAAGATGCAGCAAGGAGAGGGCTTTTAGACCAGTCACCTTCTCAGATCAGATTTTCTCCCAGCTAGGCTCTTAGGACATCCAAGTGACTGTTGAGTTGAAGTCACTCTTCATGAGGCTAGTTGTCTAATAAAGATACTTTTTCATATCTTAAGTCCAAGTGTGCCTCATACAGCTTGGGTGTAGGGTGTGCAAATTGCTGAAATTTAATTACATGGAAATCAAAGCAGGATGAAAACAGTTCTGTGCAGAAATTGCCTAAATAAAACTCAGTTTGTAGGAGAACACTTTCTTAAAGTATGTGGCCAGCATGTGCATGCCACATTACAAATCACAACCATCCAACACCAGTATTGTTTCTCAGCCTTCTCTAAATCACTTCAGGTTTCTTAGGTACAGAAAAAATGCAAAGAAATTGTTGATTTCTCTTGGGTGAAGGTCCTAGTATCTTAATTTGGTCTTGCAAGGAGGCCAGGTATCCTAGTGATAAGAATCAAATAGTGCTTGTGGTATTGTTTGCAAATGCTGGCAATTTTGTATAACGAAGGAATATGTTTTCTTTATTTCTCTATTTAGTCAGCTGCCACTCTTCAAACCAGCCACACTGAAGATGCAGAAATGAAAGATGAGCAGAATGGAGTTGAAGAGAAAGCTGAAGTTGATGCAGAAGCATAAAAACAAACCCTATTCCATTAGTTTTGTAAATGAAAGAATTTCCAGTGAATTAGACCTTTATTTTTCTACCTGTTTGGACAGTGGCTTCAGGGCAGCAGAGGCTGAAGTCACCATGCCACAGTCAGTTACAGCTTTATATGTCTGTCAAAGAAGCTGAGTGGCGGTATAAATCTGGTTTAATCCTGGGGACTTTATTTATTCATTCAGCCTCTGTTAATGTTTGGGTTCTGTCTGGATTTACTCTGCTTGGTTTATTTGCATTTTGCCATTGGTGTTTGTCTCTTTCTGGTTCCAGCTCACTTTAATCCAAGGTTCTGCTACCTAAATTTATTTCCTTGATTTCTTTCAAGTAATCTGCCTTTTCCAGAAGTCCTCATGAGACTTGAGAACAAATTGGCGCCCACAAATTGGCGCTCCCAGTTTTTCTGCCTTGGCATTGCCTCCTTACCCCTGTTCAGCAGGGACAGTTCCTCTTACATTAAGTCTTGTAACCTTCCTTGTATGCCTCCTGTTTGCAAATTGTTGAAGGTGAAGACTGTGAAGTCACAGCTTAAGTAATAAAGCTCCAATTAAACTCAAGAAAACGTAATTTTTCGTGGGTTTTTATTGGAATTTGCATGGAATTAAGAGAACTTACTGTCCTTTGATCATTCAGCGTTTTCTCATCCATGTAGTTGTACGGTAGCCACAGAATCCAGTTATTTTTCTGTGTTCATTGCCATAGAAAATTCCCACAATAATTAATACAGTATTTACCTATATATTTGCAAAAGGAAGAAATATATGTTGCTGAAACTGTGTAAAAAGCAAGTGTGTAACCTATGTGTAGAGCTTATTTTCTGTTCATATTTCTATCTTCCTCTTCACCCTCCATACTGAAACTGGATCAGAAAAAAACATTTATACCTGAAAGTGACTGGCTTTGAATAATTAAGTGATAATGGTTTAACACATTACAAATACTTCTAATTCCTGATGAACCACAAACTTCTGAGTGATTCTGATGTCTCCTTATCCCCATCTCACAAGAAAGCTATTGCCTGATATTCTGCTTCTTCCTGCAGTATGTGATGTGTCTTGTTTGGGAGTGGGCATGCTTCTGGGTTTTGTGTGGGCTTTTTATTGGGGTGGGGTTTTTGTTTGCCTTCAGGCATGGAACATCATACTCAAACTTGCCTTCTCTGTTGATCCTGTTCTATGGTGTGTTGAACTCTGCATCTCTGCTGTCCTGTTCCAAGACTCCAGCAGCAGGGACACTTTTGCCTGCTCTTGCAGGAGGAAGGTAGATTACCTGTTCCTTGCAGATACAAAAATGGATTTTTTTTTGCAGTGAGAAGCATGTCTTTCCATGGCGTGGCTTACGTTGTGCCTATATTGCAGAGATCCGTGTTGTAACATGAATGACCTCTGAAATCTTAGTTTGAATTCCTGGTTTCCTTTGCTGAGACAGAAGTACTGTGTAAGCATGTATTCATGGAGTTCTTCCAGGCTGAGAGGTTGCCAGTACCTGCCCTTGCAGGAGCTTGGCCTGGCAGCTGTATTGCCTGGGCTGCCTGTCCCCAGAGCCGTAAGGTCCACTGGGCGTGTGGTATGCTGTGCAGCTGCCAGGACCAAGACAAGAGCTGCTCTCTGTGGTGTAGCGATGGCCTGAGCTTCGCG
>VWZZ01003695.1:42199-62193 GCA_013399095.1 Psophia crepitans | reverse complement strand
CGGGCGGGCGGTGTTGGGGCGGCGGCCAGGCCGGCGGTGCGGGCTCCGCCCTAGCGTGGCGGCGGCTCCGTGGTGACAGGCCGCGGGAGGTGGTGCTTCCGCAGGCGTGGTGCTGTGCCCGGGTTGGGTGCGGGTTGGAGCGAACCGGCAGCGGGCCGCTGCGGTGTCCGGGGTGCTGCCATCTGAGGGGGTGCCGGGCTTGGTCGGCCTGCGGAGCACCCGGGGGCGCCCTCGGACGGCTCGCCCCCCCCCTCCCGGCCGCTCTCAGAAATGAGCAGCGGTAGGGCGAGGGGCAGCGGTCGCAGGTTGTAGTGGAGGAATTTAAAACGGAGGTAGTGGGGCGGGGAAGCACCGAGAGGATGGTGCAGCACTAGGGCAGGTGCCTGGAGGAGGTGGGGGAACTTCCACGTGTGGGGGACTCGGAGCTTGGCGAGGGCTTGTCAGAGATTGAGGGATTGGATCACATGGCCCCCAGAGATCCCTTGCAAACTGAATGTTTCTGTGATTCTGGGCTGCACTTGGTCAGTGCTTCCATCACCGTTAGATGTGCTAGATACCCTTGGCATGGCCCCTGGATAGTGTATAGCTAGTAGGGAGGTTAACTTGGCGCCAAAGAGAAATGCTTTCCTGTCGCAGTTGCAGAGTTGTAGAGGTGTGGTGACATGCCTTGGTGGGGCACAGAGGATCACAAACAGGGTGGAGCCGAGTTTCAATGTTTCTTGGCATGTATGATGGATGGATGTGCATCGGGAATGTTGCTGTCAGCCCCACAAACAGCTGTTTCTGATGGGTCTGATTTGTCTGTAACTAGGAAGAGGTTAGCTTAACAAGATATGTGTAAACAGTCCCCTTTTCTCCTCAAAAGTCAAATTTTATTACAGCCCTATCCTGCTGTCCCGAAAAGTGTCATGGCCAGCAGTGCAGTGGATGATAAAATAAATTTTCCCGTAAGAAGTTGTGTTATGTGGGGTAAGGTGTGTAGAAGATGGGATAGTAGGAGTAGGCTCATCAGCTGGCATGGTTGATGATTTGTAGCAGTCTTTAAAGAAATAATGATCATTCTGAAAGACTTTTACGCCCTTATCAGCGAGATTGAACATCTAGTCTAAATGTATTGTAAGTGTTCTTGCAGCCTCTTTCTAGATGATTGTTTTCCTCATTGCCATCATCTTCCTCAGGTGATTAAAGAAAGATCAAGTCAGTCTAGATTGACAGATGGAAGATGGGGTGATGACGATTAGCAGAGTGGGATGTCTGAAACAGTGGCTAATGGCCAATGAAGCAGTGGATAATGGGATGTTGCTCTAAGGAGCCACTCTCCAGCTCTTATCTGTGAGAGTAAAATTAGGGCTTTTATTTTTTCTCAGACCTTCTCTATTGATTTGAGGCTGTCTGTTTAACTCTTGTTTTGCTTTGCTGCTTCTTCACACAGACTGATTATTAGATACAAATTCTGTAATTATTGCTGTATGGGAATATTGTTACTGTAATTGTGAATTACTTCTTACTAACCCAATTCTCTTGTACAGCTGAATGAGCTAGTGGTGGGAGACACCAATGGGAAACTCTATGTTTACAAGAATGATGACAGCAAACCCTGGGCTGTGCGGTCTTGTCAAGGAATGGTCAGTTCTCAACAAAATTTTTAAATGCTTGGGCCTTATGCTGTGTGTGCAGGCAGCTGTCCTTGACCACTGCTTAGGAATATGTAGGCCGGAGGGGAATGGCAGCCAGAACCGGTTCTGATGCCTTTCATGTAGTTATGCAAGACTCTGCTTTTGCCCACAACTAGTCCCATGGGTGAGAAATGATGAGCAAAGTACTGAACAAACACAGGAACTGGGCTTCTGTCCCACCTTGTCCCTGTTCCTGTGCACTGTGGATTTTTCATCAGGACTCTGGGCAGTTGTGTGTCAGATATGTTTCTGTCCCTGACTCTGCTCTCTTTGTCCTTTAAAAGGTTGTTTAGAGTTCAAGAGATAGTTTATGAGAGAGGAGGGAGTAGGGCAAAGGCTTATCCAAAAGTGCTGGTTTGGGTCTCATGTATGGCCGCCTTTTCTCTTGCAGCTCACATGCGTTGGCGTGGGAGATGTATGCAATAAAGGAAAGGTGAGAGCAGCCAAACTCTTCCCATCTGTGTCTGTAGGGCATGTGGGAGGTGCTGATTTGCCTGTTCCGCTGTGTGAGCTCCACAAGGCTTTGGTGGTTTGAGTGTTGCTCCTTTTCCTCAGTAGCTTTTGCCCTGCTCTTTGCTGGTCCCTGCTGTGGGCCGTGACCCTTCTGCCACGTGGCTGTGTGCATTTAAGATCATCTAAACAAGACTGAGCCACAGAATAGTCTAGACTCCCAAACAAATTCCACTGGGTCTAATGTGACTCCTTTTGCTGGACTACTATTTCTGGGGGTTAAACCAGGACCACTGAGTCCAAAAGTCCCAGTTTAGGCAGCCTGTCTAAAACACTGTAGCTACGTGTGCTCCTGTGGGGAACAGAGCTCAAGTGAGCATTGAGAAAGCCACACGTTGTTTGAGGATTGTGTGCACACATCAGCTTGATATCCGAGACTGACAAAGATGAACAAGAAGTTTGGACCCTGTAGTACCTGAGTAGTTTGTACCTTGACAAAAACCTTCTTCTGTTCCCTCTGTGGCAGTCATTGATCTTGATGGATCTACCCTTGTATCTTCCCTCGTCCTGCTGTGGGATAGCTTCTGCAGTTTCTAAAAGAGGAAAATTCAAAAGGTTTTTCTCTTCCCTCTTAGAATCTCGTGGTGGCAGTGAGTGCAGAAGGCTGGTTTCATCTTTTTGACCTGACTTCTCCTACTTCAAAACACTCTGATGCTTCAGGCCACCATGAGGTGGCTGCAGCAGAAGAGCAGAAGCCCGTGTTCAAGCAGCACATTCCTGCCAACACCAAGGTCATGCTGATCAGTGACATTGGTGAGCTGCGAGGCTGGTGTGGGAGTGCAGGGTGAGGGTGTTTGTGCGTATTGGGTGGGGGAACAGAGAGAGAAAGTTTGTGGGACTCAGAAGGAAATTACTATCTTGCTGAAACAGGTGCTCTAACAAACTGCAGCCAAGTCATGGAGGAGAGAAGCAAGAACTTAGGAAAATTCCTGCAAGTTCTCATTGTAGGATTAGGATCCTCAGGGATGCTACCTGATGGAAGGCAGCACAGTGGTTTCTGAATGTTGGGGATCTTGGGGCTATGAAAGCCTGAGAGAGCCCATCTATTTCTTTGTATTCCCTGCAGATGGAGATGGGAAGTGTGAGTTGGTGGTGGGTTACACTGACAGGGTGGTACGTGCCTTCCGCTGGGAAGACTTGTCGGAGAATTCAGACCATGTCTCTGGGCAGTTGCTCCTGTTGAAGAAATGGCTGCTAGAAGGTCAGGTAAGAAAATGAGATGTTCAGGGCAGAACTTGTCTTACAGTCTTCAAGAGGTGGCTCTTCCAAGGGAAGATGCACAAAGTCTCAATCCTATGAACAAAGCAATGTCGCATCGATGGCGTGAAAGAAGGATTTGCTTATACATGCAGAGCAGCTGCTGGGTTGGTGTGGGAAAGAGTCAGTTGCTCTTATCCAACTAGAGAGCGTTAGTGGAAAATACTAGTGTGTTCCTAAGTGGTTTTTGGTAGGAAAACAATCTTTTACTGTAATTTGAACATTTTGCTTCTAGCTGAATCTGTTCAGCTTGTGCTCAGCTGTGTCAGAAGATCTGACATATTTAAGTTTAGGTACAAGGAGTGAACCCTTTTGAGATGTTTAAAGTTCTGGATTTGAGTCTATCTGTATTTTTCTCTGCCAGTATAGGTGGACAGCCTTTCTGTGAACCCAGGCCCTGATGGCTCACCAGAGATGATGGTGTCTCAGCCAGGCTGCGGTTATGCCATTCTGCTGTGCACCTGGGTCTCTGAGCAGCAGGCCATGACAGAGGGAAGAGACACTTCTGCCCCAAGCAGGTGAAGAGCATTCCTGCATGGGGTAGATGAGGAGATTCTGCTGTAGATGTCAGTCACCACACCACCTTGGGGGTAGGGGCTGTCATTTGTCCTCGCTTCAGTGACCTGCTGTACTGCTGGGATTTTGTGACTTAAGCCCACCTGCATCCAAGTTTCCATGAATACTCTTCACATCTCTATCACAAAGATGAATACTACTGCCTTTCCTTGTTATCCCACCCTCTTCTCCTTGAGGGGCAAAACCAGCTCACTGAGGGGGGCAGCACTGGGGGCTAAGGCAGGGAAATGAGTGACCTAGATCTCTGGAGAAAGAGGAGTAGACAGTCTGGTGACCTATCTAATAGTGGGAAGGGTAGCAACTGAAACGCTGGACCAAGCCCAGTTAGTCTGAAGCCCAGGATGACACTTTGGGTTCATTCAGTCATTTCCAGATGAGGTAATTGGAGGTTTCATAACGAGACCCCTGGCAGTCAGTGCTGTAAATCACAACTAGAGCAGTTGAAATGAGCAGTGAGGCTATTGTCCTTGGTGCTGGAGGGACCCATGTGGGGATCTCAGGTACTTTTGTGTTCTGTGAGACTTAGAGGCAGACGCAGAAAACTGCAGCAGAAGGGGAGGTCGGCAAGTCTCCTTGATATCCTAAAGACCTTAATGGAATGGTACCCTCCTAGCCAGAAGCCAGGCCCAGGCATCATCTCTGATAACTTATTCAACCTCAGGCAGACACTTTGTGAGTGAAAAGCAGCCAGGCTTACATGACAGTGATGATAAAAGCTGTCTTTTTTCCTTGATTGGAATACATGTTTTACTGACTTTTCTTTGGCTGGGTGGGGGGGCAAGGGGAGGGGGCTGAGCTCTTTCCAGTTTTCTGGTGCATCAAATCATTCTGGTTTTGTTTTTTAAGCATTAGCAAGGTTTTTTCATACCTGGGCTGGCATGCATTCTTTTTCTTGGCCTTTACCATTAAAGGGCTAACCTGTGCACAAACTATCAGCCTCTGGATTTGTAGAGCTTTGGAGTACAGTGCTCTGGAGATTGTTTTGGCACAGTTCCAAGCATAGTTCTGTAACCTTCCCTGATGTCTGTCTCTCTTTTCCCTAGTGAGGCCCCTGTTCGAGATGTTATTCTACACCAAACGTCTGGACGGATTCATAACAAGAATGTTTCCACTCATCTAATTGGTAGCATCGGCCGAGGTGAAGGAGCTTGGGGTCTCTGGCCCAACAGTTGCCCCTGATAGGTTTTTGATTTTTTTTTTTTCAATATGTCAGTCCAACATGAAATCAGATTTCCTGTAGTTGAAAAATAACAGTGGGAGGCAGCTGCAAGAGCAGAATGAACTTGGCTATTAGCCAGCTCCCAAAGAGAGACAGCTGGATATTTGCGTTAGAACTTTTTATAGCCTTTGTTCTTCCCTAGGTAGCTCTTACTCTTCATCTAGCACAACAGTTTCTCTACAGCCTCCACTGGCCTGCATTTAGTCATCCTGAATCAGGCTGCCATGCCTTGCTCATACACATGTCCTTGATTATTGTTTTTTCATAATGGCAGCTTATGCCCTCCTCTTATTCGCTAGATGCATCTATTCTTTTCCACAGCCTCATCTTTATTTTTGCTTTTGCGCTTTTCAGCATTCGATTCCAGATACCTGGCAGCTATATCCTGCTCTTCCTTCACCTATTCAGTCTCACCCACTTCAGAGCTGTTTCTGCATTTCATGTATATCACTGTTCTCTGCCTCCTTCCAATGTATTCTGTTCAGTCCTTGTATCTAAACTCTCCACAGCTGCTGGCTCCTCTCAGCCCTGACACACTGCTGTTGTGTCCATAATTTTCATACACACTGCCACTGCTTCCCTTGTGCAACTGCTTTGTGCTCTGACCTGCATCTGCTGCACCTGATGAATCCTGTTTTGGTACCTATGGAGAATAAGCAGCTTTCAGTAGTCCTTGGAGCACGTGGGCGTAACACAAGAAGGCAGAAAATTCCCAATGCAGATCACTTTCTCTTGTCTGCAGCTGGCTGGAGTCCAGCTGCATTTGCTCTGTCCAAGTATTACCCCCTGCAGTGCTGTCTGAGAACAATTTAGGCTGTGCAATATAATTAGAACCATGGGAGAAGAGCAATCGACTGAAAACCCTCCTCTTCCCCTTCCTTAGAGTACCCTTCCTCCGCAGTTCTAAGCTTGTTGTGTTTTTAGCATCTCAGATGCTGCTATGAGCAAATGTGGTCAACAGAGCATGAAATCGATTATTTCACTGCATACAAAGCCTTGTATGTAATGAGATGTGTCTGTGAACAAGGAGGGCGCACAGAAAAGGAATTCTGGACCATGAGTAATGAAACAGCTGAGTAGTGCCCTGCTGACCAGTTTGTAAGGGGGACACAGCAGGTCTTTTGGATCAGAGCCTCTCTGGATGAATGTCAGCTAGGGGTAAGAGAGCATTCAACCAGCTGACTGTTCGGTTCAAGCTGATCCATGGAAACAGGGTAGTCTGTGTCCTGGGAGTGTGCAGGATGTTGTAGCTTAGAGCTGTCTATGGGCAGTGGAGGTAGGCTTGCAGTATTACATCATTCTGAGGTAACCGCCTATTTGCTTTCACCTCTGCTGGCTTGTCCCTGACTGCCAGGTTTCCTGGGTTCCTGCAGACTCAGGGAACCAGTGCCTCTCCTGCATTGTCACTGGAAGAATTAAATGCAGCTGTAGTTGAATACACACCCAGTCTTCCCCCACCAAGTATGATATCACTTTCAAAACCTGACCTTGCATGTATTTTCTGACTGGTAGGTAGATAGAGAGTGTACTGAAGTAGTCTGGTGGTCAGGGGAGTCTCCTCTCCAGATGTGACTGGTCACATTTCTCAATGCTGTCCTTCATGCAAGTGTCATACAGGCTTTGGAGAGGATACTGCCTGCAGGAAGTTCACAGCTGTATGGGTGTAGCCCAGGAAGGCCAGGGGTGAGTGTGTGGATGAGTATGAAGGCAGAGGTCTAATCTGCTCATAAAGCAAGGGCTCTCTAGCATCTGACCAGTGTTTGCTGGGAGAAGATCAATAACAGAGTTGGTAGAGTAATTTCCACGCTCATTCAGGAGTTGCCATGGATATTTTGTGCTAATGTGACTGGTGCTTCATGCTTCTGACAGGACTTTTTTTTTTATATAATTTCATTTTTTATTTTCCTCCTCCCCTGCACCTTCCGAGAACAGCCAAAGGCCATGTTCCTGTCCTTGGAAGAAACATTGAGTGTACGATTTTAATACTCTTGTTTGGCTTCAGATGTTCTTTACTTGCAATAGTCCTGCCTGTGCTTGTGCGTTTCTGGAACCTGGAGAGGCTGTGATGCAGTCCACTAAAATTAGAACTGCCAGGGGCCTGCAAGTGCGTATGTGGTACAGACAGACTCCTAGGAGCAGCCAGCCAAGCCAGACATGCCTGTATCAGTGCAGACCAAAGGTGTTGGGTTTTGAGATGCCAGTGCCCTACAAATGAAACCCAGCATGCGCTATAATTGGTTGCAAGAATCTGTAGTTGTTTACTAAGCAAAATGTCAAAACTGGCAGAGGCAGTTTGGATCAGAGGCAGAATGGATTAGCTTGTTTTGACTATTTTTATTTTTTTTCAGGAGAGGGAGGGGACAACTCTCATAAAACAACATCAAATCCTGTAATTCTCTTCTCCACATACAGGCTGCTCCCATGAGAATAGTGGCTCAGGTCTCTTTGCCCTCTGTACTCTGGATGGTAAGTCCTACCACTGTCCTGGAGGAAATGCCTGTGGGGCAGCCAAGGTCTGTCACTAATTCAAAGCCAGGAACCCAGGGCTCAGTGCCTTTGGTTTTGAAAGAAGAGGAAGCTGGGCTTCAGACATGCTTCCTGGGTCAAGCAAGAGAAATTGACTCAAACTCCTTCTACTGATATATTTATAGGAAGGCATGAAAGGTAAGACAGGAGCCAAGTTAAGAGTTGTCATTGTGAGCAAGTCCCCCATAAACGAGGTGTGTGATAACGTGCCTGTATCTGAGGATATGATGAGGCACATTAAAGCTGAGTCTACTGAATTGGGTGCCATGTTACACAGGCCTGCTCTTTTCAGGAAACCTGTTGTGTTTTCTAGGTTACTAATACTTGCCTTTCTCTCTCCCCTGGTGCAGTCTATTCATCTATGGATTTCAAAGCATTTTACAGACATTAATTACTTGTATGGTCCCATGGCCTATGAGGGTGGAAGTATTAACACCATGCTGCAGCAAGCGGCTGGGAAAATGAAGAGGCTAAGTCATTGGCCCAAAGGCACACTGAAAGGTTGAGATAGAGAGTGAGACTAGAACTTTCACGTGCTGACTCAAGTTGCCTGCTTACTCAAACAACTGTTTGAGATGCCAGCTCTGCAGTGCCATTTATGTAGACATGAGCTCATAAACCACAGCAGAGATGTGCCCTTCTACTTGAAGAGACTTGTGTTATTTCCAAAAGTAGTAAAGGAAATGGATGCTGGAACTTAAGTATTGTAGAGAGAAGCTGGCTTCACACAGGCCTGGATCCAGGTGGTTCTGCTGTGCCCCTGACTGAGGAGTGATAGGAACAGGCTGCAATAGGACTCAATCTAATGAGCTGAATGCTGGGTTTCTGTTCAAAAAACAGCACTGTGGAGACAAGATAGGCAGTCTGGCCTGTTTGGGCTAGATGTCCACCTGCCCAATGATGTCCTGTGAGGGAATTTCTGGTTATTCCTTGGGCCTGAACTCTGAAGCTTCTGCATCTGGCAAGGCTTCCTGTCTCATTGTGGTTCATACAGAGGCTGGAGAGCACTGTGAAAATAGATGCATGTTTATGTTCCACTCTCTCATGGCCATCTCCCCAGTACTAGCACAGTATCTCCGGATCACAGAAAAATGGTGTGTGAGGTAAGTGTCCGATATGGTTTTAATAGTGTGGGCATCGTCTCTTGGCTACTAGGCAGCCAGCTCTCAGCTGATGCCTGTCAGCATGCTGTCCTGAGATCACATGATCTGTGGGGCATGGGGAGAAGCTTCTAGGTTACTCACTGTCCCATATGAGATCTGTTGATGTACTGTACTTTGGGAGTCTGTTTGGGCAGTTTTCTTCCTGTCTTAGAGCACAATCCACTTGGCAGGGCTGCTGGCATTTTTGTTCTCTGTTACTGATGTCCTTCCCAGAACTGAAATTGTATATTATCAACCACAGCCAGTACCATGGGCCCAACGCTCTACCTGCAGAACCTAGAGTCTTAAGGAGTGTGCAGGGCCCATTGTTTGCAAACATCTTGCTCCCATTTTAATATTTTCAAGACAATCTTTTCCTCCCCCCCCCTTCTTCAGGGACATTGAAACTCATGGAGGGAGCAGACAAGCTGCTCTGGTCTGTGCAGGTTGATCACCAGCTGTTTGCTCTGGAAAAACTGGATGTTACTGTGAGTATCTGTGAATAGGTCTGGGAGGGATGAAAACAAAAACTAAACATGGCTTTGTGTGTATGAATTTAGGAAGGGCATAGGGAGTACAGTTTGGCTGAAGAAGGCTGGGATTATTTCAGGATCACATGCAGGGTGCTTTGTGCCAGTGCATTCTGCACTCCTGTCAGTCTGTACAACTGCAAGAGGTTGAGCTGTATCTTCCTGTGTGACCTAGTGAGCCCAGCATCCTGCTATGAACTTTTTAATCCCACAGCTGCTAATTTATCTTATTGCAAAGTTGAATGGTTTTACACACTGCTAATACCTGGATTGTCTACAAGCTTTTACAATAGAGAAGGGTTACGATAGAAAAGAGAGAGATGGTCTCCAAGTGCAAAAAGACTGGACAAGTGCAAAATGTCTGGACAAGATGTCCAAAAGTGACATCTTGTTCAGACATTAGTGTTCTGTCTCTGAACAAACAGGGAAGATTCTTCACTGCTGTGAATAGTTGATGTCCGTGCTAATATGCGTTCTTCTGGTTCCTGCAGGGCAATGGGCATGAGGAGGTGATTGCCTGTGCATGGGATGGTCAGACTTACATCATCGACCACAATCGGACTGTTGCCAGATTTCAAGCGGATGAGAATGTCAGTGCCTTCTGTGCAGGTAGGGAGCCTGACTGTAAAGCCAGCCCTCACAGCATTTCTCCCTCAAAACTGCTATTTCCCTCTGGGAGACCTGGAATCCTTTGCTGGTCTGCAGTGGGGAATAATTTCCCTGTGCATATACTGCAGAAGGCCCAGCCAGTCTCTGGTGGCATCTGGGAAAAGTAGGGGAGAGGAGGTGATGCTGAGGTTTGTCAGCATCGTTTGAGGTGATGGTTTTGGGTTTTTTCCCTATCCTTTTTGGGAGTGCTACAGTGGTTTCTTGTCTTTCTCCACTGCTTTTTTAATTTTCAGGCTTCTAAGCTGTTCTCAGGTGAGGATAAAGAGCCCCACGGAAGCAGCCTGAGCCTTGGCTTTGTTCAGTCCCCTCTCTCAGACCTGCCGGAATCAGCTCCATGCATTAATAACAGTTTAGAGACACTTTCTTGGACTGTCTCAAAGGCTGATGCTTGTGCCCCTCACCTCTGGTGCTTGCTGCTTTCTGCTAACAGCTTTGTTACCTGATCGTGAGAAGTTACCTATTTGCTTTCTCTGTTCTTTTGGAAGTAGTCAGATCTCCACACATTTTCTTTCTGCAGGCCTTTATGCTTGCAAAGGAGGAAGCAACAGCCCCTGCTTGGTTTATGTCAGCTTCAATCAGAAAATCTACATCTACTGGGATGTGCAGCTGGAGAGAATGGAATCCACCAACCTGTTGAAAATCCTGGATTGTGACCCAGAATTTGGAAATCTCCTGCAGCAACTGGGTGTGGGTGAGTGCAGAAATGGTGAAGGATGTACGGGGAAAAAAAAGAGGAAGGGCTGCTGCCAGGTGACGTGCTGAGAACTAGAGTTCCAGGTACTTCTTGAGGAAGACATGCTTTCATACTGCCTGTTGAGAATCCCTAACAGTTGTCTTTCTGTCTGTCTTTCTCTCTTCCCCACAGAAAGAGACGATGTTTCTGCTGTCAAAGATCTGATTCACAGAACACTGTATTTTCCTGAGAAACATGAGCAGAGCAGCCCCTCGCAGTGTCAGGACCCTGCTGGAACAGACTCTTCTGCCCGCTGCACTGTCATCCAGGATCCCTTATAATAAGTCACATGGAGCTTGATGTCTTTAATACTAGCACAAACTCTGACTGGAATCGAACATCTAATGAAGATGAGACTGTTCTTTTCCCATCTCTGTCAAAGCTTCCAGACAGCAAAGGGTGTGCAGGCCGGGTTCTGTGCAGGGACATCCTTGGCTGTAGGCTTGAGTGAAGGTGGTGGGTTGATTTGCTTTTAGCTGAGGAAGCTACCAGAACAGCAAGAGTCCAGGGTCCTTCTCATTGGTTTCCATGTTCTCTGCTTAAAGCACTTTATGGGCGACTGTGAAGGAGCACTGAGGACATATGTAGAACAGCTGAGCTCAGTCTCTGTTTTGGCCTGTTCTTACAGTTGCTCTAGTGATTACTTCTCAGTTCATAGCAGGATCACAGTGCACAAACTGCAGTTGGAGAAATTGAGCTAGGGAGCAGGCAAGGGCCCTCTCCATTTAGGTGTGTTTTTTAAAGTAGACCCAGGCATTATTTGCCTTTGCTCTGCTGCTGATCTTCTACCAAGCTGTTTCTCACAAATCACATCTTGTCCTGAGAAGCTGGAGGTAATGTGAGAAGGAGCCACAACTTGCACTAATAAGGTGTTGAGAGGTAACAGCTCCAGTGAACCCCAGCTGTACTCAGGAGGCATTGCTTGTCTCCATCTTCTTGGGCAGGGTGATTGCAGAGGTGGCTGTGACTTAGCAAAGCAGCTGTGTCCAGCGTAATAAGAGGAATCTCTCATCACCATGGCTCTGTGGTGATGTGAGAGCTTGGCCGTTCCATAATAAGCATTGGAAATGCCATGCTTTCCTCTTGTGGAGAGTGCCATGCTATTTTGAGTCCTGCACTACTGAAAGGGATGGACTGGAAGTGATGTTCCATTTGCTGGTACATGGAGTCTGGCAAAGGCCATTGCTCCCCCAGGCTTGCTCATATGCAAAGGCTGCTTATATGCGGGAACCTGTCCACATGCTGCTGGTGTTCTGCTTTTCCCCATCTGAGCTTGACCTTTGCCTCAGCTTATTAGGATAGGAGCAGCAGGCTCACCTGCTGTTTTGCAGCTTATTACCTTCTCTCACCTGTGTGATGTTCTATTGGACATGCACAATGGATGGAGCTGTCCCATCACCTTTATGGCAGCCTGAGAGGGTTGCATCCAAGTCAGTGCAAATATAATTGTGATCTCTCTTCAGCAATGGTAACATTTAAAAGTCCTGCCGGCTGTTGAAAACCTGCTGTGCTATACTCTGCAAAACATCCAAGGGCAGCACGAATTGTGAGAAAGGGCTTTGTATAGAGGAAAAGAGTGTCTTGTCCTGGGTCGAAAGAACTGTTGTTGAAGTAGCCCTATGTGGTAGAAGGGCAGGATCTTTACATAATAAAGCCTAGCTTTTCTTTGCAATTTTGATCTGTAAACTTATGTAAGCTTTATAGAGGACAGCTTATGTCCTCTGCATTTGATAGCTGTGAAAGTTGAAGCATGAAGTAGTGAAATGGTGTGACCTGCTCTGTACCAGCTAGCACTCTTGCTTCAAAGGCTGCTCTGTCTGCTGACTTTCTAACTACAGTGGAAGTTTCACTCCATTTTAATGACTTCACTGAGAAGCATTTTTAAATGTTCCCCTGTCGTACTAAGTGCTTGTGTACAACTGGACCTTTCAGGCAGGAGCTCTCAAGTCGTAATAGTGCTTTAGTAACAGTGGAGTTCAGAGCAGTGGGGCTTGAGTTTGTCAGCTGCGGAGAGCTGGTAATGTAGGGACAATCCGCTGATGGGCTAAAAGCAAGGGGTTGCCTTGAAGCTTGTTGGCTCTAGATTGTAACCTCAAGGAACTGTCATCTCTCATGAGACATACAGGCACCCATCCCAGTGGGCAATCACCACTGCTTCTGACAAATTAGTCAGTGTGACCTCTTGGACTCTCATTGGTCTCATAGTCCTTTCCTAATAAGGGTGAGTCTTACTGGGATTGTTAAATAGATCACAGTATACTGGTTCTTGCTACTTCCACGTTTCTGTTTCCCAAAACCCAAACCTGCTCTTCCCAATCACCTGAACAAGTAAGGATTCTCCCTTCTCTCCTTTCAGGCGAAGCAGTAGCAACTGATAGTCTCATCTCCTCTCTTTGGGGCCCAGCTGAGCTGGGAGAGGCACATGTCCCTACTGGTGGGGTGTGCTGGTTTTGGCTGGGAGAGTTAATTTTCTTCATGGTAGCTGGTACAGGGCTGTGTTTTCCATTTGTGCTGAAAAGTGTTGATAGCGCAGGGATGTTTTCGTTATCCCTGAGCAGTGCTTACACAGAGCGAAGGCCTTTGCTGCTGCTCACACCACCCCACCAGTGAGGAGGCTCGGAGTACGCAAGGGGTTGGGAGGGGACAGACAGGACAGCTGAGCCCAACTGACTAAAGGGTTACTCCATACCATATGACGTTATGCTCAGCATATAAAGCTGGGGAAAGAAGAATGAAGGGGGGGATGTTCAGAGTGATGGTATTTGTTTTCCCAAGTTACTGTTATGCATGATGGCACCCTGGTTTCCTGTATGTGGCTGAACACTTGCTTGCTGATGGGAAGTGGGGAATGAATTCCTTGATTTGCTTTGCTTGTGTGCGTGGCTTTTGCTTTACCTATTAAGCTGTCTTTGTCTCAACCCAGGAGTTCTTCTCTCTTCCACTCTTCTGATTTTGTCCCCAATCCCACTGAAAGCTGTGTGGGGCTTAGCTGCCAGCTCAGGTTAAACCATGACATGGACTGAACAGTTTGGTATCCCTGTATTCTGAGTACTTTCCACTTAGCCCTGTTGCTACCTCATTTTAATCCTGCACTTCGAAATTAGTGGAACTGACATAAAGAGGGACCACAGCGAAGCAGGATTCTGCAGAGCAGTTTCCAGAACCACACAACGGAAATGACACTGTAGCAATGTCCCTGAACAGGCTTGTGTCTTGGCATATGCTGTACTTCCATCCTCAATGCAGACTGCTGTTCTTCCTCTACTTAAGGCTGTGTATTTTCTTGTTCTGCTCCCCTCCTCTCCCCTCACGTCATTCCCCGCCTCTCCCCTTAATTCTGCGGCTTCTGTCTCCCCCAGAAGGGACAGAAACTGGTTGGTTACAAGCAACAGAAAACAGTAATGCCTGAGTTTTCAGTCATGGCGCTCACAACCTGGTGGTTCTGCTGTGTCTGCTTTGACAGAAACAGTCCTACCACAACTTATACCTCCAGTGGCTCTGCTCAACATTTTTTTGGCTTTGGTGGGGCAGGTGTTCTCCACAGAAGTACTCTCACTGTCCATCCACTGCTGGAACCCTTGAGGTTCCTGCAGCAATTGTCTGGAGCATTTTATTTGCCTGAGAGTTGGGCCAGTCTGAGCTAATCTGGTAGCTGGGTCTTACAGGCTGTTGTAGTGCTGGTATATTGTAATTCCTTCTTGAGGCGTAACAGGAAAACAGGATTGTCTACACTCGTAACAGAGAACAGCTCAATGCCAATGTCTGTCCATGCCAAATATAAACCTTTATTAGCAACACAAGCGCAAGGGGGATACAAATGGTTGTATGAAAACTTTTATGCAAAACAAACTTTGCTGTACAGGTCAAACAATTTCCAAGGGAGGAAAGTCAAAGTAATCTACTGTTGGACTGTTAATTGCTGAGAAGGAGTAGGAAAGGGTTAATGCAGGAAAGATGGCATCTTCCTAAGAACCATCTTGAAAAGAAAATAGGGTGAAACCAATGCAAATGTTTGACAGGGCCACCCGTGCAACCTAGCCCACTTCTCTTGTTGGCTTGAGGATAACATTGCTGTGTGCTGTGCAAGCTCAGGCATGCTGCATGGTGGAAAGCAGAGGTGGGAAGATACAGATGCTACAGGTAACCTGTTCCCCAAAACTCTTCAGCTCTTAAAAGCATTTGAGAGGAAAAATACTAGCTTTGAAGGGTTTCCCCCAAGAGTTCTGTATTGTTTACAGCACATAACTTGCAGATGCATTTTGCTCCTGTGCCCCTTATGCACAAAGGAAAATGGAAACTCAACAGGAGAATTAATTGGAACTTCCGTGTTGTTTCTTGGCCAAAAGATTACTTTCTTTTTTCATGTCCTGAACTCCTAATGTGACAATAAATGGGCTACAGTCAATACTTCCTGAAATCAATGCTTCAGGCTGCTTCCACTGGCAACAATTTTCCATAAAGTATGCATCTAGTCAGAGAATCAGCCATGTAGGCTCTGCCTCTGGACTGCTGGAGTTACATTGTACTTGCACTGCAACTCATTGCCTGTTTGTCCTTGCCAGCCAACACAAGCCACACAGTTCAGTTGGAAGTTGTTCCTTCCCACGCAGCAGAAAATGTTGTTTGCTACATCCTTCTCAGTAGCAGACTGGCCTGCCCACTGGTGCCAGGAAGCTTTTCAACAGGGCAGAATTTGCAAGACACGTTTGTATGTCCAGTGCCAGCAGACAGCAAATGAGCAGTCCAGTAGCATTTTCAGACATTAGGGGCATTTGCAGATAAATGGTCCATGACTTTGGTTGTGGCACTCAACTTACTAGCAAGAAAACAAAGGGAACGGGTTGCTTTATTTTCCTGAGACATAACGAACCTACTAGCAGTCCCTGCTCTCATTTTTGTGATCTCTTTGCTGAATGTAGTTATTTCTATAACTCTTCAGGTATATCCTGGCATTTGCCAGTGGAGTCCCTTGAAAGGAGGACTGACCGTAAATATGTGTAGGTGGCATAGTGGTCTTCAGTTCCATAACTCACCTGCTAGTTGTGAAAGAAGGAGCAGGCCTCTGGGAATACGGATAGCTGGAGCTTCCATTCCATTCAACACCAAGTGACCCCAAGCGCCTGGAAATGGTCCTGATTATGGCTTCAGCAGTGTGCATGTTCTTGGAACAGGTTTACGTCTTGCACACAGGCCTTGGAAGGAGCCTCAGAAGTCCATCTCCCCATCCCAAGCAGGTACAGCTATATATATCTTGCACCTTCCATGTACGCTTGCTTCTCTGTTTCAAAGACTTGCTGTGACCGACATTTCCCTGCAGACTGTTTCACAACTTGTGTCCACTTGAGTAGCAAGTAGCCCTAGTAGGAGCTGATCACCAGCTCATACAGATTATCCCTGAAATAATAACATTCCAATGCCTGTATCAAAGGGATTGGCCTCATGACGAAGAGGCCAGTGTTGGGCACATACAGGATGTGTTTTAGTCTGAGGTGGTACTTTGTACTAAATTTCTACTTTCCACATTAAAGTATTAGCATTTTTTGATCTCCAGTTGGAAAGACCTTTAGATAGCTTCTTCCTTCCCCCTGTTCCTCAAGAGCAATAGAGATGACTGGAATTGGGGGTAGGGAAGTGTATCTGTCTGATAGGCTCTTCCCAAAGAAACTACACTCGAGACAGTCTTCTGCTTTGCCAATTCACTTAAAAATTATTTATGGGGCTCCTTAACATAGACAGGCATTTTAAAAACTACAATGTTTGTAGATGGATTGAGTTTGCTTCTTTGAGATGTTGCAAGTCCTGTTTTATAATCACATCTTTTAAAGCCAAAATTTGTGTCTTTCACAATGGAAGCTGAGATTCCCACCTAAGGACACAAAAATGCTGGGTCTTTGGAGAAAACACGTTTGGGCAAGAATTCAGGATACGTACGTTAAGGTCAGTAACAGCATGACATTTCATGCCAAGGGACTTTGGAAGATGGGAACCCACCAGGAGTTCTGTTTGATGATGAGGAAACCAGGTACTGTGGGATTAGGCTGATTTAGGGGATGCTTTGAAGTGAGTTGTCAGCCATAGTGTTACGACCTGCAGTTCTCATTTAGTCATATGTTTTTTTCTGGAAGCTCTGCCTGCATCAAAAGCTTGATGGGGAGGTTCCAGAATAATTGTTAGCAACAGATTCCTCAATGTCTGGGTGGAAGAGACCTTCACGGTGTGGACCTGCATGTTCAACAGACGTGGACAGGAGGAAAAGCATGTCTTCTGCCCTGGAGCTGATTTCACAGCTGGAAAGAAGAGCTCTCACACACTGATTTAGCTCTTGCTTGGACACATCCTCTCTGTCTGACAAGTGGCACAGTCTATATTTATGCATGCAATTGTCAATAACGAAGAGGAAAGGCTGGCAAGACAGTGCCACAGCACGAGAGTATTAGCAACCAGGGTACAGGCAAGTCTTAAAAGGATTGTCTAAAAAGGAAATAATTCCTTTTGGAAGAAGCAAATTTGTCACTTACTGGTGTGGAAGGATGAATGACTTGCATGGGGGAAGGTGAGGAGGGTGCAAAAATGGATTCATTATGCAGAGAAGAGAGGGACAGATGGGGCTGGTGATTTTCACCTGCTGTAACACATCAGTTCGCAGAAGAATCTGAACTATTGGTGATTTGAGAGATGAGGCATGTGAATCACAGAAAGGCTTCAGAAGGGCTGGAGGATGTTCTGAAGGTGAGCAAAAGCAGAGTTATCCCAAGACTGACATGCAGGAACAACAGCTGCATGGTGAATTCCAGCAGCAGCTATTGTGCAAGTATCTGCAGGGTTGTAAGTGATAGGCACTAGTCAGAACAGAATTGTCAACTCAAAGTTGTGTCAGTTTTCTATAGGATCCTGTCCAGCACCCTTTAAATCATTGGAAAGATTCCTGTTGGCTTAAGTCTGAGTTCGGGAAGGCTCCTCACCTACACCCTCACCCTAGCCAGAGCCCAGCTCTGAAACAGAGCCCACCAGGCATGGCTCTCACACAGACATGGCCAGGACTGAAAGCTGTTGTTGGTGCTTCACTTCTCTTGGCAGCGTCTTCACAGCTCCACCAACCCTGGGACTCTGTGCTTGCTCTACCACCTAACCCTTAACCTACCCTCTCACCAGAGCCCGGCTCCAAAATGCACACCCACCACCTAGGGCTCCCACACAGAAGCGGCCAGGACTGACAGCTGTTAGTGGCCCTCATGTTTCCTTGGTAGCCACTTGCAGACACCAGCAAAGCCCCCCAAAAGCTGTCAGACACTCTGGAAGGCAGCAGTGTCTGGGCAGTGTCTGGCAGTGTCTGCCAGAACTACCTGGGCATCAGCAAAGCCCAGCAAAAGCCCTGGGTGCTCTGGAGGGAAGCAGAGCCCCTTACGAGCCTCACAAAGCCTGACAAAAGCCCTGGGGAACTCTGGAAGGCAGCAGAGTCCCTTTCAGGCTTCTGCAAAGCTTGGCTGAAGCCTGGCTAAAGCTTGGGGCACTCTGGAGAGAAGTGGGGCCCCTGGCAGGCCAACCCAAAACCTGGCAAAAGCCCTAGGGCACTCTGGAAGGAAGCGGGGCCCCTTGTGGGCACTGGCAAAAGCTTTCACATGGAGTTAGGGATAGGGTTAGGTGGCTGGGGCTATGCTTAGGGTCAGAGATAGAGTTAGGGTTAAGGTTATGGTTAGGATTAGGGTTAGGATTAGTTTTTTTGTTAGGGATACAGTTATGTTTAGGATTAGGGATAGTGAGAAATAGGGTTTGGGTTAGGGATAGCATTAGGGTTAGGATTAGGGGTAGCATTAGGGATAGGGATAGGGTTATGGTTGTCTATGGTTATGGTTATTTAGTTAGGGCTAGGTTTAGGGATAGGAATAAGATTCAGGGTTAGGATTAGGTTTAGAGTTAGGGCTAGGGCTAGGGTTAGCCATTAGGATTAGGATAAAATTATGTTTAGGGTTAGTGTTTGGTTTAGGGTAAGGGTTAGGATTAGTGTTAGGGTTTGATTTAGAGTTAGGGTTTGGTTTAGGGGATTAGGGTTAATGTTGGGATTTGGGTTAGATTTAAAGTTAGGCTTTGGGTAAGTGTTAGGTTTATGTGAGTTAGGGTGGTTAGGGTTAGAGTTTGGCTCAGGGCTTACTGTTGTGGTCGTTTACAAATAGGGTCATTTTTGTTAGGTTTAGCGGTTAGGGTTAGGGTGATTAGGGTTAGGATTTGATTTAGGATTAGGTTACGGTTAGTGTAAGGGTTTAGATTAGGGTTAGGGATAACGTTCGAGTTAATGGTAGGGATAGTGTTAGGTTTAGATTTCTGTTTAGAGATAGTTTTTTGGTTAGGGATAGGGATATAATTGGGGTTTTTTCAGGGATAAATTTAGGATTAGGGTTAGAGTTAGGGTTAGCGACAGCATTTGGCACACGTTAGGGTGTGGGTCATTAGAGTTAGGATTAGGGTTAGGGATATATTTGGGTTTTTTTCAGGGATAAATTTAGGATTAGGGTTAGAGTTAGGGTTAGCGACAGCATTTGGCACACGTTAGGGTGTGGGTCATTAGAGTTAGGATTAGGGTTAGAGTTTGGGTTAGGATTAGTTTAGGGATACTTTAGAGTTAGAAGTAGGGATATTCCATGGGGCCAGATGGGATACACCCGAGGGTGCTGAGAGAGCTGGTGGATGTGATTTCTGAGCCGCTCTCCATCATCTGTCAGTGGTCATGGTCAACTGGAGAGGTCCCAGATGACTGTAGCTTTGCTAATGTGACGCCCATCCATAAGAAGGATCGTAAAGAGGATCTGGGGTACTACAGGCCTGTCAGCCTGACCTCGGTGCCAGGGAGGGTCATGGAGCAAGTCATCTGGAGGGCATGCCATGTCTCTGACAACCAGGGGATCAGGCCTAGCCAGTATGAGTTTGTGAAAGGCAAGTCCTGCCTGACCAACCTCATCTCCTTCTATGACCAGGTGACCTGCCTGGTGGATGAAGGAAAGGCTGTTGATGTAGTCTACCTGGACTTCAGCAAAGCCTTTGACAGGGTCTCCCACAGCATTCTCCTGGAGAAGCTGGGGGCCCATGGCCTGGACAGGTACACTCTTTGCTGGGTTCAAAACTGGCTGGATGACCGGGCCCAGAGAGTGGTGGTGAATGGAG
>VWZZ01003695.1:12959-42152 GCA_013399095.1 Psophia crepitans | reverse complement strand
CAACCCCAGGCAGCGCTACAGGCTGGGAGCGGGGTGGCTGGAAAGCTGTGTAGAGGAAAAGGACCTGGGGGTGTTGGTTGATGCTCGCCTGGACATGAGCCGGCAGTGTGCTCAGGTGGCCAAGAAGGCCAGTGGCATCCTGGCCTGTATCAGGAATAGTGTGGCCAGCAGGAGCAGGGAGGTGATCATCCCCCTGTACTCAGCCCTGGTGAGGCCGCACCTCGAGTACTGTGTCCAGTTTTGGGCCCCTCACCACAAGAAAGACATCGAGGCCCTGGAGCGTGTCCAGAGAAGGGCAACGAAACTGGTGAAGGGTCTGGAGCACAGGTCTGATGAGGAGCGGCTGAAGGAACTGGGCTTGTTTAGTCTGGAGAAGAGGAGGCTCAGGGGAGACCTTATTGCCCTCTACAACTACCTGAAAGGAAGTTGTAGCGAGCTGGGGGTCGGCCTCTTCTCTCAGATAACTAGCGACAGGACAAGGGGGAACAGCTGCAAGTTGAGCCAGGGGAGGTTTAGGTTGGAGATTAGGAGAAATTTCTTCTCGGAAACGGTGGTCGGGAATTGGAACAGGTTGCCCAGGGAGGTGGTGGAGTCACTGTCCCTGCGAGTGTTTAAGGAAAAGTTGGATGTGGTACTTAGGGACATGGTTTAGTGGGTAATAGGTGGTGGGGGGATGGTTGGACTAGATGATCCTTGAGGTCTCTTCCAACCTTAATGATTCTATGATTCTATGATTTTATGATTCTCTTTTGTTAGGATTGTGGATAGTGTTAGGCTTAGGGTCAGGGATAGTATTGAAGTTACAGTTTAGGATTAGGGGTTGGGTTCTTTAGAGTTAGGGTCAGGGATAGGATTAGGCTTAGGGTTTAGGATTAGGGATAGTGTTAGGCTTAGGGATGGTGTTAGCGTTAGGGTTATGGTTAAGGCTATGGTTTGTGTTAACAGTAGTGTTAGGGTTAGGATTAAATTTCGGGGTGGCGTTAGGATTAGTGCTAGGCTTAGAGTTAGGTTTCGGGTTAGAGTTACGTTAGGGCTGTGTATAGGTTTAGGGTTTGGTTAGGCATAGATTTAGGGTTAGCTATAGGGTTAGGTTTACAGATATTTTTCGTGATAGGGTTAGGGTTAAGTTCAGGAATAAGGTTAGGGATAGGGGCATGGATAGCTTTAGGTTTAGGGCTAGGGGTATGAGTTGGCTATGGATAGGTTTAGGGTTAGGTTTTTGGTTAGGGTTTGGGATAGGGCTAGGTGTCAGGGTTAGGGCTAGGCATTAGTTTTAGTGTTTGGGATAGGGATAGTGTTAGGATTATGGTTAGGGATAGGTTTATGGATAGGGTTAATGATTAGGGTTGTATTAGGGATACATTTAGCTTTAGGGTTAGGTAACAGATCAGAAGCTACAAGATATGTTGACTAGCAATGAAATTCACTAGTCTGATGCTTCTTGTAGGACAAGCAGATGCCTATCACACCAACACTGGTAAGCGCATCAGAAATCGTATCAGCCAGGCTGTACTCTGCTGTCTTTAGCATGTGCTAAACTACAGCATACACCCTCTGATTTAGGAAAGAACTAACAAGAAAAAGAAAAAATAGATACACAAGTTGTTTGAGAAGCACAATGGAAACAGTGAGTGAAAAAGGAAGAGAGCTAGTAGTGTTTATTTAATTCAGGAAGACAGGCAAAATGGGGATGTGATGAGATTCTAAGGGTGGACAAAGGGACATTGTGCACCATTTGGATAGTGAATCAGTAGTCATGAGGCATGGAACCAGCCCTGATCTGGTGCATCTCTCCTAGTGCTAGTAAAGAAAAGACTGTGTATTTATCATACAGCTATGATCTGGGATGCAAATTAAAAAACAACAAAAAGAAAAACAACACCAAACCAAACAAAAATCTTTAAAAACCCAAACAATTCAATGATTTAATAATCACCCTCATCATCCCAGACAAGTTCACAGTTCTCTGACTGAGAACTGATTGAGCTGATCCTGCAAGGAAGGCTAGTTCTTGTTTCATGCAGGACTAGCAAAGTTGATAGGCTATGGGATGCTGGGGTTGGAGGCTGATGAAGTATTTGTGTCCAATCACTATCTCTCAAGTTGAAAAAAGTAGCTGACAGAGCAGAAGACTCTGGGTGCTCTAATTCATTTCAGCATTTAAACTGGGTGGCAGGATCTCTGATGATGCAGCAGAGGTAATAGGAATGTAGCTCTAGCAGCTGGAGTGCAGAAAGGAGAGGCCTGGTCAGAAGAACAGGGTATGCAAGTCTGGTTACTATGTATAACACCAAGAGATGATAAGCGTTCATATAATATAGCTTATCAGCCAGGGATGCAGTGGCAAACCCAAGCCCCCGTGAGTGTCCACCATACTCTAGGAATCTATGCTCAGCATTTCTGCAAAGGTTTCTTAGAATTAAGAACTCTAAAATTGTTCTTGCTGCAAGTTTTTTTCTAAGAAAAATACTTCTGAGACAGGAAAAAAGTAACAAAACCAAGCTTCCCAGAGTACAGGTGAGGGTACTGGCCACAGATCCCTTCCCACAAAGAAAGAGGAGTGGAGTCCCCTCACATCTAGGCAAAGCGAAGGGAGACATTCATGGCAATCTTTGGAGGCTTTTGGAGAAAATGCTGTCCTCCTGCCCACAGAACAACTGGAGATTGTTCACGGAGACGCTCTTGTCTCAGGAAGAGAGGATGTTGTAAAAATAAGCCATTAAAAGGGTAGAGTGAATTTAGTACAGAAAAAGAAATTGAAGTGACTAGGGACAGATAGAAAAACAAGAACAAAATGCCCACTTGGCACATGGGGACAAGAAAGAGGGACCATGGAAAGGAGAGATATCTTTTAAGGTGAGGTACTCCCAGAAACAACAGCTTCCAGCACCCATTTGCCTTTTTCTCACTGCCCAGCAAGGTTAGGGGCACATGAGCCTCACCCTCATCTCACTCTCATAGCAGCAAGTCTACTCAGCCCCAGACATGGGGAATGCAGCCAGTCACTGACCAGGCTCTTCAGAGGCATGTAGAAAAGGCAGCTCTTGACTCAGTGCTTTAAATCTCAGGACTCCTTCCTCCAAGTCGATGCAGCACTAAAGAAGGGGAGACCCAGTTACTTGCTGGCCATATCAGATAGCAAATCTCATAATGCCTATGAACTGGGAAAAACCTGTACAACCATCAAACCACCCTACTTTGGGTTTGTAGAAACGTTAACAGTTCCCCTCTCTGTCCCCCATGCTGCCTCCTTGCTCCTGTTTTCTTCAATGGATTCTTCTCCAAACCCTTCACAGGGCCATTGCCCTCCCTTCTTCCTATGACTCCTTCTGAGGTGATGTCCTCACATCTCTCAGACATTCAGCCCAATGTTTTTCCAGATTTGTGAGTCTGACATGTAGCTACAAATATTTGACAGGCAGGAGCAAGCTTGCTGCAGCCACCCAGGAGCCAGGCTCAGCAGAACACTAACCCTGACTGAGCTGACAAAAGGAGAGGAGTCTTCCCACCTGTGTCCAGCTAGTGTTGGACTCTGAGTGTAAAAGAGCTTCATTTGGCTCAAAGCAAGGGCAGAGCTTGTTCACATCTGCCTTCAAAAGGCAACACAGATATAACTCATGACAGTGTGTTTCTGGTCGTCAGTTTCCTGTTCCTGTTCGCAACTCGTATGATCAGGAATACAAAAAAATGGGAGACATTATAGTATCCTGTTGGGTGATTCCTTTCTTAAAACATTTAAGGACTGGAAAGGAATCAGTGACTCCAAGCACAGTGCTGTGCCCTGCCAGCCAGGCAGCTGTGCAACAAGAGTTGCGTGTGGCACCCTGGAAGACCTGGATGTGATTATTTCTGATGCTTACAGCAACGAATCTTGGATATCTTGTTGAGAGGACCACTGCAATAAGCAAGGAGCTGTTCCTTACCTTGAGAGAAAACAGAGTCTGGAGACCAATGCAAAACTCCACCATTTCATCATCTGAGAAGAGAGAAGAGGCTGATCAGGCTCAGGACTATATAACACTGCCCCTCTAAATAAAGTGTCTCTCCTGCAAGAGGATGTGGAGTATGAGAACATCTGGTTCATAAAGTTATATAGTTATCATCTATTCAGTGTAAAGTAAATAACAATTAGCAAGGAAAGTGATGAATTAAACACACAGATATTAACAAGCAGGTTGTAACAGAGTAACAGAGACCAGCACTCTTCTGCCACTGACTGATGAGCCATTAAAGGAGCTACCTAGGCACGGCGCTGAAGAGAGTCAAAATGACCTGTGTATCTGATAAGAGGAGGGAACCGTGATTATCATGAGTATTATGAGATATTTGAGGGAGTTTGTGGGATTGTTTGAAACTTACTGTGAGATATCAGAAAGGGCTTGTGGGATCATGTAAAACTTACTGTGGGCTGCATAGAAGAATGGACAAAGGCAGGAGAAGCTAAGCAGCAGGATGGATTAGGGAAGAACAAGCATGGAAAAATTGAGAAGGGACAAGGGGGCCAGTCACATGCAAGCAGGCTGTTGGTCAGTTCAACTGTCTGAACCCTGTGCCTGATGGGTGCAATCTTCTTATTAAATAATTTTAGTAAGTAGGGTTTTTCCTGTGTAACCTTTGTATCCTATATGTGACTGCTGCAAGTCTTAAGTGTCAGCAAGAGTAGAAGATGCCATGGGTTAAAGGGCAAATTGCTCTAGATGTTAGTAACCAGAGGGACTGGCATGCAAGAGATGCCAGTAACTGAAGGGACCACAGGCCATAGGGCTCATAGGTCTGTGTCAGCAGCTTGGAGAAAGGGACGTAGCTCACAGGTCCCAGCAGCTAGAGAGACCAGGGTGCAAGAGAAGTGTGGGTGCCAATAAAAAGGGAGCACAGGCCATAAGGCTTATACACCTGGATGCCAGCAACTGGAGGGACAGCAGTGTGCTTCAGAGTCCAAATTCCAGTAACTGGAGAAGGACTGTGGCTCACAGAGCTTGCTGGATGGCACTAGCTAGAAAGACTTGAGTGTGTTTATATTTCCCCAGTGAATTTAATCATATATGCTTGTGGTTCTGTATACATAATTAGCTAGCAAACTTCAATTTGATCTAGCCAGTGAGTAGGAGTTTGGAAAGACTCAAGGTCTGGGACAATGGCTAGGTGAGGGGCCCAGGCTCCAGACATGCGTATAAGACAGCCCTAGAAGGTGGGCTGTTATTTGAAGATTCTGTGAATATGAGCTTCTGCTTGTGAATCTAGAGGCTGAGGATGTGTGAGCTTCTGCTAGTGAACTTCAAACCTGGTCAACCAGAGAGGAGGACCAGGACTGGGTTATCTGTGCTGGTGTTTATGTGAATGCTGGTAAAGGTACTGCTCTGTGTGGCTGGCTTGTCTGTGTCCTCTCTGTATGTGCCTCTCTGGAACAGACGTTCAGCCTTGCTACTGTCTGAACCTGCTGCTAAGAACATGCATTGGGCTGGTGGAAGTGACCTCCTGAGACTTAGAGTCATCCATCTGGACTTCAGTGGCAGGGAAGGAGGAATCCCCAGGTCCTGGAGTCTGCAGGATTCAGCAGCCACATCATCAACACTTCCCATGTCTCCCGGATGCCTGCTTGCCCTGTAACCAGTGGCTGTATTTTATAGTTTATTTATAACCACATCAGCAAGAGCACTGTGTGCACAGGGAGATATAAGGCACAAATGTAGCAATTCTGCTCCTTCCAGGCAGCCATTTCCACATCCCAGAAAAACGGATAGGTGCTGCTGGGCTAAATTCCCCTGTGCTGGTACTAATACAGACTGCCCATGAAGGGCAAGAACAAGTGGCGTGGAAACCAGGGAAGAAGAGCGACCTGGTGTGTGGAAGAGGGGGAAGCTCAGAAAGGTCTTTCTAGATGACTAGGAAAGTGAGAAGAATGGACTTGAAAAGAGAGAGCAAGGGAGGCCTTGGAAGACGAATAATACTTATCAAAGATGAGGAGACAGATAAAGGAAAGAGGGTAAAGCTGGAAGACCAATAGGGAGAAAGAACAGGGGAGAAAAAAAAAAGATGACTAAGTTGCTTTCAGCATATGCACAGCTTGATGTAAATGCAGAGCATGCAGCCTTTCTGCTGTTTTCTGGGTGTGCTCCAGTGCTTGCAGACTTGACCTTGTCTCCTATGGCTCGGGACACTGAGGGATACTCAGCACTCTGGGGCTACCATGTTCTTCCCGGTTGCTCCCTGCAGCAGAGGCAGTTGAGTACACAGAGAAACACTCTGGGTAATAAGCTATACCCTCCATCAGCTTCTCTGATGACTTCCATCCAGCCAAAGACACAAGCAGCCATTCAATAGGAGAGCATAGGGCACCAGAGCACTAGGACTAATCAAGCAGTCTGGATACTTTAAGAAAGGTCTGTTTGAGAAGGAAATGAGAATTTTCCACATCCTGTGTTAAGACCAAAAAGCACCCGATTTCTCCCCACTTTCAACATTTTTTTGTCTTCTCTGCACTCTTCCTAAGCCTTTTCCCTTTGTTTACATTGAGGGTATTCAGAGCACATAATGATCTTGGCCAGCAGTGCAAGTGACCACATCACCAACCTCCCACCATGTTACATTTTTCCCAGAGATCCTTTTAAATGCCCTTGGTAAGGCAAGAGGGATACAGGAAAACTGGGGGGTAGGAGGGGCTGTCACTCTCACCTACAACCAGCGCTGAACACAGCACTGTCTCCTGGCCAAATTGCACCTCCATATGTTCTACTCGGCCAACAACGCTGGGGATGGGAAGAGAGAGGTCTCCACAGTCCATGGCAGACAATTCTTCCAGCCTGTGGGACACAAGAGTGGTTATTGCCTCAAGTGGAGGAGAAGGAGGAAAAGCAGGACTTCTCACTGATGGCAGTACTTCTCAGAATACTGAGACAGTTCTTGGTCTCTTTGGGAGCAGGCCCACAAGAGGAGGAATCTCTTTCATACAGCATGTCTGGAGGCAGATTCCACAAGCAAAACCATAAGGCACTGTCCATCTGGGTTCCTAACTGCTGAGGCTAACCATCAGCTGGGCAGCTTTGCCCTGCAGTACACATAGGCACAATGACACAGCTCTGCCTCCTAATCTGAAGTCTGCACACAACTTTGCCAGTGCTCCTGATGCCTTGACCTGAGGCCCACCCTTCACATCTTTTCCTAAACAGCCACGTGAACACGCAAAGCTGCTAGTAACTATCAGCGGGGCTGGGAATTAAGTGCCTAGGTTCTCACCATAGATTTTCTTTTAGCCACCCCTCCTTTTCTACTGTGCAAAGACTTACCCCAGCTGGTTTAAACAGCTCTTGGAGATGAGATTTGGTAGACACCCAGTGTTAACAGTCGCTTTCAATATGTGACCTTGGCACTAGAAAAAACAACAACAGATAATTATGGTGGGCTCAGAATTGGCATACCCACTCCTCCAACAGTGTGACAATTCCTTAGACCTTCCTTAGTCACGCAGCCAAAGATGTGGTGTTTTAGGCAGTAATCAGAAGACAGGACACTAATCCAAGACAATGCTGGTCTCCCCAGTGCTCTGCAAACCTCTGTCAAACGCTTCTTATTGAATTTGTCGTGTTTAATTTGTATCTGATTGCCCAGACACTTATCCATTATTAGCGACTTTAACTTAGCAGTATTCCAGTCAAGAGATGCACGACTAGTGAATTTGTTCAGAAAACCCACACGGATTTATTAGCAGAGCAGTAACTGATATGACAAAAGTCTCTAAAGGAATATAAGCATCTGCTGCAGCCTTTGCAGGTTTCCTCTCTCCATTTTTTCTGGTGTCATGGGGATCAGTGTTCCAGGGCTAGATGTCTCTTCTCAGCTGAACAGTTTCCAGAGTGAGAAGTCTGTGGGAGATGCAGGACCACCAAGGACAAGCATCCTTGAGAAGAGCTTTAATTTAAGGCAGTTCCCAAGGTAACTGACAGATTCAAGTGACTCCTGAGTCCAAGAAACAACCTAATAAAAAGATGTCTATTTTGTGTGGGGCTTACATTAAGTTCCTAGACAGCTCTTTAAAGAAACATGACATGAGCACTACAACTACAGTATTCACAGCTGGTGTCATCTAGCAAAGGGAAAGACTGGATGCCCTGCACCCAAGTCACCTCTGCATATCTTACTGGAATAATCCCCAGTGCCTTGACCACTTCATTTCTTCACCCCTTTGCACTTGAAAAGGAACAGGAGATGTGGTTGCCATCTGTTTTCTGTCCCCTCTGCACAGAGGTCCTTAATGGCAGGCCAGAGGTGCTGAAGTAACAGCAGGTCTCATACATGGTAGAGGTCTGAAAAAATAGGGTTGTCAAGGACATCAATAAGAGTTATGTTCAGAAGAAGAAAAAAAAAGAAGAAAAAAAAGAGGAGCAGGACTTAGTAAAGGAACTGCAAAAGATGGAGTAAGTGCCATCTACAAAATATGGCTTGCACCTACCTACCATGCCCATTCTTGACAGCCTAATTCTTTAAGGCTCTGTCTTGCACCAACACCTCAAAAAAGGACGACCACAAAGTTTCCCCCTTTGAAGGTTCATTTCCCCCCCTGCTATAATTTGTATTTTTCCTGTGATTCCTTCTCCTCCATCCATTATGGCACTCAGTGCCATTGAGTCACTCAGAAGCAGCAACAGACCTCCCACATCCCCTGTACCCTTATGCTTATTCCTGACAAACTTAAATGCTTTGAACACCTTAAGCAGATCAGCACGACCATCAGGGACTCTGTGCAGTACCAGTAGGGTCAAGGAAAATATCTCAATTTCCCGATTTCTTAACTAAATCTGTTTATGATTATTACATGGGTTAATCATCAGAGAGAGCTACATCCTGTATTTCTAATATTTCATTTTCACAAAAGTGCTATCTGTGAGTTATTATAAAGAGAGCGGAGAAAACACCTGTGAGAAATACTGGAATGCTGCAAACAGACACAACACCAATAGCAGCTTGAGTGCTAATTGCACTCAAGGCAACCTCAGAGAGCACATGCAGTCTGTTTTGTCTTGGAGCTCTTCTTCTGGTCTAAACTGCATCTGCAGTACAGTAGTGTAGAGAATTTCATGAACACCATGTTCCTAGAGTGGTGTCTCTAGTTGAGAAACTCTCAAGAACTGCAAGACCACTGGAGCCAGAGATCTCAACCTATATTGTTTTACGTAGTTCACCAAGATTTATGCAAGACTCATATGTGTATGTATGCTGTATATTTAAAGAATATCAGTGGTCTTAGAAGAATGAGCATTCACCATGTGTGTCCTCATCCTGGAACAAGGACAGCAGTGCTCAAGCAGTATCTACACAGAAAATATGCAGAGACGCATATCTTCAACAGCTTCTGATTTAGTTATCATACTTTTTCTTCTTTAATGTAAAAAAGCATGTCTTATAAAGAATTATGCCCAGTGAATTAACCATCCCACATGACTGTAAACACTTGTGACTCCTTACAACATCCAAGTGAGGCATATAATGCCTCAGGAAAGCCAAAGCCGTGACCAATCTCACAAACCTCTGGCTGCCAGCACTGTCCCCTCTCAATTAAATCACGTGCTTCCCACAGTCTCAGCCACACCGGCTTCTACATTCAATCCAAGGCTGCTCTTTGGCACATGGTATGGAAATTGCCACAGAACTACAAAGTCACAAGTTGAGAGAATGCAAAACTTAACCAGCCTGATACCAGCTGAGAGAGTCATGAAACAGAGTCAGACCACAGAGAAACCAGCCCCCAGAAGCTCGCTCTGCAGTTCTTTGCCCATTCATACAGAAGTATTCCCCCAGTTCCTTCACAAATGAGCAGTTCCATTTCACTGTGGAGCATCTTGAACTGCCATCCCATGGTAATACAGATCACTGGGGCTGGTAGAAGACCCAGCTGAGCTGCTGCCTGTTCCCAGAATCCACATCTGTTCTCTTGCCCTTCCTTCATGCACGCCTCCTGCCTCTTGGCACAGCTCTGCTTTAAGCAAGTGGGGGAGAATGCTAGAGCCTCGCAGAAGGGGAAGAGCTGCAAAGCACTCTATTTATAAGCTACTGACTTTGGCAGTACTTCTGCTTGTTCAAGAAAAAACATTGCCGCCATGGCTGCAGGCTGCCTGGCATGTGAATTTTAAACATTCAGGACTAGGAGTAGTGCCTGCTCATAGAGGTCCCCAGGCCTTTGCCATATGAAAACAGTTGTTCGTAGTATTACTAAGTCTTCTAGAGCGAAAACGGCCTGGAAATTGATTGGAGTCAGAAGACAGTACCTTATCCCTGCCCATGCCAACAAGGTTGGAACTAGATGATCTTTAAGGTCCTTTCCAACCCAAACCATTCTGTGATTCCATGACAAAATGTCTCCTCTTCTGCTTTTAGAGCTCTGTGGTGTCTGTGCTGTCTGGTCTTCCCTGACACATCAGCCCTGCCTGAAAGGATTGTGGCCAGACTAAGCAGAGAGGCGAGATAAAGCACAAAGTGCAGATATACGCTGAGCATCTGCCTCCTCCTCCTCTGTACTGTGCTTCAGAAGAGGCTCCCCTATGCCTCCTCACTACCTAAGCAGGTATATAAGCCATGTCGTGGCTCAGCCCCAGCCGGCAGCCGAGCCCCCCCGCAGCCACTCGCTCACCACCCCGTCAAGGGCAAATGGCTTCGAGTTGAGATAACGGCCATTTAATGGGCCGACAAAGGGAGAGGGGAAACGACAATAGGGCCGCAGTAGTTATCCCGGGATGTAAACAACCGCGGTAACAAACGCAGTACTTTACCGACCCACGACCAGACGGACCAGACGCGCAGCCCACAGCAAACCCGTCCCGGAGCAGCCCCGGGCCCCTCCCGGACCAGTCCCGTTATAGGGGCCTGATGTCACGTGGTGTGCAATAGCGGCCGGCCCGGCCCGGCTCACCTGGCCCGGGCCTGAGCATTAACCCCGGCCTGGCCAGAGCCAGGGCAGCCATGAGTGTCAGGTCAGGTATGCTACCACGTCTGCCCAGACTGCAACCTGCCAGCAGTGTCCAGCTGAATCAGCTTTTCCTCGTTAACAGACATGGATTCTACTGGGAAAAAGTTAACCATCCCTGTGTCTCACAGAAGCTAACTGCTTATTGCCCAGCTACAGAAAAGGCATGATATCGACTCTTCAGAAACAGAAGATCTGGAGTATGGATAGCAATTGCTAAGGAATCACTGGGAGCAGGCAGATCTGAGATTCGTGCACTGTTAGCGTTGCCATGATAATAAACCTAAACTTCATCACTAGGCACATTCTTGAACTTTTTTTTCAGAGCAGGCTGTGAAAGTTGCAAGTTAGAAACTAGCTAAGATATAATACGACAGTGATTATTCTGTGGAAAACAACATTTCATCTCATTTAGTGGTAAACAGCCCTGCACAGTTATCAGCTCCAGCAGCCTCACAAAAGCCATCCACCTTCCAATTATACCACTAACCATTTGCCCAGAGAACTCACCAGGAGCCCGAGTCGTGTTCCTGGTCCAGCATACCACAGATAAGGAAGACAGTGTGGATTAGGTAAGGAATACACAGGCAGCTGATGAGCACTGCAAACCTTCTTGGTTTAAAAGGACTTTTCATCACATTACCCACTCTCATCTCTGCCCCAGAATTTTCAGTCTGTTGCTACCAGTCACCATTAGTCTTTTTCTAAAGATCAGTTATGGAGATTTCCAAGAAAGAGAAAGAGGGGAAGGGAATCAGTAAGGATCACCATTTTCCAAGAACTTTGTTTTCTGAAATAATGTCAGTTCCAAAGTCAAGAAGCTGCTTTAACCAACCAAGGCTGATTAATCCCAGGTTGCTTTGGCACAGAGGAAAGGCAGCCTTTGACAGCAGTGGAATCATTCGGCATCTCTTTCCAAGTCAGCAAGAAACAAGCCCTACCACAAAAAACAACAGCTTGATTTTATGATGCAGATGTCAGTCATGACAAGCTTTCCAAAGTGCTTTGCAAAAACTGCCACAAAAAGGGGAAATTCTGCTAAGTACAATATGAGCAACTCAACGTAAGTGAATAGGAGAGTGAGTAACTCTGCAGTACAACTGTTACAGACTGGGACTGCCTGTGATCTCTGAAACTTAAAAAGCCCTTAGGCACAGGGCAACTGTAACCTGTTAGAGTGAAACCACTTATTGCCTGAATCTCCCTATATCACCAAGGTCTACAAATATTCAGCTTTATTTCCTAGTCAAGCTCAGTAGTAACTTGACAGTAACTTGGGGTAGTCAGGTGATGCATTTGGTACCATTTTGGAATTTTCAGCATACTTGCCTGAGTATAAATGGAAACTTTATGCTGGTGGGTGATCTTTTCTCAGGAGCTGCTGTCAGAGCGGAGACTTCACTGGGGTCGTGTTCCATTTCTAATGAAAACTGCACCATAGTCAAGGAGCTCTCTGAAAGGTACCAGCTCACCTGTCTGGTTAAAACGAACTGGCAGCCTGAGTGTTACTTCCTGACATAGATCTGTTACTTAGAGATGATGCTTTTTGAAGTTCACAAATGTGAACATGAAAAGCAGCAAGTATAAAAAGACGAAGGGGACAACTTCCCTTCCTTCAACACAAGAAGATTAAGTGTGGCATACAGTGATTGGATCTTAAGAAGGGCAGACAAAGGGAGAAATGCCTGTGCAGAAGGTATTGAGTTGAGGGAGAGTTAAGTGCAGCATTAGGCCTATTTTCCTGACTTTCATTAACCTTCCTCCATGAAGGGAAATGTAAAGTGTGTGACAGGGGTGCATTAGAAAGGGGAACAAGTAGTGGACTCCCACACTGAGTTAGCTACTGCCCCTGCAATATGATACCTATGCATCCCTGTCCTTCGATGTACATGCCTGGCAAAAAACCCCACCCTTTATCACTGAGTTTCCTCTTACTGAACAATACAGAGTGGTGACTAAAGAAAAAGAAACACCTTCATTCGCTCGAAAAAAAAAAAGATAAAAGACTCCAGCTATTTGGAGAAATTACACTGAAAGCCATTCATCCTACTAGTCTGTTTTCCCAAGTGTGGTTATGTTACCCTAGCTACATCAGAGTCTAAAACCCAGGGTAAGCAATGCCTAACTCCAATAGTAAAGGCTGGGAAACAAACCAGACAGTGGCTTTGCGTGGTACTGGGACACTTGATCTGAACATTTCAGGAACTTGCTGCGAGGCTGTGTTCTTATGACAATTAATTGTGCCAAGTGAATTTTCAAAGGTATGTGTACTTGTCCTGGAAGTGTAGACTTTACACTCTAACATGTGTCCTAATGTTTTTTAGGACAGTAACTGAAATAAACACAGCTTTAAAATGCATTTTGTATATCAGGTCTATATCTTGATGAGTCTCATATCTACATATTACTGAACAGCTCTAAGCATGCAGCCCTCTTTCATGGGGCAGTTTTTGGATGTGCTTTCTCACCTACAGGGGCTAGAGAGGAGTGTGTACTGCTCTGTAGGAGGATATATGAAGAAAAGGGAGCTAAAAGTATGATTTCCATCAAGAAACGCAACAGCTCTAATTCAGAGCACAGTTAGCCATTTTCTTAGGAGGTCCTTTGACACCTGAGAGAATCAGGCCAGACTGGATCTAGTAAGTGTAAATCAACTAGGGGCACCTGTCTTAAAGTGATGAGACATTCTTTGCTTCTGTATGCAGCTCTGAAATACCTCATGTCATAGGAAAGCTGGCCTCCAAAGTAAGGATGTGTGATTAAGTAATTTATCTTAAAATATGGACAACTAGAATGCATGTGTCAGAAAGGCTTTCCTCTGTCCGTTGGAAGAACTGAGTCCAAACTCTAGGAGAGGCCATGTGGGAAATCTGCTCTCTCTGGCTCAGCTGGCTTTGCAATGAGTAACTTAGCATGGCCCTTGGGAGTAGGGCAGCTGGAACTTATTGAGCATTTGCCATCACTGTGAAATGAGCAACACCGTGTTGCCTTACCTGGCACTGTATTAGCAGGGATGAAGTCTCTTTTCTCCTGTTCTCTCCCTTTTCCATCTTTTCATCCTGGTCTTTTGCCAGCGGAGATTGCACCCATGCAGACTGAACCCTGGTCTCGCCCCGCAGCTTGTTCAGATTGCCTTCCAAGAGGCGCCGCTGGACCACGCTATGTGGCTGCTGTCTCCATCACAAAGAAAGAGAAATCCCAGCTAAATATAGAGCTAAGGACAAGGACGTTTGCTAGCCCAAGGAAGCAGACTGCAAATGCTTAAGCCAACTGATCATCCTGATGAATGACAGGCTTATCCCAAAAAACCTTTCTTTAAATTCCAAGATTTTCTCTGTAGCCACTAAGGTGATGTTAAAGTGTTGGGATGTCTGTGACAGGCACGTCTCTGGGAGGAAAAGAGCATGCCTGATGAATGCTCTTCCCACACATATCTGTTCCTTCAGGTAAACATGGACTCAGCAGTCTCATACCTGTTCAGATACTTCAATACACTACCTGGTGGGTGTGTGCTGATATCCAACCAGGCATACTCACACCTTCTAATGTGGGAGCGGATGGGGGATGCAGCATGTATGTGATGTATGTATGGGTAAGACGGCAGGACTTGAGAAATTTTAGGTGCACAAGCAATTATTTGTAGTGGAACAGGAAACTTCCCCTGCACAGGAAACTAGCTTCAAATATTATTTGGAATCTGTCTCTGTTCCCCTCCATCAGAAGTGATACTATTTTGACTCCCTTCCTAGTTGGGGGAGCATCTATAAAGCCCAGTGTTGTTCACAGCTAGAAGGGAGCACCATCAAGCCAGATCAAAGGTTGAAGGAAATTTATTCTTATCTCACATATCTCATTCATATCTCATGTATCTCATTCCTATCTCCTTTCTTCTAGGCAGAAGAATGGGAGGTACACCAAAAGGGAACAAAAATTGTGAAAAACATCTTGTTCCAGCGTTGCATACACGCACAGGAAAGTGTTGCCTCGGAAAGAAAGCTCCCTGTGTCGTCAGTTTGATGCTTTAGTTTCTGTCTAGTGTTGATCCAGTGCTGCCAGTCCCTGCACAGCTGCTGAATCAACAATGGACAGCATCAATGAAACAGGCATGTTGGAGGTACCTTTGTCCTTTCTGCATGTATTTGGCCCTGTGGCCCTTCTCTGGGACACCAGCTGCTTAGAGCTGACAGTAGTGATCTCAGTAACAACTGCCTATGTGAAGAAAGGCAGCGAATCTAAAGGAGCTAATGTGCTACAGCATAAACCATTGCTTTCATCTTTCTCCAAAAAAAAAAAAAAAGATAAAGAAAAAATTTAAAAATCAACTTCCAAATGGTGCTGCAGTTTGATGTAGGATCTTACCAGTGTGCCAACCACACACCTGAATTAGACCAAACCTACCAATGAACTGGGCTGTATTAAACCTACAGGGCGTGTGTGCTTCAGATTAGTTTTATGCTTGGTCAGAGGTCTGAGTCTGGGGAAGTGTGTAAATTGCAACTTGAAGCACACTGACTTGTCAGTTTTGTCCCATGGTTGGAGCAGGAGAGCTGTTACTGGCTCTTTGATTGCACTCAGCATTGTTCTTTGCAAGATGCCAAGTCCCTCATGCCTCTGGTTCCCCCTCACTCAAGGGATGAAAATCAGATCATTCACATGCTGTGTGAGAGACGCTTGGAAAAGTGCAGTTAAAATATCACTCTGTTCCTGGTCTTTCCTCAGCCTGCTGTGCAGATCCACAGCACAGCTGGCCATTCTACTTCACTCCCTAAATACACTGAGCACAGTGCCAGTTTGGCTGCCAGCTAGCATCTGGGCCATGGGAAAAGGGCAGGGAACCAACAGCAGGTCTCCAAATTCCCATCCTCCCTCTTGGCTTCTCTCACAATCTGGCATGCAAAGGACCTTTCCCTCTCCCTGCAACCTTTCCCACAGAAAGCCTGGCCCTTTGCAGCTGCCGCCTCTGTCCCCTCCTTGTCACTCAGGCTGGGAAGAGGCCAAGCACTGATGTGAAGTAGCTGAGCTTTGGGACTGTGGAGGCATCTGATCCAAGAACAGACTCCTGGGGCCTTCCCTGCCTTCTGTCTCACCAGTGAGATGGAGAAGTGGATACTGTTGTCTCTCTTGGGCAGGTAACAAACAATGAGATGAAGAGGATGATAGGGGAGGACCTGAAGGGAGTTGTGGCCAGCAGCTGGAAGGGAGGCCCTCTCAGGACTCTCAGAAGGGTCAGTGCAGGTTCCCAGTGTAACTCACCACGTTCAGGCCTCTCAAGGTCTTGCTATGATTAGTGAAGTGGTATGGGCTGGGGATTTTGATTTTAGGGAGCCACATCTTCAGACTGTGTTAGTACTTTCAGAGTATTTTAGCTCATGCAGCTACTTTTTTTTTCCCCCCATTAAAATCAAATGTACAGTCTCATTGTTGGAGATGTGATAGGCCCATCAGACACTGCTGAATGCAGTGTGTAAGCTGAGTGCACAGAAAAGAGTGGTAAAAAGTAACAGCCTGACTTTGTATGGACTTTTTTTCTGGAGACGTTCAAAAAACGCGTAGACGTGGCACTCCAGGACATGGTCTAGCAAGCATGGTGGTGTTAGGTTGACAGTTGGACCTGATGACCTCAGAGGTCCTTTCCAGCCTTAGTGATTCTATTCTATGATTCTAAGAAAACATGTAGCTTTTTAAATGACATGGGGCCTTGCTCTAACTTTAGGACATGCAGGGCTGCCACAACTGCAGTCTCTGTCAATGGAGACACGTTTTGGGGAGTTACTCTCCTCCCAGTGTAAGTGCTATATGACTCTAGGGTGTTTTGCACTCTCTCCAATGTCAGCTGTTCCAGCACTGCTTGTTGCTGCTTTGTTTTCAACCCTGCATTCCTGCCCTCCAGGAAAGGGCCTGACAAATTTAGGAAACATAGGAGTTTTGCATGGGGCTGGATGAGTGCCTGAAAGCATATTTTGGACTCTAATTTGCAGCCCTCAAAACATCACAGTGATATCACAGTGGCCCACCAAGTGGCAGGGACTGCTGAACTGCTCTTCGAATTCTAAGGCCTGGTTCTTCTCTTGCTCCAGGGTAAACCTGAAATAGAGGTACTTCAGCTACCGCATTGACCTCAGGTATGGCACTGTGCGTGCAAACTTTGTACAAGGTGCCACGCTTTATTTTGTGTAACACCAGTGCAAAGTTTCCATGGCAGAAAATATGTTATGCTTTATTCACTGTTCCCTACCTCCATGGTAAAAACGTTTCAGCCATTCTGTAACAGACCAAACATGAACTATGCAGTGACCAAATGCCATCTGCATGCAAAGAAGTCTCTTGCCTGGAATGGTTAATTTGACCAGGAGAGCTGCTCGTGGCAAGTGATTCAGACATCTCTCTCACTAGAGCAAGCATCTGGGGCTTCAGAGGGTCAGCCTCTGGAGGCCAGGACTGCCACCGGTACTGTGCAGTACTCTCGCAGACACCTCTGGCTAGCACCACAGTTGTCATTTTGGGGCACGGTGTGACAGGAGTCAATTCCAAAGCAAAGCAGGCACGCTTATTTCTCTCTGCCTTTGTGGCTGGGCTCAGCCAACACACAATAAGAGACTCAAAAGTGGCTCCTCCCCGTTCTCTGCCAAAAGCTGTACAAGAGCCATGGGGAATGTCTGGCTTTCCTGAGGATATGTTTCAGCTGCAGTGCTGCAGGGTGTGAAGGGCCAGTGCTGGTCTGCCCATGCTGCCAGCCTGAATGGGGCCTTCTTGGCTTCGGTGTGGCCAGACCTCCCTCCCTGCAAAAGGAGAGGCCCTGTTCCTTGCTAACGCAACACTTACGTGACTTCAAACAGAGACTGTGTTCAGGGCCAGTCCCTGCTTAAAGCCATGTGTGTGGCTGTGAAGGGCTGGCAGAGCATGAGGTGACAGCTCAGGGTCACTTTGAAGAGCTACCCTTGACCCTGCCAAGCCAGGGACTATCAGCAGCAGCCGAGGCAGCTGTGGGGAGGATGGCGGAAGCAGGAGGATGTGCCAGCATGGGAACATGGCACTGACCCCTCGTCTGTGCGCAGCAGAGCTGCTGCACCTAAAGGTTTCAGCAAGGAGGATAGCTTTCATTCAGGGCCAATGCCTGGGACCTTGCCTGTCCTGCACATGTGTGGCCCCTGTACACAGCAGTACCTTGCTGCTGGCAACCGTGGGAGCCCCACAGGAGCTGGGAAACAATCGGAGAAAATACCATGCATGAGGATCTGTAGTGTTGCTGCAATAGTCTGAGGATACAGAGGGAAGCATGGGCTGCAGGGAGGGGCAAGATCTTTTATGATACCCACTGGCACAGCTGGAGTAAGTGGTTGTGTCCCCATCACTGGCCAGACCCAGGCCCTCTTTTAGGAAAATCGTTTAGACCTCTGCATCCTCAAACAGTTAAACTCCACAGCAGAGAGGAGAAGTTAGACAGCAAAACTGCCAGAGCAAGGGGGAGATGCATGCAGTTAAGCCAGCAAGACATCCCGTGGGAAACTGCTCCCTGCCTTGGGGAAGTTCCTCCAGACCACAGACTGCCCAGGCTCCTGGGTTAGATCGTCCCCGAAGCCTCCTGCTCCACGTCTCCATAAGGAGATGTCCACAGGCCTCACTCCCGTGCCTCTTCCCTAGAGGTGCTATCCATGGGTACTGGCCCCTGCAGCTGCCTGCGAACCTGGCTAGCAGTCCTGCCCTGTGCTTGTCCCTCCAGAAATCCAAAGAGTGGGGGAAAGAGAATAACGCAAAAAGGTGACAAGGTCAAACATAAGCCTCTTGGAGTTTCAAGAACGATGCTTCCCTCCCTGCTGAGCCCAGGAAGGAGTCTGCTTTTGAGCTGGATACATGGGGGCTTTCAGAGGCATCCCACATGGAAACATACACATCAGATGTACATATTTATGTACCAGGTGAGTGGAAAGTTGGATCCAGAGGAGTCCTTCCGGTCCACGTCTGCCTGCCTCTGCAAGGAGTTTGGTTCCTATGGGGATGCATGGGAAACTGGATGGAAAAAATGGGCAATTCATTCTTTCCCCACACCCTGACCTGCTCCTAGATGATGCTGAAGGGAAGTTTCATCTTTACTGAACCTGTGACCCTTTCACAAAGCCTGGCAGCAGTTCCCACTGGGATGAAGGCTATTTGGAGGACCCCCTCCCAAATGGGGTCCCACTGGACTCACCAGATCCTTGGAGGTGCCAAGCCTTGTCAAGCCGTCCAGGGGCAGCAGGTCAGCAGAGTCCTTGTGCACAAACTGGGTGGCCTGTTTAAGGCGCCTCTTCTGTTGCAGAATTGCTTTGTTCCTCAGCTCCACCTCACACTCCTGTCGCTCCAGGACAGGAACACCCTCACTCTGCTTTTCCTCACGGTCTTCTTGCCCCAGTGGCAGGGAGCAGCTGTGCCTTGTGCTCATGGTGAAGATACAGACAGAACAGGTCCTTCTTGGTATGCTGGGTTGTTCCCTGCACTTGTCTCCTGGTATATGCCCTCCTGAGGCTGACTCAGTCTCTGAGCTCCTTTCCCCTTTCTACAGCTTTCCTCTCCCTTTCTCTGCCTTTCTTCCTGCTCTCTTAATTATAACTCACCCATCTCTGAAGTGTCTCTGTGCCTTTTTCTCCCTCTGTCCTCTCCACTCCCCCAGGGTCCCTCTTCTCCCCACCTCTTCCTTTCTCTCTCTTCTCCTGCCCTGACTGCAGCTCTGCCTCCTCCAGTTGGTGGGTCCCTGTCGTAACAGAAAAAGCCCCACGTCAGAAATTTATTTCCATAAATTACAGCAGACCCGGAAAGATGCTTTGGCTGGAAAAATCCAGCAGCAGAAGGATGGCCCCACTGTTGGGGGCTGGACTTACCTCCCTCGGGCTGTGTGCACGCACGCGCACATGCGCGCGTGTGTGTGTACACTGTCTGTTCCCCCGATACGCTGAAAAGACAGTAAATCTGTCAGTGGCAAGCTGTGCAGTTCAGTGTCTCTGCTGGAGGGACACTGATGCATCTCAGTGAATCTGCAAATGCTGGTTCAGCCTAGGAGACAATGCAGTGCCTTAGTAAATGGAGAGAGCATCTGCCTGAAGGCTCCTGGCAGACATGCCCAGTCTCATTTCTGCAGAGCCTGTCACGCATTTGGAATAGGCTGCGCTGAAGGATTTTACTGTGTATCTTGAATGAAATGCTGAAGGCCTGGTTTCTGCTTCCAGCCAGGAAAAATGTATTGGGCCTGACTCTGCCTTCCTTTTCACCCCTCTCCATCCAGAGCCAAAGTTACAGAAGCCTGAAATCACTGGCTCATCGATACCAGTGGACTTGACTCCCTGTTTACACTAAGAGTATGCTGACATTGCTGCAGAGTGCGGTGTCTGGACCAGGGCAGACATCCCTCCTCTCAGGGGAGAGAGGGCATGGCAGAGCTCACTTCAACTTTCTGCCTCCACATTGTCTGCCTCCTCCTGCTTGAAACTGAAAGTCTCAACTTGAACTGAAGCTGCTTTATTTTGATCTCTTTTCACTGGTGAATGCACTGCCCCAGTAAGCACCAGTTCTGATGCCATGTACAGAAGAGGAAACTGAATTTTGCCCAGCTATGAAGCTGAGGACAGCATTACCTTGCCATGAATGTTGGCTGGGGGTGAAACAGCTTTCGTGTACAATACAGAAGGAGTATCAGCAACAGACTATGAAAGTTACAGCAAAGGGAGGCTTTCTGTTGCTCCTTTTTTTTTTCCCAGTTTAGGAGTATGTAACGTTCCAAATATGTGTGATAACAATTATTTCTATGTTCTACATTGTATATAAAAACAAAACATAGAGTTTGCAATGTTAGGAAGTAAATCCAATGGCCTGTGTCCAGTCCGACACTGCGAGACCGCAGTGTAGTTGTAGAAAGTAACAAAAAAGTTGGCCTCAGTGCAAAGCAAACCATGTTGTTTACCTTTTGCTCCCTGCTAATCATCACAGTGATAGCATTTCTCTTGGGGTCTTTGGTCCTCAAATGTTAGAAGGAAGGCTGGTCATTTTGAGAGTTATTCTAAAATTTGGAGAGGTTAACCTTTTTGTTCTCAGTATGCTAACTGCTTTACAGAACGTATCATGGTTCCCATGGCATGAGCTTGCAGAACCAGATTTGGAAGGAATGGAAGTAGAAATTTATTCTAACTGACTGCTTTACACTACAACAAACTCCAACATCATAATGCAGGCAGAGTCCCATCAAGAGTTCAGCAGAACTGTTTTCAGCTGTCCTTGTCTCTCTGCAAGCCAAATTAAGAAGAGAGTTTAAATAATGGATATTCCCAGGGAAGCTACGTTCCATGGTCTTGTTTTCTTTCTCTAGGTTATCATGATTCCTGATTTACACACACTTTCGACCTCTTGTGGCCTCACTGAGCATTCACTGAGTCTAACCATTATCATAAACCAATACTGAATCATGCATCTCTACTCTGACACAGGGCCCTGTTTCTCCTCCTGCAGGCTGAATACCTCAGGAGGCCAGCCTTGACAAGGCAGCTCTGGCAGTGCTGGTTTTCTTAAAGCTTCATAACAGACCTTAAAACTACAAAGCAGAACAGAACATCTTGGGACCAGGTTCCCTACACTCTCTGCCTCGAAACCTATGGGCAGACTTAACATCATTTTGATGGAGGTGGAATCAGCTAAGATATCTTCTCCCTTCAGAGGCATGCTGGGTTCTAGGTCACTGTTTTTTTCTATTCAGCCATTACTTTTTCCATCTTGTTCCTGTTAAACAGAGCCCATGTACTAAGTAGGTTAGGTGCTTTCAGGTTTTTTTTGCAGAATAGACATTCCTAAAGGTTTTCTAATGGAGAGCCATACCACAGTGCAGCAAATATAAGTTTATTCCCAGTAGCTATACCTTTCCTAGTCATCTTTTGTAGTCCCTGGAAAATAGCGTATGACTTACCAACAGCCTGTGTTAGAAAAATAAAACTGATTTAGATAAAAACATTCATACATAATAGCACACTGAGAAATTGTTTTCCTTCTCTGATGTAGTCACATCATTACCTGTTATACTATTCTCCACCCTTCATACAGAAATTCTTACAGGATGTTTAACAGTCCTGTTCAGATAATGGAAGAACCTGTCCACAGAAGATAAAAGCTCTTCTCCCTGCTCCTGCTAACAGCTTGGGCTTCTAGCTCAAGCAGTTACAAGTCAGGGAGAGCTCTGGTGGAAAAGATTCCAGCTTCTACCCACAAAGCCACAGCACTGTATCTGTGTTCGTCCCTGGTGCTGACCCTGTCCGTGTCTGAGAAATGTTGAAGATTTCAGAATTAGTGTCCATATTGCTGAGGAAAGGCACTGAAAAGCTGCATTTCCCAGTAGCCAGTTTGCCCAGCCTAAAAACAGGAGAGCGTCAATATTCCAGCAACTTGAAACTTGCTTTACCAAACTGAGACAGTGCCTTGGAAACTGGTGTAATGTAGAAACAACCTCTGTTGAAGAAATTAATGAACAATACCTAACGTAGTGAAGGGGAGAAGTGGACTCCTTTGCTGAAAGAGGTAACTGCCAGATTAAAGAACATAAGACAAAGTAAAGATTTTACCTCCCTCTGCCAGGAGCATTAGAGGGTGTCCCAGCTGTTTGAGGAGCTGCTCTGTTGAAGACTTTCACTGATTTGACTTTAAATTCACAAGCTGAGTTTTTTTCACCACAGATTTTCCTTGTATCTCACTTCAGGGAAGCTTTACCTACCTAATCATTCCTTTTTAGACTATTCTCCTACTACTCTTGCAACTTGTAATACTTGTTCCCTTCTTAAAGAATTCTTTTCAGCTTTGAATTTTTCTCTTTCATCAATTTGGAAACTATTGATTTGTCCTCTTGTAGAAACAATGCAGTGGAGGTGGGAGGGTGGATTCTAGATAGAATTTGACATTTCTTTTGTGTCAAGCTGGGCTATTACAAAGCTCAGCAATAGTCCCCACAGAACGTAACCAGCCCAGAGTTTGTTTCTACATTACATCAGTTTCCAAGGAACTCTCTCAGTTTGGTAGAGCACACTAAAAGTGTCTATTAAAAGTGGCCCTCAGTGTAGCAACTGTGTCAAGGCCAGGAGATTCCTTGTGGTAGCCCAGTGCAGGACCACTATGAGACGACTTTCTGCTCATCCTCTTGCATTCTCACAGCCTGTGCACAGTCTGTGGATGCACAGATGGTGCAGAGGAGGGATGAGAGGACAAACGTTACTCAGGCAAACCAGGCATGCTTCTCTCCCCCATTCCATCTCTGAAAAAAAATATTTGGGGAAAAAAAAAGCTTCCTCTGCTTTGAATTCCCTCCAGTTTGTCAATTTGGATAATAAAATGCATTCCTATTCTTCAAATAATAAGTTATAGGTTAAAGTATTTATATCTGTGAATATGTCTGGTAAGTTTCCTTGAGATAAATGTCATCTAAGATCTCAGATGTACATCATGTTTTAGCTCAGCTGCTGGACAGCAAAGTGTGCTCTGCCAGTAAGGTCAGTCAGAAAGTAGAATAGTTTGCTTAATTAGGTGATTTAGGGCCAAGTCTCTGTAGTCATCTGCCATAGGGGCTAGATTTATGAAAACACGGTGGCAAACTTGGAACAATGTGGTCCAATATGAATTCTCCCTGCTGTATAAATATTGCTTGTAATGATTTGTGTCCTGTCGGTATTGATTTCACTGCTTGAGCTAAGCTGCCTACAAAGGGGCCTTTTCTGTTTGGTTAGAATGGTTAGCATTGCCACAGAACACTTGCTGATCATGCAGCAGGTAATACATAATTCCCCCCTCCATTACATGGCTGCATTAATTACACTAGATGATTTTGGCTTTGTTATCACAAGAGGAAAGAATATCCACTTTTATTGGAGTGCTAATGGACATAGCAATGGCAACTATCTTACTCATGCTAGAGCTTCTCTGTGCTCATGAAGATGTTTAGAGAATAATTTCTGGTAGGAATATGCTTACCAACAGAAGTATGCAAGAGTCTGAGATGAAGGATAGTTGTATATTTCAGACCAGTAGCACCTGGTCTGCACTGAAATGTGCACTCTCAAAGATGTCTCCTGCATGTGTCTCTGGGTAGTTGCTTTCATTTCACTGTCCCTCCACTTCCTACCTGTAGGAAGAAGAGTATTTCCATTATTCACTTAGCTTGAGGCTAAGAACAACCTTGTCCCTAACAGAAATCTTTTGAAGTCTCTAAATCCTGCTGTAATAATAATGAAAATTTTACACCATTAAGGCTCCTATCAGAGGATGTCCTCAAAGGTGAATACTCAAACAGTAAAAGCCAGTGCTGTTAGAGTTGCCTTGAAAAGCTTAATTTGGTATGCATACATGTGAACTCATTAAAAAAGCACATAGAGTCTTGGTAAGGTGCTTTAGGTGGCTGTTTATGGGCTTCTGACAAAACTTTGTATATTTTTATATAAAGCAACAACAACGGAAACAAAGAAATAAGACAACCACCTATATGATTTTTGCCTGTGCCTAGCTAGCTGTAGAATCAGAGCAGATCTCATCTTGCTCAAAATGAAGCCCAGATGTAGTCCTCAGAAGGTAAAATATCTCCCCATTGGCTGTCCTTGCCTCCAATCCCCTTTCCTTCGGAGACAGGTTTTACTTTTAAAGTCCTCCAACAGATGCTGCAGAAAACTTTCCTATCAGCACTTGCTAGGTGTACTGCAATGTTTGTGTGTACATGGCTTGTTTTGTATCTTAAAGCAATGAGATCAGTCAAATCCTTCATCAGTCAGCCGTATAGTGTGCTGGAATTTAATCACTTTGACCAGGTCTATTTGTCAGTATACATAGTCTAAACCATGTATATTTGTGCCTGTACAAGTTTTCTGGTTGCTGCAATGTGATGCTCTGTGAGCACCTTGACTGGAGCAGTTCTATTGTAGCAGGGCTACTCAGATACTCACACTCAGTTCTGGGGGAAGTCAGCCACGGTAAAGGGTGCTGCAGCCCACCTATACTCTCTTGTTCAGGCAGACTTTTATCTAGAAATACAGCAATTCAAGCTTCAGCACTCCTTGGCTAAATCTTTAAAGACATGTTCCTGTTGCGTATGGTTCTTCAGGAACACCACCTCAGTCCTGCTTAATGAATCAGCACATTTTCCACTTTGTGTGTTCTCCCTGTTGGTGGGTGCAAGGCACTGGGCTCATCCCTTGTAAAACAGTCAAACCCAAGCCCTGGAAACTGTTTCACATCTGTCATGCTTTTCTGTGGTACCTGATCATTTCGCCCCACCCTTAAAGCTGAGGACTGTTGAATCTGTGACTATGACAGTCGTTATCCAACCTTCTCCTGTTCTTTTTTCTCTCAAACAGCCTGAAGTTGCACCAGGGGAGATTCAAATTGGATATTAGGAAAGATTTATTCACCAAAAAGGTTGTCACTCATTGGAACAGGCTGCCCAGGAAAGTGGTTGAGTCACCATCCCTGGAGGTATTTAAAAGATGTGTGGATGTGACACTTAGGGACATGGTTTAGTAGTTGGACTTCACAGTGTTAGGTTTATGGTTGGACATGACGTTCTTAAAGGTCTTTTCCAACCTAAATGATTCTGTGATTCTATGATTCTATGTCTTCTGAACCCTGTCTCCATTTGGCTCTTTGAGTCACCATCTTCTCATCAACATCTTCCTTACTACCATCACTGCTGAAGCCCAGTAGAAGTCCCTAGGACACAAGAGAGCTCATGTTCCCATGGTCAGCTGCTGGCAGTAATGAAGAGCAAGTACAGAAAGAAATCTCCATAGACTCCAGCAAGTCTGTGCTGGACCACACTCTGTGCTGAACAAATCTCTTCGCAGGTTTTAGTTCGCTCTGCTAAGGATATGCAATAGATTTTTTTAAAGAATGTTTATAATAGCCAAAAATTTGAAAAATGTCATTCAGCTCATAAGAAAGGGTACATCAAAACCAAGGACACCCTGACGAACTTGCTCCACAGCAGGGAGGGCCTAGATCTTTTTAACAAAAGGTTTGCTCTAATTTTTTTTTAACCTGAGCAAATCATTCTTGTGCCATCATTTATAGAAGCAATGGGGCTCTTTGAACTGAATTTCCTGTGTTCTCTGCCCCTTCCCTCCCCAGCAGAACAAGAATAACTCGACCTGAGACTGATATGCAGCATGGATATTTTCTGCTCAAACAAGTCCAGATTTTTTGATGGAATTACCGGCACAGTAGTACTGCTAGTACAGAAGCAGCTTTTTGTACACAATGCACATACAGTGACAGGAAGACACAGGGATGTGTTATGACCCCCAAGGATTTGATGGATAACAATGATGGTTCAACAATGTAATTTTATTTTAAATTATAAATACTGGGTTCCCTTGGTTTCTTAGCCTTTAGGCTGCATTTATACATCACATCATCAGCTGTTCTTTGCATTCTTGATGTCTAGGCCCTGGCATGATTTGAATGACAACTGAGACTATCTCATGATCTCCTGACTCCAGCAATCAAGATTTTAATAAAAACAGTGAACAAATCCAAACTGAGATTCATTTATAGGAAATGGCAAAACAGCCCTTATCACTGTAGTATGCCAGTCCCATGGATATGCACAGCAGAGGGCAGACTGTCAAGCACTAACCAGATACAGGGCGGAGATCCTGAGATCAGACCATTCTGTGGTATTGATATGATTATTTGCAAATACTTGGAAAAATATATTGATGCTGAAAGCATCTTCAATGATCCCACAAGTTGCAAGCAATGTGCTTTATGGTGTCAGTTTGGCTGCATTCCTAACCTTTTTCCTCCTCCTATCATTTGATGCTAAATGCATCAAACACTATTAATTGTCCAAAACTTTGAGGCTACATTGTGATTTGAATTCATAAAGGAATGACAAGGGTCACAAGTGTCCTTCAAAGCAGAGAGTGATTAAATTGTGTAGAAGATGAGGAAGGGCTGAGAGGGAGTGGGTAAAAGTGTACAAGGAGCACCAAAACTATCTAGTGGGCAGGGTAGGGGCTTGGAGGCTGGGGATCATCCTGGCTTGTATGTAAAGACCTGGGGTTGTAGAGGGAAATATAGAGACACCTGCTTTCCTGGGAGACTACTTCCAACAGAAACTCTGCAAACATGAAAGCCCTATTCAGAGGCCTGGCAGGACTATTGATGGACATGGAGCGCGATGTTTTTTCCCCAGCATCTGAGTCCTAACCTGTATGTAACATGTTCCCCGGCAAGAGATGGAGAAGTAAAGAAGGCAGACACTGCGTATGGAGCAAAGATAAAATAGAGCATGGTCATGGATAACCTGAGAAAGAGAGAACTGAGATTGTCTAAATAGAGAGACAGCAGTAGTACAGATTACATACGGGCACTTTCAGCCAACAAGAAGTAGCCCTCAGAGGATGACAGAGTTCTTGACAAACAGTATTCTTATTGAAGTTTCATGTACTGTTGACTTGACAATGCCCAAATCAATTCCTTATTTACTTCTCTGTGTGTAACAACAGCTAAGCAAGCGGAACTTTAACTGCCCTAAACAAAAATTTTTCTAAAGTGAAGTTTAAGGTGGAAAATGGATGTTGATAATTCAGGATAGATTATACTGCAAGAGTCATTTAACTACCCCTAAGTTGCGTGTTTCAGGGCTTAACAATATACATGCATTATCCAGAATAGAAACTTCAGTTGGAACTTCGTACTGTTCCACAATCCAAAACGTCTCTGTGCATGGAGAAACATCTTATCTCAGAATTCAGAATAAAATAAAATTTAAAAAAAAGTAATCTGAACATGTTAGAAAAGCACAGAGTTGAGATAGGATGTTCTGGCCTGTTGTGTAATAATATCCAGAACTTTGCCTTTATTAAAATTTATACAGCAATACATAAGATGTGAAAGAATATAGTACACCAAGAAAAGATGCTATATTGGTAGTGAAAAAAAGGAAAATTATTATATAGAAAATGACAGCAAGAGAATTCTTCTTCAATCAGAAGAGATTCTTCTGATGTCCAGTGAAGATGAGGGGGGTTTTGATCTGTTGGAAAATTTGTCTGTTTTCCAAACAGTCCTGGTTCTAACGAGCCAGTATCTTCTTTGTAACCACAGATGAGTGTAACAAAACGTACCTGCCACAAGTTACATTGCTAGATAAACAAAGGCTCTATTGGCAGCAACCTCCTATCCATCCATGAGAACATAATAGAGACCAACAGCAGGGAACATAAGCCATCCATGTCTGACGGTAGTTTAATAATCATTTGGGCTGGCTGTTTTGCTTGATTTTCTTAAATAATGTCATTAAATATTTCTGCTTTTAAATAGGGTACATTAGAAAAAAAGGAAACAAATGTGGAGGATGAATAATTCTGACAATATATCTTCCATGCAAATAGTTTACCAGTGTGTGCTATTATAATGACTTCCCAGAGATTTTGAGGTGTGGAATAGAATCTGATTTGCATAATCTTTTGCCTGGTATACTGTGTATCAGGGTACTTCATTTTTCCTAGAAAAGCTGTAACTGAAACTCAAGGACAAATGTGTCACTTGAACTGCATGGGCAATTTAGAATCATGGCCTTTACCTTCTAAAACTCTGCTTGTATCAAAGCAAGAAACCAGTCTGAGATGACAAGTGAAGCAGAACACTTTCCTCTTAATCTCAGGAAGTTCATACACTGAATATCTTCTCAACCAGCTGTAGCTCACCTCTGCTGGAAAAAGGGAAGGGGGGAGGGAAGCTATTTCTGTCATAGAATCATAGAATCATTAAGGTTGGAAGAGACCTCAAGGATCATCTAGTCCAACCATCCCCCCAACACCTATTACCCACTAAACCATGTCCCTAAGTACCACATCCAACCTTTCTTTAAACACCCCCAGGGACGGTGACTCCACCACCTCCCTGGGCAACCTGTTCCAATGCCCGACCGCCCTTTCCGAGAAGAAATTTCTCATCTCCAACCTGAACCTCCCCGGCAAAACTTGCAGCCGATCCCCCTTGTGCTGTCACTAGTTATCTGCAAGAAGAGGCCGACCCCCAGCTCGCCACAACTTCCTTTCAGGTAGTTGTAGAGGGCAACAAGGTCTCCCCTGAGCCTCCTCTTCTCCAGACTAAACAGTCCCACTTCCCTCAGCCACTCCTCATAAGACCTGTGCTCCAGACCCTTCACCAGTTTCATTGCCCTTCTCTGGACACGCTCCAGGGCCTCAATGTCTTTCTTGTGGTGAGGGGCCCAAAACTGGACACAG
>VWZZ01003695.1:0-12571 GCA_013399095.1 Psophia crepitans | reverse complement strand
GAGATGAGGTTGGTCAGGCAGGACTTGCCTTTCACAAACCCATACTGGCTGGGCCTGATCGCCTGGTTGTCAGAGACATGGCATGTGATTGCCCTCCAGATGACTTGCTCCATGACCCTCCCTGGCACCAAGCTCAGGCTAACAGGCCTGTAGTTCCCTGGATCCTCCTTACGACCCTTCTTCTTATGGATGGTCATCACATTAACAAGCCTCCAGTCATCTGAGACCTCTCCAGTTGACCATGACCACTGATAGATGATGGAGAGCGGCTCGGCAATCACATCCACTAGCTCCCTCAGCACCCTCGGGTGGATCCCATCTGGCCCCATGGACTTGTGGCAGTCCAGGTGGAGTAGTAGGTCTCTAACTGTTTTGACCTGAATCATGGGGGGTTTATTCTGCTCCCTGTCCCAGACTTCCAGGTCAGGAGGCTTAGTACACCGAGGACAACTGGTCTGACTACTGAAGATAGATGCAAAGGCTGCATTGAGGATCTCAGCCTTTTCTTTATCCTCAGTAGTCATGTTCCCCACCACATCCAGTAAGGAATGGAGATTCTCCTTGGCCCTCCTCTTACTGTTAATATATTTGTAGAAACATTTTTTATTGTCTTTTACTACCATGGTCAGGTTGAGCTCATGCTGGGCTTTAGCCTTTAGATGTTGCTATAGGTAAGATTATAAGCAGACCTTCTAAGTGAAAATTCTAAGGGGGGGTCCTCTGTGTCATTTCAAAGGGAAGATTGTAAATGGAGATTCTAAACGGAAAAATCACAGGGGAGATGCTAGGCAGCATTCCAAGTTCAGATTCCAAGTGGAGATACCAAAGGGAAGATCTCTGAAGATTCTAAAGGGAGATTCCAAGGGAAGACTATAAATGTAGATCCTTTTGGACTATGGGAAGATTCTAAGATTCTAAGGGGAGGTCCTCTGTGATGTTTCTAAGTGGAGATTCTAAGCGGGCATTCTCAGGGGAGATGCTAGGCAGCTTTGAGATTCCAAGTGGAGATTCCAAAGGGAGGATCTCTGTAGGTATTCTAAGGGGAGATTCCAATGACAGATTCTACATGAAGATCCATTGTGAGTATGGGAAGATTCTAAGCAGAGCTTCTAAGTCAAGAGTCCAAGGGGAGGTCCTCTGTGATGTTTCTAAGTGAAGGTTCTAAGTGGAGCTTCTAAGCAGACATTCTCAGGGGAGACACTCCATGTTAAGATTCCAAGGGTAGATTCAAAGGGGGATCCTTTGAGATGTTGCTATAGGGCAGATTCTAAGCAGAGCTTCCAAGTGAAGATTCTAAGGGGAGGTCTGCTAATGTTTCAAAGGGAAGATTGTAAGTGGAGATTCTCAGTGGAAATAATCAGGGGAGATGCTATGGGACATACCAAGTTGAGATCCCAGGGGTAGATTCTAAGGGCAGATCCTTTTAGATGTAGCTATAGGGAATATGCTAAGCGGAGCTTCTAAGAATCTACGGGGAGGTCCTCTGTGACATTTCTCAGTGAAGATTGTAAGCGGACATTCTCAGGGGAGATGCTAGGCAGCATTCCAAGTTAAGATTCCAAGGGGAGATTCTAAAGGGAGGATCTCTGCAGAGATTCTAAAGGGAGACTCCAAGGGCAGATTCTAAATGTAGATCCTTTGTGACTATTGAAAGATTCTAAGCGGAGCTTCTAAGGGAAGATTTCAAGGGAGGTCCTCTGTGATGTTTCTAAGTGGAGGTTCTAAGTGGTGATTCTAAGCAAACATTCCCAGGGGAGATGCTAGGGGATGCGAGATCCCTGTGAGAGGATGTCCCTGTAAGACGGCATCTCCATGAGAGAGTGTCTCTGTGAGAGTGTGTCCCTGTGAGAGGGCATCTCTTTGTGAGCGTGTCCCTGTGAGTGAGCATCTTTTTGAGAGGGCATCCCTGTGAGAGGGGGTCCTTTTCAAAGGACATCCCTGTGAGCAGGTGCCTCTGTGAGAGGATGTCCCTTTGAAGGGGCATCCCTGTGAGAGGGTGTCTCTTTGAAAGGGCATCCCTGTGAGAGTGCATTTCTGTGAGAGGGTGTCTCTTATAGAGTGCATCCCTGTGAGAAGGCATCTGTGTGAGAAGGAGTCCTTCTGACAGGGCATCCGCGTGAGAGGGCATCACTTTCAAAGGGCATCCTTCTGAGAGGGTGTCTCTGTGAGTGAGCATCTGTGAGAGGCTGTCTCTGAGAGAGCATCCCTGTGGAAGGGCGTCCCTATGAGTGAGCATCCCTTTGACAGTGCTTCCCTGTGTGAGGGCATCCCAGTGAGATGGCATTCCTCCGAGTGGGTGCCCCTTTGAAAGGGTGTCCCTGTGAGAAGACATCCTTTTGAAATGGCGTCCCTGTGAGAGGAGTTCCCTTTCAAAGGGTGTCCTTGTGAGAGGCTGTCTCTGTAAGAGAGCGACCCTGTGAGAGGGGGATTCTGTGAGAGGGCTTCTGCTGCAGAGGGTGTCCCTGTGAGACAGTGTCCATGTGAGTGGGCATCCCTGTGAGATGGCTTCCCTGTGAAAGGGCATCCATGTAAGAAGGCAACCCTGGGAGAGGCCATCTTCTCATAGGTCATTCCTGTCAGAAGGCCTCCCTGTGAGAGTCAGTCCCTCTGAGAGGGCATCTCTGTAAGAAGGCCTCCCTGTGAGACGGATTCTGTGGGAGAGGGCGTCCGTATTAGAGGTTGTCTCTTTGAGAGAACGTCCCTGTGATAGGGCATCCCTGTGATACGGCATCCCAGCGGAAGTCGGGCCGCTGCTCCCAGGTGAAAGAACCTAGCCGCCAAAGGTGTGGCTGGCCCTAGAGCTGTCCTGTTAGCCCTTGCAAAGGCCCAAAGGCACTGGGGCTGCGGACTCAAGTAAACATGCAAAGCTCTGAAGTACACCACTGCCTCTCTCGGGCCACCGTTCTGACCTCAATCTAAGCAGCGAATGTCCAGCCCCTGCTCCCAGGCTAAAGGACCTAGCCCCAAAAGCTGTTTCGAGACTGAGACCTGCCCCAGTGATGCTCACAAAGCCCCACCAGCACTGGGGCTGCGGGCTTGACTAGACATGCAAAGCTCTGAAGGAAATAACGGCCTCTCTCTGGCCACAGTTTTCCCTCAATCTAAGCAGCAAATGTCCAGCCCCTGCTCCCAGGCCAAAGGGCCTAGCCCCCAATGTTGTGGCCGACCTGAGACCTTCCCCAGTGGCCTTCCCAAAGCGCCAAATGAACTGGGGCTGCGGACTAGACTAGACATGCAAAGCTCTGAACTACACCACTGCCTCTCTTGGCACACCATTTTGCCTCAATCTAAGCAGCGAATGTCCGGCCCCTGCTCCCAGGCAAAAGAAGCTAGCCACCAAAGGTGTGGATGGTCTGAGACCTGCCCAGTTAGCCCTTGCAAAGCTCCAAATGCACTGGGACTGTGGACTCGACTAGACATGCAAAGCTTTGAAGTATACCACTACCTCTCTCAGACCTCTGGCCACCAGCCTGCCTCGATCTCAGCAGCGAACATCTGGCCCCCGTTCCAAGGTCAAAGGACCTAGCCCCCAAAGGTGTGGCCGGCCTGAGACCTGCCCTAGTGACCTTCCCAAAGCCCCACCAGCACTGGGACTTCGGGCTCGACTGGACATACAAAGCTCTTCAGTACATCAATGCATCTCTCGGATCTCCGGACCCCGGTCCAACCACGATCTAAGCAGCGACCATCAGGCCCCGATCCCAGATGAACAGACCCAGCCCCAAAAAGTGTGGCTGGCTTGAGACCTGCCCCAGTGGCCCTTGCAAAGCCCCACCGGCACTGGGGATGTTGGCTTACCTAGACATGCAATGCTCTGAAGTATACCACTCACTGCCTCTCTCGGATTTCTCACCCATGGTCCGCACTCAGTCTAAACAGTGGAAGTCCAGCCTCTGCTCCCAGGCCAAAGGACCCAGCCCCTAAAGGTGTGGCCAGCCTGAGACCTGCTCAGTTAGCCCTCGGAAAGTCTCAAAGTCACTGGGGCTGCTGACTTGCCTAGACATGCAAATTTCTGAAGTATTCCAATGCCACTCTCGGACATCCCACCCCTGGGCTGCCCTCAATCTAAACAGGAAACTTCCGGACCCTGCTCCCAGGTTAAAGAACCTAGCCCCCAAATGTGTGGCTGGCCTAAGACCATAACCAGCGGCCTTCTCAAATCCACAAATTCAGTGGGGATTCAGACTTGACTGGACATGCAAAGATCTGAAGTACACCACTGCCCCTCCCACCACAACCCTACCTCGATCTAAGCAGCCAACATCTGGCCCCTGTTCACAGTCTAAAGGACCTAGCCCCCAAAGATGTGGCCGGCCTGAGACATGTCCAGCTAGCCCTCGCAAAGCCCCAAGTGCACTGGGGCTTCGGGCTCGACTGAACATGCAAAGCTCTGAAGTCTTCACCGTTCCGGCTGGTATCTCCTTTACGGAACCTCTTCACCGCTTTTCACACAGGATCCTGCTGACTATGCCAATTTAAACATCCCATCCCACTCGGTGGGTGTGATACCAAGTAACCTATGGTTCCTTCCTTGCTACAATGTAGCAAAGTTTGGAAAAACTTTATGAAGGAGTGAACATTTGGGCTCTGTATTCTGAGCTGTATATTCATTATTGCATTGCCTGAGAATAAGGTCACTAGGGCTTTGAGAGCAGGAGGACCACCCTTGAAACTTCAATGTATTCCATTAGAATGAGTATGCTTAGACAAGATGTAGCAAAGGAATCTTGAATGGAGGAACACTTGTTAGCAAAGAGATATCCATTCTTGAGCCAAAAGTCAGCAGAAATTCCTCTAATTGGTACCCTGAGCATGAACTCTCTCCGTATAATATGAAAAACGGACCTCCAGCACTAAGAACTCCCCCTCCCCAGATACAGACCCCTACTCACTGAACATGCAGAGTGAATTTAGGAGATACTGTGTTTTTAAATCAAAGGGAGCAGTTGACCAATCATAGTTCAAAAAGTATGAATACATACAGGTTATTATGCTGATGAATGCACAAATATGTGTAAGTTGGGCTAATAAATGTAAACTAACTCTAACTCTCGGTATGCAGGGCAGGTGGAGTGCATCCAGCGCTGCAATAAGGAATGCCTGCTTTCTAAAACTCCAAAGTGAGTCTTAGAGAGTTCATCTAAGTGCCATTAAATGCTGTTTAAAAGTAGTAGCAAATATGTATCTCTTCCCTGTAAACTACAGCTCCTGTGTGTATAGATGTTTGGTGTCTGCCTGAATGAAGTCCCTTTACATTGTTAAGATACGAGTATTGCTCATCTGCTATTAATGCGATTATACTTTTATCCATTTTAAACTTCCAGTTTAACAAAACAAGAAAAGAAACCTCCCAAACCCACCCTCGGAAGGTAGAAGAGGATGTGGCTGTTCTTGATATCTGTGCGATCCACAAGAGAATAGCAGCGTTAGCGGAGGAGACTTGCCCAGGGGACGCCCGAATAACTTTGATAGCAAAATGCCTTCCAAGTGGCTGCGCGCTCCTGTTGTGCCACCCTGGCATCTCGTGGCCGAAAGAAGAAATGCAAGTTGGGTGTTTCCATAACGCGACGAGCGCGAACCCGTCACAATGGAAACCAGCTGCACTAATCGGCTGCGCCTTCGGTTGTGACCGCACATGGAGTGTGCTCATTTCAGTGAGAGCCACAGGACCACTTCTGCAGCTCAAGCTGACTCACTTGCTAATGCATATGCTAATGTATATTTTTAAACCCAAAATTTAAAAAAAAGGAAAATTATTTTGCTATAGAAATACACAAACCCAAAAGATTCCAGCTGTTAAAACCCAGCATTTTGCCCCCATGCATATAAGAGGAGACCATATAAAGTACATCTAAGTAAAGTATATATATAAAGTACATACAAGGGGGAGTAGGATGCTAAAGTGTAACACCTTGATGGAAAGAGCACCTTCCAAAGAAAAGTTCTGAATTTCATGCAGTTCTAGACAAGAGAGAAATTCAGACCAAAATACCGAACAGTTATAAATGCACCTAGCTATGAGCAGACCACAACAAATTGCATCCTTCTTTTTCGCAACTTGAAAATTAAGGCTCATAGCTTGAAAATAATGCCTCTGTTACAGAATCCAAATTGCACTAGGAACTGAACTGAAATGCTTATCCATGCTCTTACTAGAAACGTCATCATTTCTGACAATAAGGGAAGAGCACCTTGTGCTGGAGAGGAAGGAGTAACCATGTAAAAGGGGTAACATTACCAAATGCCCGCTCGAGCAGTTGAACTATGGCTGAAGTATTTCTTACAGACATTCGGTTGGGTTGTGTGCTTTAAGGCTCATCCACACAAAGGCAACGGAGCGCAGAGGAACAAGAGCAAGCGCGGGCACGCCAGGTTACTACCTGAGCAAAGCCACCAGAGCACTCCCACCCATTATTGGGGAGTGAGACCCTACAGGTGGGTGAGTCAAGAGCAGAGTATCCCTGGATCACTTTACTGACTTAAGGGGAATGCTGCTGACAGGGACACAGGGCTGATGCCGGTCCTTGAGAAACAGGGCACTCAGGAGAAGAACCAGAAGTAACAAACGGAGGAATAAAGTCTGAATGGAAGGAAAAAGCCTGGGAAAATGGGATAAAAGGGGCTGGTCACACGTAAAAAGGTTGGTGGCCAGTACACTTTTCTGGCCATGCCCTGCACCTGCTCACTGTGGTGTGAACAATGCCTGTTCAGCTTTCTGCAAAAGCTCCCAAGATTTGCAGCACGGCTTTCTGCTGTAGCTGGACCACATCCATGCCTTGCTGCAAAGGACAGGGCATTTTTTCCTGCCTGCTTCCTACATCCTTGCATCCCCACAATTCCTTCACACAGAGAAGTGAGGTGGCAAGGTTTGTAATGAAGGTTTTTTTAATTGACTAAACCAATAACAGCTGTAATAACTGAAGTCATACTGGAGCACAGGAACCCTGCTGCACACCTGAACCTGCAGAAAACTCTGAGCAACAAGCCAAGAAATACCTGTACTGGGAGTAATAGACCAATGAGTAGGCTCCTTCCCTGTAGGTACACATATGTGTTTGTTAATGTGCAACTCAGAGGAGAAACCCCCCTGCAGAACAATATTGCTTCACACAATGAGGCTGGATGTTCAGCCTAGATGGGCCCTAGCGCTGCACTTTTGTCAGTCAGGCACAAGTCAATGGCACATTATTATGCTGGATATGGCAAGGAAGGTGATGTCAGTAAGCCTTTGCTGACCTTTAGGCTTTCGGTTCTGGGATCTTATGCAGGTCTGGATGTCTTCTGTTGCCTGCGCCATGCATCTTGAGAAAGAGCTCATGGTTGTACCTCATCTTACAGAGCCTGCATCCCTCAGGCCAATGCTGAGGCCCTGGGAAGACAGCAGAGATGATTCTTCTGCAACTGTCTCCTGCTCTGAGTTGCAGGTTTCTACTGGGGCTTTCTGCTTAGAATGGGAGGTTTCATTTGATGTTCTTCACAGGTGTCCTGTCCCACTCGGTGGTCGTAAGGGAGAGGCAATTTTTTAATTCTCTGTGCAGTAATCAGGAGTAATGACAATTACTCCAGAGATTCAGACAAACCACAAGTNCAGAGGGCGTGTCCCCCCCCCCCCCCCCCCCAGGGTCGCGAGGCCGCAGGATACATCTCAAGAGTCCATTTGCTCTTTGCCCATTAGCTTGGGGACAGTAGGGGGTATGGAACGTTCACCGTATTCCCTTGGTTTTCGCCCACTCCTGGACCAGCCCGGCAGTAAAACGGCTGCCGCTGTCTGATTGAATCGATTTAGGTTTAGGTAACCAGTTAAACCACACCTTTAACCCTTTCGCCGCACTTTCCCCTCCCGCCTGCGCTAATGCTTTGGCCGGAACAGCAGTCCGCTCGGCTCTCCCGGGCACGGCCGCTGTCGGGGGACTCATGCCAGCATTCAGAGCGCCGATCGGCAGCCGCCGCTTCCCACTTGATTTGCTAACTGGCCGCACCCGGGAGTTAAAAGGGGAGCGGGATTAATAATTACCCCCTGCTCCTGCAGCTCTCATCACCGGGGCAATTCCCCCCTTCGCCTCCAGCGTCAAGGGACGGGATTTCACTTTCACCATGCTAGATTGGGGAGGTACAGGGGACGTTTGCAAAACCCGCATCAGGGTTGCGAGAGACCCGAACTGCCACTCCCTCCCCGCCGGGTCTGTCCAGGACTTAGTGGTCTCTGTTTCCTTACCCTGCCTACTGTATTTTTTCCTGCAGTTTCACCAGTTCAGCATCAGTAGAAGGTATCTCTTTAGTGGTAATGCCAGGTTCCACATCCTCCCCGTCATACTAGTAAGTGGCTGGAGCTTGGGAGTGGGGTCAGGTTTTCTGTCACTGCCCCCAGCTCCTCCCGTGGATAGTGAGGGGCAACCGATCTCGCCATGTGGTCGGCTGCTTTAGTTACGCCCGAAAATCCCGGTTCGCGCTCAGGGTCCCCAAGGAAGCTGCAACTTCAGCTCTCTTTCCTGCACAAAAGCACCTCGCAGGCTATCCTTCAAGTTTTCCACAATTTTGTTCTCGTCTGCTAGTGCCTTTTCAGCTAACTGCCGTTTCACCCCTTCGGCTTCCAGTTCTGCCAGTCGTTTTTTAACCAGTTCCTGGAGGGATCCACTCACCTCCCGGTCAGCTCGTTTAACAGCGTACTGGCAAACCCGGGCAGCTATCCCCGCAGCTCCTAAAACACCGCAGACAGCAGTGCGCTTCCACCAGTCCAACCGCGGGGAGCTCGGCTCCCGCTCGGCGTGTTCCACGTGTTTGTCCCCCCGTGCAGCCGTCTCCGTGGCTCCCGCGGCACCGCAAACCACAGCGCACTGCAAGAAACCCAACAGCGGGGAGCAGCCAAGGTCAGGCTTATCCTGGCTTGCCATGACCTACTGCCGGAGATTTCGGCTCCAACCAAAACCCAGTTCTTTCTTCAGCGTTCGGGCTGATACCTCCTTTACGGCACCTCTTTACCGCGTCTCGCAGAGAATCCTGCCGGCTACGCTAATTTAAATGTCCCGTCCCACTCGGTGGGTTTGATACCGAGTAACCTATGGTTCCTTCCTTGCTACAGCAATGCAGCAAAGTTTGAAAAACTTTATGAAGAAGGAGTGAACATTTGGGCTCTGTATTCTGAGCTGTATATTCATTACTGCATTGCCTGAGAATATCGTGGTATTCTTAGCGTGAACTCTCTCCATATAATATGAAAAACAGACCTCCAGCACTAAGAACTCCCCCTCCCCAGATACAGACCCCTACTCACTGAACATGCAGAGTGAATTTGGGAGACACTGTGTTTTTAAATCAAAGTGAGCAAAGAGTTGACCAATCATAGTTCAGAAAGTATGAATACATACAGGTTATTATGCTGATGAATGCACAAATATGTGTAAGTTGGGCTAATAAATGTAAATTAACTCTCAGTATGCAGGGCAGGTGGAGTGCATCCAGCGCTGCAATAAGGAATGCCTGCTTTCTAAAACTCCAAAGTGAGTCTTAGAGAGTTACTCTGCCAGTTTTTATGGTAATAGGTATAAGGGAGAGGTAATTTTTTAATTCTCTGTGCAGAATCAGGAGTAGACAGTTACTCTAGAGGCGGAGACACACCACAACTTACTTAAAATCCAGCAGAACCACAAAAGACAGTGGCTTGATGAAAGTTATAACAATAACAGAACTATGAAAGATGATCCCCATGTGCCAAAGATGACGTTAGAGGCAAAGAGAGTGGCAGAGAGGAAAAGACAGATAGAAACAAACAAAACAGAAAGATTTACCATCTCAATGATCCAGCAGAGCTCTTTGCTTGTGGCTGCAGTTCTCAGGACAGAGGGTGCATGTGAAGTTCTCTGCTTGGGGCTGCAGTCCTTGGGTGGCAAGCACAGACCAAAACTTTTTCTTTAACCCTTTTATAGCCCAGTGTGCTCCCTCCCCCACAGGTGGGGTTTCATCATCACTGAGCATGCTCAGTGTGTGTTCAGGAATGTTTCAGAATGTTCAGGAATGAGTCAGTGGGCTTTGGGGGTCTTACTGCCCCCTCCCTTTGGGGCTGACCAAGCAATGACCCCTCACAGGCATCTATGTGCAGCAGAGGTTTTTTTCCACATATTGCAAGAACGAGGGGATGGCCTCCTAAGAGAGCAGCGTGCCTCCACAGGTCCTGCCTTTGCCTGACACTCCCTCATTCAAGAGGCATGTTTGGGACATTCACTTGCTGGAGCATTACACCTTCCTCTGTTATGTTCCCAGAGCTGATGAAGCTGATTTTCAGTGCTTATGCAAGAGGTCTGAGTTAGGACTGTAATGTTATGATTTTCAGCAACCGGTAATTTTCTAAAAAGGAATAAAAAGTCTTTGGAAGACTAAAGAAAGTCTGGGGTGCAACTAGATTTAGCCTCTTCAGAGCCTCCACTCTGCCTGGGGTGAGACTACAACGAACACAAGTTTCTGTTGTGCATTTGGATTTCCCTAGCCAAGAATAGCGTAGCTTCTTTTAGAGCAGAGCCTGGAAGCAAAGTAATGTTTATGTAGCATGGTCTGTCAGGAGACTGGGACCCTGCCAAGAAATCGAGCCATCCACCCTGGCACTACAGAAGTCTCCTGGCAATTTTGGTGAAATGGAGTGTGAGGATCTTTGCTCCCAGCTGATTCCTGCTCCTTGCTCTCACCAGCTATTCTCATCACCTCCAAGTCCTTTTTTTTCTGCTGTAATGAAATAGTATATTTCACTTCAGCATACCCAACTTTGACACATCAGTGAGCAGCATAGTACATTTGCTCCCTGTGATCGCTATGTGATTCATGTGCTATGTCTTCAATGGCAGCATCAGACAAATGAGTCTGTGCTCAGTGGTGTGCAGACTGTCAAAGACAGGGCCTAAAACCAGAAGCCCAAAACACACGAGTGTATTGCCATATGTCCTAGTTCAGGGTTCAGCCCCAGCCGCTACTGAGCACCACACAGCCGCTCATTCACCCCATACCCCCACCCCTGTGCCTCGACGGATGGGGAGGAGAATAGGAGACAAAGGCAAAGCCTCAGTTGAGGCTGAGTTGAGAAAACAGTCCAAATCCTTCTGAAAGCTGGTTTCGCCATAAAACAAAGTAACATTGAGGGACCTGCACAAGGACATGCAGTTTTTAGGAATAAAATGGCAAGACAGGTGTCATCAGATCCCAATGGATGTGACCAACAAAATAGCAGCCATGTCTCCACCAACCAGCAAAAAGGAAACATCAGTTTTGTTAGGCGTTGTGGGTTTTTGGGGGATGCATATCCCAAATTACAGTCTGATTGTAAGCCCTCTCTATCAGGGGACCAGGAAGAAGAATGATTTTAAACGAGGCCCTGAGCAATGACAAGCTTTTGAGCAAATTAAACAGGAAATAGTTCATGCAGTGGCCCTTGGCCCAGTCCGGGCAGGGCCAGATGTAAAGAACATGCTCTACACCGCACCCTGGGAGAATGGCCCTACCTGGCAGGTAAAATTTAATTTCTTAATATTTGCACTGTATTTGTGTTCTGGTTGCTCTTACAAGTATAATTGGTAGAAACTTGCAAAGGAATTTAGCTATTGCACAAGAATGAGTAACATGTAGACCTCTGGCTGAATTGTGTGGGCTCTACAAGGAGACAGGACAGGAATAAAAAGTTGTAAAGCATATTTTTGTCTTCGAGGTAAATAGATCTCACTCTGAATAAACACAGGAATTAAACATGTTGAGTAGGAAGGTGCAATTTTTCTGTAATCACTTTTGGAATAGAACTTCAAATATTCCAAATAGTTATTTAGGTTTTAGCCAAATTAGTACAATCTGATTTTAAGTACCTTTCTGAGATGTCCATTTTAAAAAGTTTTTGTAAAATAATACTTTCACCTTTCCCACTTGACCTTTCAATTTAAACCTAAATGCTCTCCTGGTCTCTCCTTTTTCTCATTGCAGCAGTTTAAATTTTACTGTCACCTTCTGAACGTTTCACTGCTTCAGCACTGTCAGCTCTTACTAGGCATTTCCTATAGGACTGTCTCTTGATTCTGATATGAAGTGCTGTATTCTTCTTTTTATTTGATCTGTTTTTTGTTTGCCCACTGGAAATGCATGTTGTCTTTCAAACAACATGTAACTCATGTTATGCAGAAGAACGAACTGTCATTGAGATTGAGAGCATTGTATTCTTAAAGAACTCTTTGCTTGCCTTCATTATTCTTTGTATGCCTCAGATCATGAGTTAACAATCTGAGTGTACTTCTTTCCCACTAAATTTGACAGGTAGCAACCATTTAGGTTTACTTATGGGCATTTACTTTGTTCAAGCATATACCTTTCAATAAAATACTATATTCCACTTCTGAATCTGCTTGTCTAACTCCTTTCTCTACACATGGTTGACTTCACCTGTTTTCTATTAACTACAGCCTTAACTGATTTTCCATGGTCTAATCTTCATAAACTGTTAATGGAGTTATAGCTTGCCCCTCACAAAATTCAACATAAAACATCTGTCTGCAACTTCTAGTCTGCTTTGAGGCTCTCACATGGACCCCTGTTGCTTTCCGTGTTC
>VWZZ01003694.1:64218-127689 GCA_013399095.1 Psophia crepitans | reverse complement strand
CCCCCCCCAGATTAATGTAGCATCTGATACTTTTTGTTCAAGCCCTGATAGCCCGTATCAAATTTTCTGTTATTTACCACTTGGCTCTAACTCTAATTAAAATAATGCTCCAGAGAAACCTATCAAACAAATCTTTTTACAGAAACTATATGAACTGAAACATACATTTAAATAAGGTTTTTTAAACTTATGTTTCAGGTATAAAATAGTTCTTTGAATGTCTTTTTTTCAAATAGTAAGGCAGTTGAGAACCCTAGGATAGCAGTCACCAGACTGAAATGCAAGGAGCCTGGGAGCAGGTGATTTTTCAGAGCATCATTCTTCGGCACAAAGCTCAAACCTAAGCTACCCCATTGGAGAAACATCTGTTGTTTCTGCAAATTATGCATCACCATTAATATTTTCTTAAAGTTTCTGTATGAAATTCAATTAAAAAAACCTCCAAATTTACAGATCTTATGAATGGCATTACAAATTCAGAGGGCATGGAAAAATATTTGGGGTTTTTTCCTCCTTTCAGGTCTTTTTATAACAACGCTGTAGCCTAAACCAAAGTGAGGATAGCTTTTATTCTGAGTACGTATTCCCACAATACCTTTCTGTGAATGACCATTCTAATTAGCAGAAGGCACAATAAGTCTGTGCTTCTAAGAAGATATGTAGTAAATCGGTGCTCCATAACTTACTGCACAAGTTAGCAGTAATATTGGTTGCTGTGATAGCTTATTGAAAATGGTTAGGGTACAATGTCTTTGTTCCTACTGATAAAAATCTCTGTTATTATTATTCATAGCTGGAAGAGACAACCAATATAGTATGAAACACTTTAAATATCTATGTTATTGCTCTATAGGATTGGGCAAGGGGGAGATATTGAACTTTGGTTTTAGCTTGCTTATCCTGTGGCACTTTCCCAGTGGCCGAACTGTGAGAGATGACTGAGCTTTCCTGCACAGGGATTACATTTATTTACATGTGTAAAGTTTGCTGCCCATTGATCTGTGTTACTTGGGCCTTACAGCAACAGGGTCGTACATGTCTATAGCACTGATGTAATTCCAACAATTTAACTGGTTACCTAGGCAAATACCTGTGATGTATTGTTATTTATGAAAGCCTATGTATTGATCTGTTAAGAAAAAACACAAGTCTTACTGAATAGAAAGTTATTCCCTGTTAATTGTCTGCTTTGTGAACTCTTCAGTTCTTGAACTGTCTCTCATAATATATAATGGAACATAGTACTGATTATCTATAGCTTCTGAAGATTAATTGCCCTACTGAAAATGACGTCATTTTTTGTTTACTGTAGAAGTGAAACAACTCACCTACAAATATTTGCTTCATAGGAATTACTTGCTTAGTAATAACTATAACTTTTCCTGTAATATTTCCACTGATTTCAGTGGTGTTACCTCAGGAATTTTCCCTGTATATTCTATCCACCTGTCTTGAATTTGTAATTGTTTATATTTTGAAAATGTTTCACAGCAATAAATACTGAAAGTCAGAGATTTGTGTGTGTGTGTGTGTGCGCGCGTGCATGTGCCATAGAGTAAAAAAAGAAAACGTACTGCCTTTTAATTAGCAGAAAGTGCATGTTTTTCTGGTTCCCTAAATCCTTATTTTTGTCTCAAAATATACTAATTGCCTGACTTGAGAACAGTGTTAGAGAGGTCCCCTCAAATCTCCAAATATTATTTCCATTCTTGTTTTCCTGAGAGAAAAATAAATCAAGAGGTTCTCTGGAAGGACAACTTCCTTGTAGCCTTCAGAAGACTCCTTTGCTCCTCTGGATATCAGAGTACTCTGCAATTCTTTGTTTCCACTTAAAACAATAGCTACCCCTCTGAGAACTGAGGGGAAAAGCAAAATAATGAAATTTAGAAAACATGCGTTTCTGTATCTTGGCAAAGAACTTATCTAATCCAAATGTTATTTTAGGTCTGCTTGTTATTAGTTCCAACACACTTGTTTTTCTCTCTAAATATCAAAACCCAGCATAATTTAGGACCCTGATGTATTCTGAAGTACGTGAAATATTTTTTCCAAATGCCTACAGGTTTCAATTCTGCAGCTCTCCATCTGTTAGGAGAATGTTTGGGTTGCTGTTTTATTATTTTTATTTACTTGTCAAACACAGCCCCAGCACCTGTGCTCTCAGAAAGACCTAAACTATCAACAAGTTCACCGTGAAACATTAAGAACCCCACAAAAACTTGTATTAATTTTATTGAATTTCTAACAGGTGTCTTGCTTTTTGCATTAGGATTTCATTTTCATAGGGCTTTGTCTGAAACGGGCACAGTTCTTACACCTAACCACTTAAATGGAAGTGTTAACTCAGAAGGCAGGAAGAGAAAGACTGGGGCTGTTTAGCTTGGAAAAGAGCAGGCTCACTGATGTCTACAAATACGTGAAGGGAGGGTGTGAAGCAGAGAGAGACAGGTTCTTTTCAGTGGTGCCCAGTGACAGGCCTGGAGGTCCTGGGCACCAGCTGAAACACAGGATGTTCCCTCTGAACATCAGGAAACAGTTTTCACTGTGAGGGTGATTCAAAAGTGGTACAGGTTGCCCAGAGAGGTTGTGGAGTCTCCACCCTTGGAGATACTCAAAAGCTGTCTGGATGTGGTCCTGGGCAACTTGCTCTGGTCCAGATGACATCCAGATGTCCCTTCCAACCTCAATCTTTCTGTGATTCTGAGCTTCTGTGAAATGTATCTACAGTGGTCAGACAAATGGCATCAGTTCTTCTTTCAGAAAAATGTATAATTCCATAGAAAAATGTAGAATACAGTCTGCTCCCTGATCTGTGATCTATGTGATGGACAGCTCTTTAGAAAACTGTGAGCCTGAAATCACAGTGCTAATCAAGGGCCACCCTAAGACATTGTCGTGGTTTTACCCCAGCCAGCGGCTGAGCACCACGCAGACGCTCGCTCAGTCCCCCCATCAGGAGGGGGAGAGAATCGGAAAAGGGAAAGGGCGANGGCAGCAGGGCTCCGTCACGCGTAACGGTGACTTGGGAAGACAAACGCCATCACTCCGAACGCCGCTGCCCCCCCCTTCTTCTTCCTCCCAAGGCCCTTATAAACCGAGCATGACGCCATATGGTATGGAATACCCCTTTGGTCAGTTGGGGTCAGCTGCCCTGTCTGTCCCCTCCCAACTCCCCGCACACCCCCAGCCATCCCGCCGGCGGGGCGGTGCGAGAAGCAGCAAAGGCCTTGGCTCTGTGTGAGCATCGCTCAGCAACAGCAAAACCATCTCTGCACTATCAGCGCTGCTTCCAGCACAGACCCAAAACACAGCCCCATGCTGGCTGCTGTGAAGAAAATTAACTCTCTCTCAGCTGAAACCAGGACAGACATCCAAGAGGAATACGTATCTAGCTAGGATTTCATAGCTTCTAGGTGAAATTCCAGTGCCAGATATGTATTTTAAACTGCAATTTACTCTAGAAATCTGTAAAGTGAGTTATGCTACCTTTGACTGTAACAAACTCTGTGCTGTACCGGAATGAACAGATTCAAACCTCAAGTGAAGCCTGAATTCCAGTAAAACATCCATCATCTGGCAACAGGAAAAGACTAATATACCTCAGAACAAATACAGTCAGGATCTGCTGAACATCAAAAGGGTGAACAAGAAACACTAACTTTCCTCCTTTTCAGGCTTCTTATACAGCTTCTGTTCTCCAGTGCTCACTGGTCATGGAAGAAATATAAACTCCTGAGCCCACTTGTTATATCTGGGAAGAATGATGGAGAAAAGGAGCTATGTCAGATACACCACCTGAAAATCTAGGCTGCACTGTTACTTAAAATTATTACTCAGAAGTAATGCCACCTGAAAAGCCTGCCTATTACTGTTTTGCTGAATTCTAACTTTATTTGGCAAACCTTACAGCAAATAGTGGCTTAGGAAAATAGTCTTCCAAAACCTTCAGACTTTCTAGGCTGCTGCATAACAGAAGCTATGCCACTGCTGTACTGCTCCCTCCAATATAATCTAATTTCATCTTTAAGTGAATTTTAAACACTATGTGTTTATTTGCAGTGGCATAGGTAGGCTTGTGAGGTGATTACTGTGCCCAAATTAATTTTGAAAGGAGTCATGCTGACTGTCTGGCTTTTTCATGTGTCTCAAACCCTTACCAAAAGGATAAGGGAAAGTGATACACTTTTTGAGATCACTCAGACATGGGTTGTCTGCTTACTTGTACTTTGTTTCCTTAAAAATGTTCAATTTCTGGCTAATTACTGTAACAAGTTTGCAAAGTACGAGCAGCTGCAGGGGCAGAAAAGGGCAGAAAAATTCCCTGCTTCACTAAAATTACAGCCACTCTTTAACTGGAGAACTGTTTTCAAAATGTTCTAATGGCCAACACAAGTTTTTGGGAAGTGACCCAGTGTGAGAAGTAGCCAAGCACCTTAAGAAGATGAGTACTTTTTTTTTTTTAATCTTTCCGTGAGAACCTGCCATGTCCAGCACTCTTCAAGATGAAGAGTACACTTTGTCAAACTGAAGAGTTGAGATGATCCCAGTGGCGTAACAGCAGATATTTCTGGTGCTTAACAAGTTTCGGATTAAAGTATGAATGATTACGTCTGTGGTTAAGGCTAGACTAAGCACACTTTCAGTGCCCACACTTCATGAACCTTTTAACTTGAGAATATTGTTACACTGCTGGCAGTATTTGAAAAGGAACAATGCCATCAGCACTTTATCTGTTCCTGTGTACCAGAGTGTTCAAATCTTCTGGTGTTGCAGGTACTCTGAAAATATTGTCACAACACTTGAATGGGAGGGAAGTCAAATCAAGGAATTCAGTAGTGATTCTTGAGAAAAACAAAACAGCTTGTGTAGCAATTAACTGCATTTTCAGTGGTTCAAATCTGAACAGTGAATCAACATACTCAAATTTGGTAGTATTTATAAAACCTTCTTCTATTTGTTTTGGGTGAGGTTTCTGGCAGACACCCCTGGCACACCAGCATCTGAGAAATAGCCCATGGGAGCAGCATGCTCGGAAAGGGATTGGAAAGAATATAAATGAATGTGCAATAATGTAAATGTCCTTCTACCTTATTTTCAATCATTCTTAAAACCAGAGATTTTGCAGTCTTGAATTAAATTGAGTTTCTCAAAATACTGAGGAAAAATCTTTGGGAGATTCTTTGGGAGATCTTAAGTACTGATGAAACACCTTGCTTCAGCTGAACAGCCAGCCAGCAGGAGCAGGAGATTTTGTGTACCTTTCTGGCAGACCCTGAGGATTACGTAGGACTGGGCAGTGTATTGTTAACGACCAAAAGCACAGTGATTAGCAACTCCCTGACCTTCATTACATACCTTCTTCAGTTGTTTTGGAAGACTCTGATTAATAAGTATTCAAATGAAAGCATGACAGCAAACATTTTGAGGTTTATCAAAAACTGCTTCTCTGCAGCTCTGAAAGCCCATGAGTGTTCAGTAGAACTGTAAGTGAAGGTAGGAAATGTACGTATGGCTTCTTCCAGGTCTTGCAGTTTACCTCTCCTTTAATGCTGAGATTTTCTTTATCTCTCCACACACACATATATAAATGCCAGGACTGTATCATACCTAATTTCTCCAAAAAGAACAGGAGAAATCTGCAGAATCATCTATAATAATATCTTCCTTCCTTCCCTCTTTCCCCCGATTCTTTAAAAGCTTCTCTGTCTGTTGTCTGCTCAGTTCTGAGTTTGTTGAGAGGAGCCAGAGCTCAGCCATTTTTCATTATCCTGTGTGTGCTCAGCCCAGTGTTACAAGAGTGGCGCTCTTAAAAGCACTGACTGCAGAGGGTGAGGATTTAGAAGCATAAATTCTGATAACAGTTGTTGAAGCTTCTGTTTTTAAAACAAACCAGTACCCTTTATTTATTTACTACTGGCATTTCACTGATATTGTATGGAAGTTCCTTTATGACTAAATCTGAATTTTTAAAGAAATATGTCTCAGTTAGAGATACTCAGAAACAATAACTACATTATCAAGGGATTTCTGTAGTAAATGAACAGCTAGTACCAAAAAGTCAAAGTGCAAATGAGTGGGAGGATTATCTTAAATCAGTGAGTTTAAGGGTTAACATCTCCAGCAGTATGTTAAGACAGACCTGATTGTACAATAGAATAATTAAGAGGTAATAGTGCTCCAGTTGGAAATACCCAGCATTTTGTACCTCCTGCTTGCATGAATCCCATACACTGGAATGCCTTAAGTACTGACAATATTTTATTTAAGCAAAGCTTCCATCAACAGAGGCAGGATTAGAATTTTTTTTTTTAATCTGCATCTACAGTAATAATTAAATAAAGTGGTCTACTTTATTTCACGAGTGAACTAGTGTGGCAAAAGCTTGAATGAATTGCTGGAGGCAATCCACTCCCAACTGTGACAGCTGTTACACTTCTAAAGGTGTTAGCTGCTGCTGTATCCACAGTTCTTTCAGGCTTTCAGTGGGGCAGGGAGTTGGAATAAAATCTCTCATATCCTGTGTATGTCTTAATCTTTGTACTGAAATGCAGTAGCTTTTTGGCTCTCAGTTTTATGTAAAGTAGAACAACAGCAATAAAAAAGATGCAGTGTCAGTCCGTAACTTCAAACAACTGGAAATATATTTCCTATGAAAATAACTAGGATATGGGACATGTGGATTGATATGCCTCGCCTGCCTCATTCACTGCAAAAATTTAAAATAGGATTTTCTGGAGTCCAGATACATGTTGTTCTACTTGTTCAGCAAGCTGACTTTGTTTCATTTTTTATTTTTAGCTCAGATGTGCATACTCTGAAAATTTTTCTTTGTTCTCATGCATTTGTGAAAATTCAGAAGTGGATTTTTTCTCCCTTCTCCTTATGCAAATTCTTCTATAAAAAGTTGATCCAGAAGAAAAGTATATTTTGTCATAAACACCCAGCTTAATACTTCTGAAAATAAATTGTACGTTGAACAAAATATTCACTATCAAGGCTCTGGGCTGTTAGAATATAACAATGATCCTGGGAGGCAAGAAATGGGAGCAAGAATATTGTTTGTCCCATCATAGTATATTTTAATTAATTTTTCAGTAAGTGTACATCTCCTTCCTTGGTAAAGTTACTAGTTACATATTTGCTTAATAGCTGTAAATAGTGTAGATGGCTAGCAGGATGTAAAAAGCACTCTTCGTGATACTTACTAGAAAAATCGTTGTTTCCTTATTTGGCAAGCCATCGTGAAGAACAATTTTCTAGCAAAAGGATTAGGAGGATTAACTTAGCGACATAAGACCAAGTTCCTACTCAAAAACTTAGATAAAAATATTTAAATTAAGCTTATAAATTTAGGAAAAGTAGCACTCTGCTTAGTCCTAGAAGAATAAGCCACATTACTGTTCCTCCCTGGAGTCTGTCAATGGGGAGAGCTAATGGAATCTGAAAAAAGTTCAAAGAACATATAGGCTGGAAAGACATTTTCTAACAGCGAGCTTTTGGAGTCTGAGTACTTTTCTGTCTGAATTCTTTCCCTGAATTTCACCTCCCATCTTATACCTACAGATGAGGTATGAGCACTCAGCTGGAATCCAAAAGGTTCTGCTGAGAGCAGGCACCTAAAAGGCCAAAGGGAATTGATGGAAAATAGAAAATTGCCACTCCTACCTCCCTCTGCTTTGGCTTCAGCATAAACATTGCATCTTTTGAAATGTCTAGAGTGTGATTTGACTAATGTATCTATAGTGTGTATCTCTACAGTATGAGCTAGTCACTGGAAAATTTACTTGTAGTTACGGGTATTCTCGTCCATGGAATTCAGGACATAATTTTTCACATACTAAAGGAAGAAATTAATCAAATTGAACCCTAAAAGTGTTTATTGTACTCTCCTGGCAAGGAAGGGAAGCAGAACTCTTGGCTCAGATACAGACGCCTACAACATAGGCATGAAAATTTAGTTAAATCAGTGTCACTCTTCAAGACCATGAAAATGATCAAGATGCCTAAGAAACCTTGCAGTCAGTGAAACACCTGAAGAAGAGGTGTATATTTGGCCATAGTTCTTTTCTTAAGGAAAACCAGAGATTATGCCATACACGAGCAACTCATTGGAACAGGAGGAAGTTTGCTAAAATTTTCCCTGAGTTTTCACTGTAAACTGCGTGAAACTGGGATATTAAAACTGGCAAGAATGCTAAAGCCTGGCTTTTATCCCTGTTTTGCAGTAGCGAATCTAGTCACAGACTTCTTTTTTTTTTTTCCAAATTATTTTCACTAGTTTTTACACCCAGAAACTGAATTTATGAAGCGTAGGTCCCAATATTAGACAAACCTAAGTCTTAAAAGTCCTACTTCTGCTTTCAGTATGGTGGTGTTCTTCAGCTTCTGTCAAAATCGTTAAGTACATAAAATAGATGCATTTATATGCCATATATCCCATGCTTACCCAATAGTTATAAATGTAGGATGACCAAAGAAGAAATATGAAATGACACAAGACATCAAATCATAGAAGTATAGAATCATTTAGGCTGGAAAAGGCCTTTAAGACCATCGAGTCCAACTGTAAACCTAACACTGCCAAGTCCACCACTAAGCCATGTCCCCAAGTCATATTGCATGCTGCCAAAATAATGTTTAATGTTGCACAGCTTGCATCCCCTCCACAAAATTCTCATATCACAACTGCTGGACTTGTATTATTACTTATTTTGTAGAAGAATAAGGTCTTCTGTTAGTAATATGGCTTAATGTTCACCTCTAAGAATGAGTATCACTGAATAGCTCTAAGCACTGGCAAGGCTACACATGACCCTTCAACTTACGTCTCTATTCCTTGTTCACTGAAGACCAACAGTGACCAAAAGGTGTTTCTATTCAGTGCCAGTTTAATGACTGGACATGTAGATGTCAGGATATTTTGCCGTAGCAGACTTCAGGGTCAGCAAACTTCACAAAGAGTGACCTGTTTAGTCTAAAGATTGGGGAGGCATCAGGCTGTTCTATTGTTGCCTTTTTTTCTTTTTATGGTAAGCAAAGGAAATGTTTGTTGAGGAAAATACTGATAGTTAGGCAATGAATTTTCTATTCCTGCTGCAATCAGTACCTCATAAGAAGAATGCATCCATTGCAAGTATAATTGCTGAGCACAGTTGAAGGACTTTGACAATCTCAGCAAATCCCAGACACTTTTTGCCACCATCTAAAGCATAGTATTAACAGTTATTCACACCATTACTTCTGTCATGAAACTTCTGTGACTAATTGATTTTTCCTGTTTATTTCATATGAGGGGCAGCTGAGTAAGCACAGAAGAGACAGATTGTGAAATCCCACTTACACTTGCAACCCTTTGGCAGTGAAATGTTTTAGTGAATAGACTGAAAGTGTGAACCTATACGCAGATATGTTATACTGAATGTATATACTTGACTTTTCTGGCCTTGAAGGCCCTCTAAGACCTTCACAGCACTTTACTTCACCAGGATGATTAAGGAAGGAAAGAAACTCAACACATACACATGCATTTACCATAAAATTGTTAATGAGTTATAAATAATCTCAGCTCAAGATACTATAAAGGACTACTTAGCATTTTGCTTATGATTTTACATAATTCATCTAAATATAGTTAATTGCAGAGCAGATTTATTTTTGTTGTGTGTGACATTTTCAGACGGTAGCTTGATCACTTTGTTTCATAATGATATCTCGCATATCTATTTTGGTGTAGCTGTAGAATTTGAATCATCTACCTTTTCTATTCTTACATTTCAAAGCTTCTGGTATCTTTTCCAGTCCTGGTTGTGTGATGATAGTGTGTGTGTTTATATATATATACACATATCTAACATATACACATACATAACATGATTAGATCAGTACTTATGTCCGACAGTTTTTCAGGGTTAACAACATCAGTATCCAGATGGGCTAATCTTTCAAATTTGCAAGCAGGCCATCTTTTCTTTATGAACTTCATTCCCTTATAGCATTAAATTCAACCTGAAGTCACCAAAGCATGGAAACACATGCTTAAATATAATTGTGCATTTAGGGCCATTCTTACTCAGCAAATCCTTGAAGGCTATGCGTAAAGTTAACCGGGGTGTTACTGAACTGAGCCATTTTGCAGCAGATGATGAGAAGTTTGTACTTCCTGGGAGAGTCCTTCTACTACAGAGGCAGATTCACCTAAGAAGAAGAAATTCTCTGATTGAGAGGAGGGAGTGGGGGTGTGTCGCCATAACTTATTTTTAAGGCCAAGAGAAACCATTGTCATTATTTTCCTCCTGCTTGTTTTAAGTTTTAGCTGAACATTTTTTGGATAATACTCAAAAGATGTTTTTTAATTGTTATCACAAAACTGAATCAAAGGGCATATTCAGTAATGAACGTTAGGAGTTTTTTGGGAGATCATCCCTTGAATTGCTGTTAGTTAGAGAACATAGTAAGGTATATTGTATCTCAGTATAGTAAAGAAGGATGTATATTAATTTATTGTCAATATTAAGCTTCTTTAGTGAAGTACATGTAATGGCACTGTCTGTCATTCCTCAATCCCTTTTTTTTTTATTTCAGACTAATCACTTGAACACACTAACAAATTTCAAGCACATTTAAAAGAAAGCTACAAGTTTCAAAGATGTAATTTTCATAGATACTTCATGAAAATAGGCAGCTAGAGCAAAGAGAGACTCTGCTAATGCCCCACTGGCAGAAATCCTACAGGACTCTGGTTCTTACCAGGCATCAGAACATCCACAGAGGTATTCAATGTAACTAAGGCTGGTTGCCTCTGAACCTCTGCCATTTATTTCTATTAATTTTCTATTCCTGAAATGTATTTCTTTACTTTCCCAGTGCTGTTTCTGCTGCATGTCTTGGATTCTTACAGGGTAAACTATTTAAAATTTGCTTCAAAATTACAGCCAGTTAGTTGGACCATATCATGCAAAGTGCCAAGCCCATCACTCCCATTGAGGGTTTCTTGATGAACAGCATCTTTCATTTATTCTTATATTATGATCTCTACTCTGAGGAGTCCATCCTTCTATCACAGGCATAGTAAGTATGAATCCATATCCCCTCTAGACACTCCCTCAATACAAAAAGCATAAATAATTTTTGAGCGTCTGTAAGTACACAGCTATTAGTTTAAAACCAGAAACCTATCAAAGCTTCATTAAGAAATTCAAGTCAAATATTCCACTGGAAGAGTACTCTATAATAAAATCATATTAATTCCCATCCTATAAGATCATTGCTGGCAAAGGTTATGTCTACTGTTTTACTCATGCCAGTTCTACTTCATTACGTGATTACAGAAATAATGTCTCTTTGGTCAACAGGTCTGCACTGGGAAAAGATCGAGATGCATCTGAGGACAGTGACAAGAATAAAACATAAATTTTAGTTCTTTTTTCTCCCACGATCTACAGCATATACTGCATATAAAGATAGAAAGATATTGCTAAGAAATTACCACAAATGGAGCTAATTCTGTTCTCAGAACTTTGGCTGCTGAATGAGGGAAGGAAAGGCTGGTAGGGGGAGGAGCAGAGGAAAAAATACTTCCAGAAGCAGTTAAACTAATCTGATTTTTTACTCATAGAGAATGCCTGCCAAGCCATCCTTTTCCTGATATCTTAATGTCTCTTCCTATATAGCCTATACATTTTGCTGGGTAAAAGTCAGCCTGTGCTGTGGCTTGTTTGGCTGTGTCCCTGGGCTGAATGGCCAGCTGGCAGCTAATGCACAGGATGACTTTTCAAAGTGACCAGGTTTAGGCACTGAATTCTACTTCCCTTCTCCAGCCTGCAGAACTAATTTAGGCCTCTCCATTTCACTCAGCTGCCAGTTTTCATAAACAGGAGAGGGACTTCATGTATCTGAGACTCCTTCTGTCAAATCTTGTTGAGACTGAACGACGAGTTCAAAAGGAGCTGTCATCTGTGACAGATGAAGACAGGGCACAATCAACTAAGTCTTGTTTCATATGGAAACTGAACTTTAAAAAAGAATACGTTAGCTGAAACAGAAATATTTTGTTTTCCACTTTCGTAAACTAAGTGTATGTCAGTGCTATGATGCAATAAGTATCATCAGTCATGTGGACTTTCAAGTCACACAGGGTTAAACTGTCCTTGCAAAGAACAGTGTGATGTGAAAGTGAAACAATATATTGGAATAATTACTGAATATTCTAAACAGTAGATTAAGCCCTTTTAGCACTAGGGAATAATAAATAACTGCACCTGAATATGCTCCTCCTTATGTCAATAGGAAATTTTTCCTGTTTTAGAGACAGAGAAAGTCTCAGATACAATAATTACTGAATAGTAATTTATTTATTAGTAATTATTATTGCTTACCACCAATTTAGATGGAATTCTGTCAGAATTCTCATCTATCACGAAGTTTCATCAAAAATAATAGATTCTTTTCACATTTTATACTTAAAACAACATGGCATTACTTTGTGTCAAAATCAAGTACAACTTAACAGGGAAAAAATTACTAAGAAATCATTGCATACCTTCTAAAAGACTGTCATAATTTGGCAAGGGGGGAAAACCTATATACCTGAAAGTGTGTAACTAATGCACCTATCCATTGGGCAGAATAGGTAAACCTGTGAGCACATTGGTCTTGTGTAATTTCTGTGTGATATTTTTATCTTGGACATATTTTAGCTGTTAATAAACAAAATGTCATTTAAATAATGTGAGAGATGATTAAATTGTGACCCAAAGGTGGCAGAGATGTTCTTGCAGCCATGTTGGAAGCTCAACATGGGAGTCTTAATAGAGATGCTGTCAGAAGCATTATATCCTCACCCTCGCACAGGGCACCTTAGTTTTTATTCTGAATGTACCTATCACAGAGGTTGCAGGTGTGACCGTATTTGTATTTGAGCAATAAGCCTCTTTAGAACAGTCATTTTCTGTCTGATAAATGCTTCAGACTTGTGATCTCATCTCCTGACTCTAGCTTGCCACCCTGATCCTGAGTGTTAGCTTTTGACACTGTTTTTTTCCCACTCCTAGTTCCTGACCTTAGTCACCAGGCAGGACCATCTAATCCTTGCCCTCCTTATGTCTGCTGTAACCATTAAACTTTTTGTGATCCCCATCATGATATTGTGCAATTTCTCTCAGAAAAAAAGAATAATTCTGCAGTTTACTTTTATGATGAAACCTATTTGTGGGCTAAAGGTAAAATCAGTTTTAAAAATAATTGTTGTATTCTTAAATGATACAGTTGCACTGGTGAAAATGTAACTGAAAAATGGAATTGAGTCCATAAAAATAAACTACTAAGAAATATCAGAGAGATTTAAATCTAAATCCCTACATCTATTAGTCCTATTTAGATATTTCTCAGTACCTATTCATTATAAAGGGGAAAATACTCCTGAAATTTTGAATATAGTTAGCAAGCAAAAGTTACATATTTATTCTGACTAGGTCATAAAATTATTTTTGTTTCCTGTACAGTTTAAAAAAATAATGTTTGATCAAGTGGTTTCTCCAGATGAAAAATATCTTTCGGTAGTGCAGGTATTAGCTATCTTTGCTCCGGTTTTATCATCTTTCTGAGAAAGGTTTCATGCCTGAAAATATTAATAAAATAAGGCTTATCATGAGTAGCTTTTGGGCTATTTGTCATTTCAGTCCCTAGCTTGGAGGGCTCTGAGCGACAGACAGGAGGGAGGGGAGGAGCGTTTTACGCTGCCTGTAAGTACTGCTGCGGGTGGCTACATTTTTCACTGGCATTAAGGTTTTGCATTAAAAGATAGGATTACATTAGAAGCTGTGATGTACAAACATCTTCTTTATTTTGGGGGACTTAGTCAGTTCGTTAGTTAGATGGCGTCATAGGGATATATTTGTATCATATGCAAAAAAGCATAACTGGCCAGTTCATCTTCTATAGGAAGGGCAGAAATTGCGCATTCCCTGGGAACCAACTAGGTTCGCTCAGGGAGAGAAAGATTTTAATGAATCAAGCAGGAAAGTAAAACACTCAGAGCAAAAAGCTGCTATCCTGACATTAAAGAAGACGATGCTGAGTGAAACTGGGAGTAAAGAGCCAGAAGGCTCCTGAGTGAAAAAATCCTTGGGCCCCAAGAAGAGGCCTGGAAGGACATGCCCTGAGAGTACACAGTGGGTGGGGAGACATTTGTGTATGAATCCTTTTTGTTCATATTTTTTTTTTATCTACAGTCAAACTGAGTTTCCTCTCCTTAAAAACATATTCTATTTTATTTTCTAACAATGCATGTTTTCTGAATTTTAAAGCTTTTCTAATTTTCTGGTATGCTCACTATAAGGAAGAGGAATAAGCTAGTCTCTTTCAAAATACTGACTCAAGCATTTTCACACCAGCTGTTAGTAACTCATGACTTTTTGCTAACCGGTATTGGAAGAACAGCCAATATTCCAAGTGAAGCACCAGGAGAGAACACCAAAAAAATGCTGTTAAGCTTCTTTCCTTTTACCCCTTGCCCTTTGCAAGCAAGGATGATGCCATTTAACCTGAACAGTCAGGTTAAAAATGGCCAAATCATGGAAAGGGTATGCACTATAAGACGTGGAATACCACAGGCGTAAGTAGAAAGGTGACAGTGGCAGCAACCATGCACTTCTCCTACCTCTGTCTCTGAAGGTGCATGGGGTGCCTGAATAGACTGCTTCACATATGGAGGAAGAAGATTAGTGAAGAGTTTCCTCCTAGTGGAAGAATTGAACATTTATGATGATGATGATGATAGAATCATAGAATCATTAAGATTGGAAGAGACCTCAAGGATCATCTAGTCCAACCATCCCCCCCTCACCTATTACCCACTAAACCATGTCCTTCAGTACCACATCTCACCTTTCCTTAAACACCCGCAGGGACGGTGACTCCACCACCTCCCTGGGCAACCCATTCCAATGCCTGACCACCCTTTCAGAGAAGAAATTTCTCCTCATCTCCAACCTGAACCTCCCCTGGCGCAACTTGCAGCCATTCCCCCTTGTCCTGTCACTAGTTACCTGCAAGAAGAGGCCAACCCCCAGCTCGCCACAACTTCCTTTCAGGTAGTTGTAGAGGGCAATAAGGTCTGCCCTGAGCCTCCTCTTCTCCAAACCAAACAGTCCCAGATGATGATGTTCCTTTTCTTCCATTCAAGTGGTTCTGTGATGTAAATAAGAAAGATATGCATGGAGACTATAGAAATTTGGCCTCTTAAATCATCTTTGAAAAATGAGATTTGGCAATCTAAATCTAATACGTGTTACAAAGCAGGGTGCAGCTATTTGTAATCCCTTTTGTTTTCAGATTTTCCAAGGCATTAAGGCATCTAAAGCTTGGGGGGTGGGGAGAGGCTGCTCAGTGATTTGTATTCATCTCATGGGATTCAGTGTCTAATGTTTATGTATTCTTTTCAGTCCTAACTTCCTCGGGATTTGGATTCCAGGTAGCTGAGTCATCCAGTGCTTTGTAACAATCTATCCAGTTCAAGGGAGAGGGGGCAGGATATCAGGAGGGGGCATTAAGTGCGTTATGCAAGTAAAACTTGGAATTTAACAATCATTATTTGACATTATTAGATTTTCCAGTAACCATGAATTAGCTGACAGCAGGTCATCTTTAATTGAGTATTTTAAAATGAATATACTTTAGCATTTTATTGGCTAATATCACTATATTTAAGTGCCTGTCAGTATTTTCATTATGAACCATATTTTGGAAAATGGAGTTTAATTAAACCGTATCTCTACTGTTCTAAATTTTGTCAGGCTGAGAGCTGGCATACAGGCTAGAAACAAAATATTTCACAACATAATTATGGCCCCAAAGGAATTGAAGCAAACAAACAGGGCATTCATCTAACTTCTCAAAGTACATCTCTTAATAGCAAAATCTAAAGAAGCCAAACTGAATGAAGTAAGTTTGGTTTTTTGTTGTTTGGTTGTGGGTTTTTTTTCATGTAAATTAATAAAAGTGCAGTGTAATCAACTGGGAGGTGAACAGCAAAAAACAAAATCAGAATTAGATCATCTGAGTGGGAGGGAGAACATATTATAGCAGAGATCTTCCCTTGTACCCCAGGAACTGTAGGTCTATTAAGTAACCTAAAATCTGTGCAGTCAGCACTTTATGAGCATGTACAATCAAAGTGTAAAATTCATAAAGAAGTCACACAAGAGAAGTGGCATATAAATTTTGTTGCAAATATATCTTCAGGGATTTGTGGAGTCATTTAATAACCTCTGATATACAGATAACTCCTCCAATAGAAGAGGAGAAGGCCAATTTTAACCTTTGGAGGTTATATTTAAGCTGTATCTTCAGCCGTTTGTTCCTGGAAAAGAAGGAGATTCCCAATGTATGCAAGGTTGAAATAAAAGCTGCTAAAATTTTTACAGAAGATGCTATTCTGTAGTTGTACAGCAGATCGATGTCCAGTCTTGGAAGCTAAGTAAAAGTTCATTTATATTCATCCAGGAACAGGACTGAACTTCCAGTATTAGTAAATGAGTCATGTCCACCTTCTGTTCCATATCCACCTCAAGTACCATTTCCAAAACATGTAAAACTTGCTCAAGTTATTCTACAGTGGCTTTTCACTCTATTTTCTCCCCTTGATGTGTTGAGGAAGGGAAGTGATAGAGCAGCTTTGTGGGCACCTAGCATCCAACCAAAGTCAACCCACCATATTTCCTTCCACAATCCCTTTGTCATCTCATTGACCTGAAGGTGCAGTTTCCAGCTGTCCCCATCTATATAAGGATATGTGGGAGAGAGAGCTCATTACCCCTTCCTTGTATGCTCACCAGATTCAGGCCTACCCATGGTTACTGCTAATTTCTAGAAGCTTCATCTAGTCAATGCACAAGAAGTGGCATTCCTTTGTCCAAACTTTGCAAAAATTGTAGCTGGACTAAGGTTTTCTTTTTCCTTGATCTCAGTCACTTCTCTTTAAAGCATAATGATGCTACCACTCAAGGCAGCCCCACTCATCTCTGCAGGCCCGAGGTTCACCAATGGCCTTGTAACTGGGGCAAAGCAAGAATGAAAAACTGGAAAACATAGGCACTACATACCCTGCCAAGTCTTTAGGAATTAATAATAGTGAAATAGGGAATCATCAGTATCCAAAAGTCACCTGAATTGGAATTGATGTTGTCAGGCACTCACAGAGGCACGGAAGTGCATAGAAATTTTGTGTAGTCAGGCAACTGCACAGCCAAATACAAGGTGAGCTTGGCACAGACGTCCATGAAAACTGCTTTTCTCATCTTCCTGCTTTTGGTTTGCCTGTATGTGTTGTAAGACCCACTGCCACCAGTTCCCTCCTTTCAGAGACTCAGACATTACACAGAGTGAGACAACAGATTTGCTGCCCTGATTCACCTACTTCTGACAGAAATCAGAAAATCAATAGTTGCCAGTCAGGTCCTCCTACTGTTCCTTTTCTGTATCTTATTTCTCTGAACTCAGGCCATAATGACATTGTTCCCACTGCAGGAAACTTGCGTGAATCTACAAAACCAGCCTCCACTTGACAAGAGCTTCTTTAAATTGACTAACAAGGAGAAGATTTGGTCTACTTCATCACATACTCTGTGAATGCCATCTCCTGAAAGGAGAAATGTGATGTTATGGGGTAGTTAAGTGTTAGTGATATGTGTCAGTGATATGACATCTTGTTCGTGGCCTCATGCTTTTACTAAGGTAATAACTGACCTTGGAGGTGCTGGTTGGCTACAAGGAGTTGCATATCTGCAGTGGGTTATGGGATGCATGAATGAAGTTGAGTGGAAAAGAGATTGCGATCCAGCCACTGTACCAAAAAATACAGTCACTGCTCTGTGTGCTGCAACTAATTTGGTAGAAATTAATAAATGCAGTCCAAGTAGACTAAATTCCTGTTTTCAGGTGATGGATGCAGATCTTGCTCTAGCAGGGGGGGTTGGACTAGATTATCTCTAGAGGTCCCTTCCAACCCCTACCACTGATTCAGTGAAGATGTAACATTTATCTGTAGGTTAGATGTAGCATTGTTGTTAAAGGGGATTTTAAAAATTATTTTACCCTTAATAATTTATTTTGCCTTTTCAGTCTCCCAGGACAGCTGGGCAGTAGAACCTTGCATTTGTTTACAGTAAAACTGATTCATTTACAACAAATTACAAAGAATGGCACTGGACAGAAATCACTGTGAACAACCATCCTGGATTCATTTGTAAAGATGCCTGCCAGACTGTGAAAGTTCAGTTACCAGAAGTTAGTCTTCTGGAACCCAAGAATGCCTAGTAGCATCATATTTCCTTTTAATCAGAAAGTATGCATGGCATGCTTCCAGCTAGTTTATTCATCACTCCTGAGGTGCTTGACAATATGCCTTGGAGCTGACTGCTATTAGAAGAGAAAAAGAAAAAAAAAATTTAAAAATCTGTATAAAATCTGTGAGCCTTTCTATGTCAAAGTGGCATCCTATAAAAAAAACACACACCTGATAGAGTAATAATTCATTTGTGCCCACAGGTTGACTTTATGGATTTTTCCAGAATAGTTTTTAAGTACTCAGCACATCACACCCCATCTATCATAATAGAAATATTTCACTCAAAAGAAAATTTGAATAGAGTTTTTTTCATCTCACTGTGCTGTCTTAATTAGTGGCCTAAAATCTGTAAAGTGCATTGCCCAGCCCTGGTAGAAAACAATTACACATTCTTTCAGAAATGGAGAGAGGGTGTCTCAGTACCATAAACCATTGCAGTTCTTCAGATATAGTTCTCTAGATATACATGTAGAACTAATGATTACTCTCTGTGGTGTGGTATTTGAGATTAACCTTAGAGTTCACACTTGCCAAAGTCACTGTTTTACTGAAAATTCTTTGAAGCAGCTTTAGACAAATCAGCTTTGGTGGCTTCTCCTTGGTCAACAGCAAAACTCCCATCCATCTGTCCAGCTACCGTGTGTGTGTGTGTGTGTATCCTCCACTTCCAAGGGATGGAGTGGAAAACAATAAAGAATGGGAACGAGAAAGGTTGAGATAAAGATGGGGAGGTCCCTTACCAGTTACCATCACAGGCAAAACAGATTTGACTTGGGGAAAATTCGTTTATTACCAGTTGAAACACAGTTGCATGGCGAGAAGCAACGGCAAACATGAAAACACCTTCCTGCCACTCACCCTTCTTTCTTTCCAGGCTCAACTTCCCTCCTGCACTCCTGACTCCTCTACCTCCTCTCCTCTGAGCAGTGCAGGACAATGGGGAATTGGGGGCTGCAGTCAGTTTCTTCCTAATACCTAAACTGAATCTCCCTTCTTTTAGTTTAAACCCACTACTCCTTGTCCTATCACTCCCTGCCCTTGTAAGCAGTCCCTCTCCAGCTTTCCTGTAGCCCCTCTGGGGACTGGAAGGCTGCAATTAGGTCTCCCCGGAGCCTTCTCTTCTCCAGGCTGAACAAGCCCAGCTCCCTCAGCCTGTCCTCGTAGGAGAGGTGCTCCAGCCCTTTGATCAACTCTGTGACCCTCCTCTGGACTTGTTCCAGCAGCTCCATGTCTTTCCTGTACTGAGGACCCCAGAGCTGGACGCAGTACTCCAGAAGGGGTCTCACAAGAGCAGAGCAGAGGGGGAGAATCACCTCCCTCGGCCTGCTGGCCACACTGGTTTTGATGCAGCCCAGGACACGGCTGGCTTTCTGGGCTGTAAGCACACAATGACTCCAGCATGAATTCCTCAAATCACAGTTGAAGTAGGCTGAATTTGAATATACTAGGAGTTCAAACAAGTAAAATTTAGCTGGGCCATGCTTTGCTTTATTTGGAGGATTACCTTAAAGCAAATAAGATTTTTTTTCTTCTAAGGGAAAGGATCCTCATGGGCTCCTTTCCATAATATGCCTCACCTACCCCAGTTTATCAGCCCATCTTCCCCCTCCTTCAGTTTTGTTTTAAACTGAGCCTAGACAGAGAGTCATTTAAACAGTAAAAGATCTTGCATATACTCACTCTTGCTGCTAAACTTTGGCCCTGTTTTTCAAAACAAACAGCTCCCTATTTCCCCACTGCCCCCTTTCCCCAGGAAAAACTAAAAAGGTAATCAGAAAGAATCAGGAATGATGGAAGCTCAAGGTAGGTGAGGCCAAGAAACAGATCAGCAACCCTCTAAAATAGAACAGAAGCCTCAGTTGTTCTATTACGATTCTGAAACTAATCATAACAAGTTCAAACTTAATCCTATAGCTGGTAGGGTGTGGCCCTTTGTTTAAAATGTGACATTTGATTTCTTAACAATTTCTCTGTCATTTTGAGTTAAAGAAAATTTCACCTGCATAAAGTGTACTGAAGTCTATCTGACATCTATTTGCTCTTTAGGCTAGAAAAAAAGAAATCCATCAGGAGACGATAACAAAAGACAGTGTTGCAAGAGCTTTCTCTGAAATGAATAGGAAGACACGATTTTTACAGGATTGTACCTTGTTTGTGGTTTGTTTTTTTTTTCTTTTTAAATCGGATTTTGGATCTCCTGTCAAGTAAAATAATGTAAGATTATTCTGAGAAGAGCTGCATTTTTTTTTTTAATTTGAATTCATGTGGGAAAACCTCTAACAACTTTAAATTACACCATCCCAGGCCAGAGCCCTGATCTTTAAATGAAGTGCTTATAAAAATTTAAAGTGCTCGAGTAATTTTAAACCCATGTATGCTGCAATGCCCAGAACTCTGATCGCTTCCAAATTTCACTTCCAATAAATTTAAATTGCTTTGTGCAATGCAGAGTGATTTAAAATTATTGGAGTGCTTTAAATTCCATACTGAAGTGCCTATAAAATTTGAAGTCCTCCAATAATTTTAAATCACTCTGCATGCTGTACTGCAATTTAAGCCTATTTGAAAACAAAAGTCCAAGCATCCTATGCTTTAATTAGTAATGATAAGCAACACTGGAAGATGGCAGTTAAGAATTTACATGAAACATGCCACTTCTCAGTGAATCCACTGAAATAAAGCTATCAGATATAATGAGGAAATATTAAAAGAAAAAGAAGTTATGCTTCTGTTTAAGATAATAGGAAAACAATATCATTGTTTTGAGAGAGCGAGATACTACTGTAGCACAAATAAAGTGATATATGGAGTGTGAGATTAGGAAAGTTTGTGAATATACAAATTATTTAGCTCTGTCACAACTGTAAATAATATAGATGCCTGCTGTTCAGTAAGCTGACAATATGCAAGGTACTGAGCATGAACACACCTACAAGATGTGTCACGGCAACGTGCTATATATCAGTGAAGCCAAATTCTACTCTTAATAGCGTCAATATACATTCAGAGCAGCTCTCTTCACTTTAGGATTTGCTTTAAAAAAACACTTAATAGTCTTACAAGATTGTAAGATCGTATCTTGTATCTTCCCAGACAGTATCTGTACAGGACAGTTTCCTGTATTGTCTTATGTATCTCGAGCAGGTTTTAGTCATCTAAGGAGTCAAGAAGTAAGTAACAATAATAACAAAGTTATAGTCACTCAGTATTAATGTTTTGGCATATTATATCTACTATATCTTACTTGGGAAACACTTCCAAAAGCATAGAGTGTTATCTTAGCTTTCTTCAAGGGAATTTCAAATGGAGGCTTTTCTTTGTGGAGAGAAAGATTGATGATTATTTGCATTAATATTCTTTCAGGTGTAAAAATTGTCAGGTTTTTCAATCAGAGGAAGGTAGCAAATTCCACTGAATGGAAGGAAAATATTATATCAAATAGAATTAAGGTATATTTTTATGTAAGACTGGAGGTAAAATGGCTGTAGTCATTAGAATCCATTGAGGATACTGTTATTTTAAGACCCACAATGAGGTAGCTCAGTCTTTACATTCTTATCTACTCCCATGTAGCATGTTTATTTTTCCTTTGTGCATCAAGCAAAACACCTTAAACTAATATAAGTGGCAGTTGTCAGCATAATGTCAGAGAATTCATTAGGGGAATTAACTGTTTTTTTATAGGCATAGCTTCACCTAAAATTGACACTGAAAGTATAATAGAGAGATATCATTAGGTACTTTGGATCACACCATGGGCCTGAGGAAAAATTCAGAATCCTTTTGCAACTGTAGAAGGAATTTTCCATAAGCAAAATAGAAACATCTGCAGAAAATGGAAAATTATCATTTTAGTGGATCATTTTAGTAAAATAAGTTTATTATGCCAAGAACATCTATGGGCACTTTTGAAAACTGCACTTAAGCAAATGTGAGTGCCATGACATAAATCGAGATTAAAGGACCAGTTATTTTTTGCTAGAGAGGGATAAGAAAGCTCTCTTGTCCAAGATTTTAGGCTAGGTAATCCTAATAGTGAGATGGCAATTGTCTTTGCCATGTCTTAGATTTAAATGACAGTAAGCCTTGTTCCATCTCAACTACAGTTTAATACTTTCGTTGGCAACCTCAGTAGTTGTTCGTACCTAGGCTGAGAGACTGATTTTCTGGGATAAGACAAAGCCAGGCGGGTGACAAAGTACATCTCTTGGCAGCATGAGAGCTATCTATGACCCTAGCTGCTTCTTTTTACTCCTTCATGCCTTCGTAGAAGAACTGCTCCCAGGTAAGAACTGAACAGTGGTATTTTTTTTGAAAGCTGTCACTGCTACTGAGAGAAATGTCAGCTAACTGTACCTTTTCTTTTGTTCCAGAGTAAATTTTCTACCACTAGAAAAATTCACCTCCAAGTGGAAGGGCTACTGGCATTTTTTGTTTCACTGCCCAAGAACATTTTTATTTAATGAAACAGAGAAGCAAATTTGATATGTAATCACACTACTTTAGAGTGAATAAAGTTAACTAAATACACCAACATTTTATCTTTTTTATCATTTTCCTTAGAAGAGAGTTCATATGTATTACTTCCTGCATATAAATTGACCCCAGTAGGCAGCTAAGCAACACACAGCTGCTTTCTCACTCCCCCCACAGTGGGACAGAAGGAAAGAATAGGAAGAGCAAAAGTAAAAAAAATTCATGGGTCTAGACAAAGACAGTTTTATAAGGAAAGGAAGAAAAAGAAATCAAGTGATGCAAAGGCAGTCACATACCACCTCCAACAAACAGACTGATGACCAACCTGTCTTTGAGCAATGGCTACCTACCCAACATTACCCTTTCCCAATACCTCCAGCACTGACAAGTAGTTATTGCTGAGCATGATGTCATATGACATGGAATATCCCCTTGCTCAGCTTGGGCCAGCTGTCCAGTTGCATCCCTTACCCACCCTCAGCCTACTCTCTGCTAGGAGGCAGAGTGGGAAGAAGAGAAAGCTTTGCTACTGTGCAAGTACTATTCTGCAGTAACAAAAACACCACTGTGCTATCTGCACTGTTTTAGTGCAAATCCAAAGCACAGCACCGTAAGGACTGCTGTTAAGAAAATTAACTCCATCCCAGCCAGACCCAGTACAGTGCTGTACCAATCTTTTCCTACCTGTTGCGATCAGACCCTCTGCAGCTATTTACCCCTTGAAGGAATAAGGCTCCCAGTCCGAGGCACAAAGTGGGGTTTATTAGGGTAAGGCACATATTAAGTAGATAACAATCATAACACCCTGCGACTGGGGACTCTTCTGCTTCTACTCCAAATTCCTTATAATCTACCTGGTAGGTATCACTCAGTTCCCAGGAAATTATCCATACCTGCTGTCCCAAGTAAGGGGAGATGCCCAAGACACAGGCCAGCTGTTCCTCGGGAGCGCTCGACTGGAGCTCTCAGGGAGCCGTTTACACACCCTTCCTCGGGGGTCTCTATGGTCATCACTCAGCAGCGTCATGTCACTGTTGTTGGGCAGGCTTGGGCCCAGCACAACGAGAGGTCAGACGCTCAACCAAAGCACTGCGGCTCTGTCTGGATCATCTCCCCACACTCCCTTCTTGCATTTCCTTTGAATCTTCTCTATCTGGTCTAATTTATAATGGGTGATGAATAAAATTGTGTTATTTGTCCGAAAATTAAGATTTTATGTGGCTCAGTTATTCTTAATCATTTCTTTCCATGCTTCGTAAATAAAAGCAGTGCTCTGTAACTCAGTTTTTTAAAGTTTGCTTTGCTGTGTTGATAAATCAGAACACATTCAAAAAGTGAACAAAATGTTAGGGACAGGTGGCATAAAGAAAAATACTGAAAAATGCCGCAGTGTCTATCAGTCTTGTCTTTTTCACTGAAATGCTGGTTTTAGTTCTGTACATGACAGCAGAAAACCAGAAATGAATGAAGAAAATACCTGGAAATATGGAGACACATTCAAATGAAGAAAAATTTAAAACATGATATTTATGTAATGGAGACATGGAAATTAGAAAATGCAAATCCCCAGAGTATGACTAAGAGCAGAGTTTTAAATGGGGTCTACTCATGAAAATTATTTCAGCCTGATTCTCAGCTGGTATCTGTGCTGGTTTTGGCTGGCATAGAGTTAATGTTCTTCATAATAGTTAGTGTGAGGCTGTGGTTTGGATTTGTGCTGAAAACAGTGTTGATAACACAGGGATGTTTTAGTTACTGCTGAGCAGTGCTCACACAGAGCCAAGGCCTTTTCTGCTCCTCACAGCATCCCACCAGCCAGTAGGCTGGGGGTGTACAAGAAGTTATGAGGGGGCACAGCCAGGACAGCTGACCCCAAATAACCAAAGGGATATTCCATACCATGTGACATCACACTCAGCTAATAAAGGGCTGGGCGAAGAAGGAAGGGGAGGGATGATCACAGTGATGGCGCTTGTCTTCCCAAGTAACCATTACGCGTGAGGGAGCCCTGCTGTCCTGGGGATGGCTGAACCCCTGCCTGCCATGGGCAGTGGGGAATGAATTCCTGGTTTTGCTTTGCTTGTGCATGTGGCTTTTGCTTTACCTGTTAAACCGCCTTTATCTCATGAGTTTTCTCTCTTCTACTCTTCTGATTCTCTCCTCCATCCCGCCGAAATGGAGTGAGCGAGTGGCTGCCTGGTGCTTAGTTGCCAACTAGGGAAAACCACAACACATCTCAGCTGTTTATCTTCCCGCTGGTGCAGGCACTGGATAGGTAACAAGCGTTGAGGCCTAGGAAGGGAGAGCTGATCATTCTCATTGCATCAAAAGTGTAGCTGTTGCTGGCTTCTTGTTTCAAAATTAATGTTTCTGGTTTTTGGTGATTTTCTTAGGATAAGAACCAGGGCAATTTCTAGTCTTTGGACATGCTGAAACAGACAATTTTTTTAAATTTTTTTTTAATGTAGGATTCTCTTTCACCAGCTTTCATGAGCAGGTCTGATGAAAGAAGTCTAAATGGCACTAGTGCACTTCCTCTGTGCATGTAAAGGGATGAAGAAACTGTGGAATCACATACAGCTAGAGATTCCTTTCCAGGTCTTGCCAAATTTCTGCCATTCTACACTGAAAGCTTCACACCAGGTACTGGAAGTTGTATTTAGAAAGGAGACATTCCTAGGTATTAATGAGGCATTTATGTCCCTGCATTCTCATAGTACAAAAGTGGGTTTGCCTTTTATCAACTTTGAAGTGTCTGATTTAAAGTAAATAAGAGTGATGTTTTCTTGAACTACACACCATGTTTTACTGAACCACAGAATAAATCTGAAAAAGTCATTGCACAAAATGTTGGACAAGTTGACATGTTGGAGGTATTTAAAAAAGGTCGGACAAGGGAGTAAATGAAAAAAAAAAAAATCAACATCCAAGTCATGGCATGGCATTAACAATGAATAAATCCCACAGGTTTTGGACAGGACAGAAACGTCCTCTCTCTGGACATAAGAAGCCCACTGAGAGAAGGAGAGGCTGACTTAAATAATAATTTGGGGGAAGACTGTGATGATGTCTTGCATCTTCCTGCAAGTCACCCGCTATCAGATACTGTTGGGGGAAAGTCTTAAGATATGCCACTGATGGTCCCACTGTAGCATCATCACAAGTCTTCTATCTTTTGTGTCATTTTTAGGAATTTCATTTGCTATTATTAGCAGAGGTACAGCATCTGAAATTACTCAGTATTTAGTGGTCACACTAAGCATATTTCATTCTCTTGTTCCCTTTTACTTTTATACAAGAGATGAATAGAGCTTAGTGATATAAAGACCATCTTACTTTTTCCATTTTTTGCAACATTCCTCCTTAACCCTTCTCCCCAGCTACATATTCAGTCATCGTTCATCTCTCTAGAAGTACTAATATAAGCCTAACTATACCAATATACATTGATTTTTGTTTCCTCTAAGTCAGCTTGCTTATAGAGTAATTCTAATCCCTTTCCACCTTTCTTTGACGTTGACTTGTGTCTGCCATTTCCCTATTTTGTTTCATGAGCAACTTTAAAGTTAAAGCTCTATGAAGTAGTAGTACAAAGCAGTGGAGAAGCTCCTTAACTCCCCAAGTTTAACAACGTTTCTAAACTTCTCAGAAGTTTTTTTTTTTCTGTCTCTCAGTTACACTCTTATTTATCATCACGCTACACCCTGGATCTAAATTGTCCATGGTTCAATCAGGAACCTGTCATGTGAATTCTATGAAAAGCCATTTGAAAAAAAAATATATATCCTAATAAGTTACATCTTGAGCATGTAACGGTGAACAGAACGTTAATAACTTGTGTTATACAGCTTTTCAGAATCTCGAGTTTTGCTGTTAACATGGGATCCTGAGTTAAATAAGACCCTCATTATTATTCCACATCTTTTGACTGCCAGTGTAGCCTTCATTATTGTCTGTGTGCAAAAAGTTTTATGGCAAATTCTTGCTTTCAGGATCCTGTTTGTCTAGAAATTTCATAGCAGCATAGTGCAGACATATTCAGCATTCTAAGTAGCAGTCATTCCATGTGTCAGTTATTCCTCTCTGTGTCTTCAAGATGCATTACTTTTTAAATGGACTTAATTTTCAAAAACTGAGCTTAGAAAACAACCTCCAGCACAGAGATATGAAAGAGGTATTTCCAATGGCTGTTTGTTCAAATACTGGGATTTATTAAAAGTAAGGATAGGAATTAGCCTGTTCTGTTTTGTTGTTGTTTTGTTTTTCTTTAAGGCTTTGCTAAGTACATTAACTGTCTTGCTATTCTTTATAGGTAGCATTACGCAGCACAAGGTGATAAACATAAAAGGACAAATAGACTTTAAAAATAGTAAAAGTTTATTTTGTAACAAATTCTAGCCACATAGAATTATTTTTAAATTTAACATTTTGGTGGAATTATAGTTGGCATTTTGGTGAACTACACTCACAACAGATTATATATTCTGTTATCCAAAAATACCTCAGTAGTTCAAGCCTTAGCAGCTATCCTCCTGCTTGACTAAGCAGTATTTTTATAGTTATCACAGGTCATACCAGGCTAAAAGCCATCATTTGGACTTTCTTTTCATCACTGAATATGGATATAGGTTCTTGTATCACTTAATCTCTTTGTCAGTCTAAAGCTGTAGTTGAACTTCATGTAACCTTAAAGTTTCAGATAACTCTAATTATAGTGTGGTGAAGTTTTTTTATTTTGTACATTGGGTCAGAGTTTTTTATTTAAATTGCATAGGTATGATTCATATGATGGCACCAAACAGCACCACTTGTTGCTAGGTGAAAACCTAGACTGGCAAGAACAAGAACAAGAAGCATCATGCTGCTGATGGTTGGCCAAGAGCAAGCAACAGTCCCAAACAAATTTAGAGGGGAAAAAATAGTTGAAATAAGATTAAATGGACAGGTAGATCATGACAAACTAACTTCTACATCTTTTTATTGTTGTTTCTTTGGTGTGGGGGAGGTATAGGGTATGTTTTTTGTAGTGTAGTGATTTTTGTAGACAAAAGAAATGTCTCTCTCCTATCTGGTCAAAAGCCTTTGGTACTACAAGGTAAATTAGTGGATTTAGAGGAAATTAGTAAAGAGATTTTGAAAAGGGTAGCTCATTAACTTAAAGGAGAACAGCATCGACACTAACCTCAGTGTCAGGCTAGGTGGGTAATAAGATTTTTCATTGTTAAGTAGTAAATAATATTTTCAGAGGTGATGTGACATTCTTCAGATGGAGAATGTTGAACTAACATTCTAAACCACTTTTGGAAAATTACAATAATCAAAATGGGGTTTAAAGCTAATAGCAGAAGATTCAATGTTATACATCAGTCTAATCATCGAAACCTGCATTAAGCTAGAAGTTCATCAGTGGCAATGGTCAAGGAAGAGAGACTTCTGTGCACTAGTTCATGGCAGAATGATGTGAACTGCCAATATATTGTAGCTGATAATCACATCATTTTTCTCAACAGAGAGAAATTCGAGTACAATTGAACATGGCTTTAGTAAAACAGTTTGCAATTCTGTGCATAATTCTGACCGCTTTCAAAGAATTAGAATTCACACCAAAACAAGTACAGAGTGAATCAGGAATTTGGAGAGCTTATCACAGGGACAAAGACTAGAAGAACTTTATTCCTCTTAAGCTTTTAATTTGGTAGGATAGAGGATGGGATTGCTCTCTACACCCATATTCAATGGAAAAATACCATAGGAGTTGAAAATCTACTTTAGTTAAATATGACATTAGCACAAGAATATCCATACCCCCAAATAATCTTCTTTCTGTCTGAAGCTGAATTCTTTCTGCACTGATCTATGGAAACACCTAAATATTTCCTTGTGCTAGGACAACAAAAAGCCTATTAGTATCAGTAATTAAACTATGTAGTTTTGCTTATTGTCTTTTATTCATAAGCACTACATTCACTCACAATGCATAATTAACATTACTATGGGATCAAAATCCAAAAATTAAAGAATGGCATATAAAATACATGTAAAGAAATATTGAAAGAATTTTTCTTTTTTACCAGTTATGTTTACATTAAGTCAGTGCAAAAAACTTGAGACAATTTCCTTTCACTGTAAAGTACCATTTTTAATGCTTAAAAAATTATTGGAGTTTCTCAGTATACATACAAATTTATTTAAAAATAAGGTAACAAGGGAATTTCAATAAAATAAAAATATTCTGCTTTGACTACATTGGAAGAATAGTTTCCAGCTGTCATTCATAAAATTTATGTTCAGCCTAAGTGATCAAATGAGTATTTTTGTGTCTTTTTTTGCTTTTAGAAGCTAGTTGTTTATCACCCAGTTTCAAGGTCACAAAAGTACTTCAGTGCTCTACCTTAGGATACTTTTGTCTATGAAGAAAAAGCTGGGGGAGGCACTTCAGGTGAAGCTGAGTGCACATAAAACCACTAAATACCTGTAGTTTCCTTCATTTCTAGTTATGAGACTGCATACTGTACCTTTGGTTGTGGATTGAATGTCTCAGAACACAAAAACCTCAAGGTGTAGAAATGCTCACAGCATCTGTTTACCTCTGAGACTTGTAATAGAGCTGTTTCCCAAATCACCTTCTTGATTGCCCTGACAGATCATGTGAACTATTCTGGAAAGGTGGGCTAGTTTAAACTTTCTTGGAAAAGTTTGATCACATTATTTGGTCCTCCTCGAAATTATTTCAAAGAACTTCCACTGCTTGTTTAGAATTTTGCTTGTATTGTGTTTGGATGGAGTAAGACTGGACTCAAGTACAGACTGGGAGCGGAGTGGCTGGAGAGCAGCCCTGCTGGAAGGGACCTGGGGGTGCTAGTCAGCAGCAGCTCAGTATGAGTCAGCAGGGTGCCCTGGCAGCCAAGAGGGCAAACCCCACCCCGGGGTTCATCAAACACAGTGTAACCAGCCAGGCAGAAGAGGTGATTGTCCTGTTGTATTTAGTGTTGGTGTGGCCCCACCATGAGTACTGTGTGCAGTTCTGGGCCCTACAATTTAAGAAGGAGTGAAGGTCTTTGAATGTGTCCAGAAGAGGGAAACAAAGCTGGTGAAAGGGCTGGAAGGCCTGGCCTGTGAAAAGCACCTGAGGACTCTGGGTTTCTCTAGTTTGGAGAGAAGGAGGCTGAGGAGCGACCTCATTGCTCTGTACAACTTCCTGAGGAGGGGCAGTGGAGAAAGAGGTGCTGGTCTCTTCTCCCTGAGATCCAGTGATAAGAGACATAGGAATGGTTCAAAGCTGCTTTCAGGGAAGTCCTAGATATTAGGAAACATTTCTTTACTGAGAGGGTGGTTAAACCCTGGCACAGGCTTCCTAGAGAGGTGATCAATGCCCCAAGCCTGTCAGTGTTTAAGAGGTTTCTGGACAACGCCCTAATAACATGGTTGAACTTTCAGTCAGCCCTGAATTGGTCAGGCAGTTGAACTAGATGGTCATTTTAGATCCCTTCCAATGGAAACTGTTTTGTTCTATTCTGTTCAGTTCTGTTTTTTTTACCTTGTCTTGGCTGGGATGCAGACAGCTACTTGTGAACAATTTTACCCTTCATTCTAGTGTAAGGTGTGGATAGACGAGAGCAGGAAAATTCACAGAACCAGATGCTGGTCGCCACCACAGCCGACATCACCAAACGCTGCTTTTTGGCACTGAGTAGCATAGTCCCACACATCTGAGGCAGGTGCCTGATACCATGGCTCTGCTCTGTTGTGTTGGAATGGATTGGAAGAGAATTTTCCTTACGGCTGGCCCTCCAGGGAAAAGTTAAGACACGGAAGTTATAATCTGAGAGAGAAACAACAGCATTCGGTTATGTTAGCTTGTTTGTTTCTGTTACTGGTTAAAACAAAAATATAAACGAAGAGATGGTTGCCTTACCAAAACTTGACAAAGGAAGTAAAGAGGGCTCATACATTGAGGTATACAGCTGAAAGGCCATCTAAGAAAATCAGTCTTACTACCTTTTTGCTATTAGTAATAGGTTTGTACCTTGGTTTTGATATCCAGCTGTGAGGTTTAACAGGTGCTGATGTATCGAATGTGAAAACTTGTTTGATGGGTTAATAGATATTTCATCACTGATCTCAAATTTGAAACTCATTTTTCTAACTTTACAGACATAGGCTAGGTTAAGTAGAGGCTGCCTGTTTTTTCATTTGCCACAAGCTACCATTTGTGCATGTACAAAAAATGGAGGAAGGAAAATTTAAACACTGTTTTAATTGGCTGTTAGGTAACAATTCTGCATTCTGGTGGGATTATATTTCTTATAATTATCTGCTGTACTTGAAATTTCAGTCTTGATCCTTATATATCAAGAAATATATATTTGTATTTTACTTTCATAATCTCTGTTGAAGGATTTGGCGGGGAAGCTTAATGCCCTTCTGTCATTATCTCATACCAACTATCTCTCAATATTGATTTATGCATCCATTGGTAATTAAAAAAGATTTTGGATGGAAAAAGAGTGATTTAGAGGATAAGCTTTGCATTGCTGGAAATATCTTCTCCAGTTTGCAGATTATTTCAAAGGTAATAAATAACCCTTTCACAATGCAATGTAAAGAATGATTTCTCATTGAAAGCAACCCAGGACAAAATAACAACAAAAACATCATGAAATATTAAGGGAAAGAAAGGTTTTGACAAATATCTATTTTTTTTTTTTCAGTTCTCAGGGAGTTATTGCAAAACAGCCCCTCCAAAACCAAAAACTTTAAAAATCACTCTCTGTTGTCACCAATTCATTTGCCACATATTAAAAGAAATTGCATTACATACATGAAAAAGAAAGATGTGAGGCTGTAATTCAGTGACATAATTCTATGTCAAAGTTTCAGTGACATAAAGAAATCATTCTGTCTTCCCTGTCTTCTTTAATTGTCTGTCAGAGCACTTTCAGTGAAATTAGTCTTGCAGTCTCAGTATGTACCATGCAGTGTATTTTGCAACACATTGTACTGTTCTGTATTACTGCACCAAAAATAACCAGAAAAGGCGTCTTGCTTCTTTTCAGTATGACTGTCCATGTAAATATTGCATAGTACGCAACGGTGTTTAATTAGTGTAGGTAACATAACTGGTTGAACTTGGTCCTAAAGGCAGCAAAGGTGTGCTATGCATCACCGCGTGGGTTCTTTTTAATTCGCCCCCCCACCCCCACCCCCTCTTCATATGAGTACAAAGCGACCCTAAACTAGCAGAACACCCAACTTGACAGGATTGTTTGAGGTAGCGCGGTGGTATCAGTTTTTATATCACTCAGCTTGTCGGCAGCCAGCGTCAGAGTCATGACCAGAAGGTGACGGAGATCAAGCAAAGAGAGCAGGGAATAAACTCTCCTGTGCCATGGTAGCAGTCAACCTCTGTCATGCTCCCCTGAGGTGTTCAACACCTGGCACAGCTGGAAGTACCATCAGTCTACTGTAAATTCCACCAGGTGGTCAAACTACCATGTGTCCCATCTGTGATTATCTAGGCGATGGGGGTTAAAGCTTGCTGTGTCTGTTCTTACTGATTTATAGCTGGGAGCTGAGGCAAAAAATAATTCTCTCCTTTTTAAGTTTGCATTATTGCTGTTGGAATTAATATGCATATGCACACCTGAACAAAAAAAAAATCCTTTAAAAGAAAATAATTGCATATGTTTTAATTTGAAATAGGAAAAAATAATTTAACAAAATAACAAAAATACAAGAAACAATTTCAAAACACAAAATTCGATACATTGCATCAGTTTGGGACTGATGCTACTGCATCCATGCTGCAGTAGCATATTTGAAATAACCCTGTACCAAATTTCTTTTCCAGAATTAAGCCAAAGGCTTTTAATACAGACACGGTATAGAAAAATGCTAGCCATTCAGTCCTATCAAAATAGTGATCAAACTGCCGTTGCAATGCAGCATCAGTCATGCTGCTGCACAGTAACATGAAACGGGAGAAGATGACTGAGAGCTGGTGATGTACCACTGCAATATTAGATGGCAAGAGCTGGCAGTACCACATTTCAGGGAAAGAAACAGTGGACAAGTTAAATTTATGCCATGAAGCAGCCTATGAAATAAACGCAGAAGCTTTCTCATTGTCTCCACAGGAAAAGTAAAAGTATTAAATCATTTAAGTACAAATTTTACTTTTTAGTAGCTATTAAAGGGCACGAAGACTATATTCAGCACAATATATGTAATTTTTAGGGGTGGGAAAAATGGCAATCAGAAATCTGGGACTATGCTGCAGAACTTCCTCTCCTCTCTTTGGGCTGACCTGATAACCTGCTAATGCTAAACAGAGCTACGATTTTCTACAGCACACCTCTGTTAACCTTTATTGGGACCATGAAAACATGATTGCCCTTCAGAAAACTATTAAGCTAAACATGTGAGGGGGATTTAAAGCTGTTTTATATGGCTAGTCAATTATCCTTTCACAGCCATCATTTTCTGGCCATGTATTAGATCTTGGTGAAGTCCTTGAAACAGATCATGTGTTATGCTGTAGAAGGAACCTGTCTTCCATCCAAAAATACTTATTTGACAGAAAAAGACTCAAAAGCCAGATACAAGTCCTTCAGTGTTGCAACATGAGGAAGCAGCCACAGGTGTATTACTAAGCTGCTGAGAAAGACTCTGAGTTCATACTGATACAAATGAAAGACCACAGCTTTCCCTAGCAGATCCTGAAAAGCCAAAGAAAGGGGGCAAACACTGATACTAGCTGAGAGGGTCAGTGCAAGATATATATTTATATCTTCTTAGATTGTCTCTGATATGTCACAGAATGCCAGCCCTAGAAAGAAGTCAGAACAGACCTTGTGCACCTTTCATTATAGAAACTGTGCAGAACTAATGTAACTGTCAAGAGGAAAAATACGAGCAGACCTCATGAATCCTAGAAGACGGTCCCCTGGCAGAGCTGCAGGAGGGGAAGGCTCAAAACAGGCACTGGGAAAGAGAAGGCAGGTAGAGGATTCCAGATATCTTCACAGTAAAGTAACTCCCCACCCGCTGAGGACATTTGAGTCAGGCATTAATCTTTTCTCCTAATGCAGAGTAATATGTGTGAAGAGAAGCGTGTTCTGCTGATACATGTCTTCCCATTTTTTGACAGAATACCTTATAAAGGAAAAATATTTCATAATGAGTACATGGAAGATCTTCTTTATCTTACATATCTTGAGGAACTATTAAACCCAGGCTTCAATTTAGTTCTTGCAAATACGTTAGTCTTTCAGAAATCAAAGAAAAGGTGCTGATCCAAACTCCAGTGGTGCTGCTGGAGATAATTCCATCTCCTTACCCAATGTATTTTTGGCATGGAAACAATCTTCTTTCCTTATTAAACTACTAGAAAAATGAATGAAAGAGAAGTCATCTTTCTGTTCACAAGATGGGTATGTTTCCTGATTAGCTGAAGCTAATCTTTAAAAATGAACGTTATTTAAGAAGTAAAAAGTTAAGACTGTCAGACAATAAAGGCTATTTTACAGATGTCTTTTGAAGTGCTTTTTGTAACTGAACTCACCCTATAAAATTCTGTCTGGGAGCTACCTATATTGCCCTCATATATTTTTGACAGCACTTTTGGGTACATTTTTTTCTTACAAAGAGGACAGTTTTAAATTACTAAGCATTGCAAACTGTGGAATACATGTTTGACCTCCCCAAGTAGGTAGTTACAAGGTTAACCATGGTTTCTATGGAGGACCGACCTTGGTCAAGCTGCCAGACACGAACCCAGCTGCTCTTTGACTCCCCCTTCTCAAGCGGAGAGGGGAGAGAGTAAGATGAAAAAGCTTGTGGGTTGAGATGAAGACAAGGAGATCACTTTTCCGATTACTGACATGGGCAAAGCAGTTTAGATTTGGGGAAAATTCATTTATTGACAATTAAAAGAGAGTTGCATGGCGAGAAGCAAAGGCAAATGTGAAAACACCTTCCTACCACTCACCTTTCTTTCCACCCAGGCTCAACTTCCCTCCTGCACTCCTGACTCCTCTACCTCCTCCCCTCTGAGCAGCGCAGGAGGACATGGAATGGGGGAACCGTGCTCACCGCAGGACAGCTCCCCTCTGCCGCTCCTCCCTCCTCAGGCTGCTCCCCAGCCCCAGCCTGGGGCCTTCCCACGGGCTGCAGGGAAACACCCGCCCCACCGGGGCCTCTCCCGGGGCCGCAGGGGCATCTCTCTCTGCGGGGGCAGTGCCTGGAGCACCTCCTGCCCTCCTCCCGCTCTGCCCTCGGGGCTCGCAGGGCTGTTTCTCACCCCGTTTCCCTCAGCCCTGGCTGCCGGGCAGCGCTTTGCCCTTCCTTACCCAGGCTTTCCCCGAGGCGCCCGCCTGTGGCTGAGGGGCTCAGCTGGGCCCTGCGGTGGGGCCCTTGGAACCGGCTGGAACCGGCTGTGTCCGGCACCGGGCAGCCCCGGCCGCCCCGCACAGGGGCCGGTCCTGCAGAGCCCCCGCGGCTGCTGCCAGCGCATGGGCACCCGCACCCGGTACAGCTTCTTTAATGTGATTTTTAAGGGAGTATTTGCTTTGACTTCATCAGCTTTCTTTTTTGCTTTGTAATTCTGTGTCCATGAGACTTACTGCAGTAAGAAAGTGAAGTAAAAGCAGTCAGCTCAGAAGTCTGAGCCTTCCAGTGTCTGCCCATTCTGAACTGTGGCATTACAAAAAATTCCAATGGTGTTTTTCTCATAAAATTCATAAAAGTTAAAATCAGCTGGTGCTATTTGCTCATATTGAGGTTTCAGTGGCAGTTCTCCTAACCTAATGAGTTACCTGCCTTTATTTATGATGAATAACATCCTCTTGGAAAAAAAAAAGTATTTTCCTATGATGCTTCAGATAAAGCCTGTTTTTTGTATTTCCCAAGAGCAAAAATACAAGAAAATTATCAGAATAGCAGGGATTGTCTTCAGTGTGCTTTTCCCCCCCCTCCCATAAAGAGCACCATTATTTTGGCATCTCTTATAAATTGTTACAAGAAATTTATGATGAAGCCTCGGTACTTGCAATTGAAGTATTCCTTAAACCCAGCAGTTTGCAAAGGCGACAACTTCCCACTTCTACTGCTGTGCAAGTATTATAAGGAACAGGTTCTAGATTTCATGAAAAGGTGGATAAAATAATGCCTGTAATGTTCTTGGATAGGAATATTGTCATGTGTCACTTCTATAAAGCTGTTGCAAAGAAATGTTTCGGTCTGTTAATGATTTGACAGTCCTGAATAATAAAACAGGTTGATGCAGCTCCATTGCAAATAACGCAAGAATAGAAGGTTGTGATGTTTCCTGTCTGTGTGGTAATTGCTCATTGATTTCTTTTTTTTTTTTTATAGCGAACTTGGATTTAACATATGAGGTTGGTATGATGACAGTATAAGCATTCCCAGTATACCCATTCCTCTTTCAGGTATCTATGTTAACAACTTCAGGTCTAAGGCTGCATCACCTTTTCAGTCAGGTAATCTGTATTCACTTGAGCAGCTCTATTGCAATCAATTGGTACTGACCTTTTTCTGCCACTGTCTGGCTTACATGACAGCAGTTCAAATTTTTTGGGTGCAATTCTCTAGTTTAATTCCCATTTCAGGCCCTGAAACTGAGTAAAGTTTTCATGGTTTGATGTTTTTCAAGTGGAAGTACTGCACAGGATTAGTGCTCAGGTCGTCTAGAGCTCACTGGAATTATGCTGACTTTTGGTGAAGACATTTTTTTTTGTCATTCCAAATAACAGCTTTTGAAACAAAAATGAGTCAGGAGGTCTAATAAACGGAAAAGAAATAGGTTTTTCTGGCAAGGATATTAATACATTTTGATGCTCTACATATTACTAGTACACCAAGAGAATGTTAATGTCATGATTTCTTAACATAATTATGATTAACAAAAACAGGATAATGCAGAATATGTTAACTAATTAGGCAGAAAATGAATAATCTGGGAATTTGGGAGGTGTAACAATTAACACAAAAAGCACAGAAATCACCACATTGGAAAACAGCACTGTGACCCCTCTGGCACCTTTGTCATCTTCCCACACTCCATCTCTGTTTTACAAGGGCTGTACAATGGAAAAAACCTATTTCCAGGGGGCTGGCTTTTTGTACCAACATAACTGACCAAACTTTATTTACTACCCTTGTAGATCAGACCAAAGTCAGCCTTCATCATCACTCTTTATCTTTTTGGACAAGATAAATTCATGGTAAGCATCAAGCTGACGGTTTCTTAGGAACTTCATGGGTTCCAGCATTCATCGATTTATAGACTTTCTAAGCTATATGTTGCCTCAGAACCAAAGATCTTATCCTTGAGAAATTGTCTGATATGCTTTTTAACATGTTTCTGCCATCTGGTCCCACCACATTCTTTCACAATTATTTCCATGAATCCTGTGCATGTGAAAAGAAAAGAAGAAAAAAACAGTCTTAGCTTGTTTCAGGTTTTTATAACTTTTGACTTCTATAGGTATTGTTTGTTTGAGGGTTTTTTTGTTTTGGTTTGGTTTTTTTTTTAACAATGCAAGATTTAAATTATTGTTTCCTATTTGTGTTCTCTGTGCCACCCTTGATTTCATGGTTATTTATGAAATCTTTTGGGATCTCTACTTATGTCCTTAGCAGTCTCGATCTTTTTTTCTGCAAAGTTAAATAGAGCAGGACTCTTAAGTGATTCACATATAGAAGCTGTTCCTTATATCTAGTGACATATGTTGATTTTTTTTCCTATGCTTTCCCTCCACCTCCTACTTTCTTTATGTCTAAAGTAACTATTGTGTAGACTATAATTAAATCTTACAGTGGTTATAGTGTTAATGCAGGATATGGACAAACTAAAATAATTTCCTTGCTCCTGCCAATTCTTCCTACTTTGTGACATGTTTGGAAATGTTTTCTCCTTGGTAGATCCAATGTTAATGAAACTTCAATTTACTGTATTAAACAGCTGTGAATTTCACATCTGCTTATAGCTGGCTTATTTCCTTTCTATCAACAAGTATTAAGGGATCAGTTGCTCTTGGAATATACATTTCCAAGCATGACTTGCATCCTACTATTTATTTAAAATATCTGTACATCTAAAATGGAGTAGAGGAACCACCATTTCAAACCATAGTTCAGTAAAGCAATATTGTCAGGTGTTTGAATGCTAACAAATACGGTAACCAATGTATATAGGATGGAGACCTAGATGGAATATGGGACTTGCATGCTTAAGTAGAAAGAACTCTGTATACCCACAATGCACCAACAGTGTTTTTAATGACAGAGTATCAGGAGAGAATATGTCCCTGGAAGGAAGCAGACGGCTCTTGGGTAATTAGGTTTCACTGGAAAGGCAGACTCGACAGCTGTAAACAAAGAAACTCGTTTTTATGTATGTTGCTTTCCTAAAACTAATTCTTGAGTAGCGTGGAGATAGAATTGATTGTGTTAACAAATGAAGGTATTGAATAGGACCTGGATTAAAAGCAACCAACTGTGCCTTTTTATGGAAAAAGAGAAAACTAGATGAGCAGCTTTGGATCTGGTTTTGGTTTTGCAGTCAAGCCTGTGTTCTTTTGTTCATTTTTTTCTTCTTTTTTTTTTTTCCCCCCTTTGGTTGCTTTTTAACACTTCCTAGTCATACAGAAGAAAGAAGAGAAAAGATTCAGAATCTTGTTTTTCCCATGAAGTTTTCATAGCCTAACCTGTCAGGCAGAGTCATTATGGTGCACAACAAACTTGTCTCAATGTCTGTCTGTTTATAGAACATTTGGTTTCTTATGGTAGCAAGGCAAAAAGGAAAAAAAGAAAAGGAAAAAAAAGGGCATATTTTGGCTTGCTGAGAAATTGGACTTTTCATGCAATTGAAAGATAGAATTCACTCAAGTGTTTCAGCGTTTATTTAAGTTGCTCAGAACTCACCTGAATCCAGATGCCAGTCTGATTTTAACTCCCTGCTCCACTCTAGGCACAGTGTCTTTCAGCCTAATGATTCCATAGAAATAAAGGGTAGGAATATAAAGGACACATAATGACAGCCCCTACTGAAAAACTTACTCCTTCCACTCCTTCAGTTCTTGTGTTCTAATGTCTCAGAAGCCCAACATGCACACAAGCAAGCAATAATAAGGGAAGTGTAGAAAAAGATTTTGGTAGAACTGAGCCCTAAAGAACCACTAGGTAACAGCAGTCAACACATCACTCCCATAAGTCCTATTGGTTTTGATCTATTAATATTAAAAAACAAAACAAAATACACCCTATAAAATTATAAGTACTAAAATAACTAAAATTATTCTTAAATAAATTGATCAGGAATTCTTAAATGCTGTATAGTGACGATAGTGTACAGGTCTATAGCAGTTACTTAACTAATCTTCTTGGAGGATTAGAATCCTTGATCCAGAACTCTTTTATTTGAGAAACTGCTTTTTATTTTAATTTTAAAATAACAATCAGACTTAGTTATCTTTGCAGGTATTACACAACTAACAATCTGACAAAGGTTCATGGACAAACTATATAAGTAAATATTTGGAGGTTCCCCCACAGTACGCTTAGCTGCTTAGCACTTTGGCAGTTCTATTGTTTGTACAATAATGTTTTTGCAAAATATATTTTAGAAGTATCAATGTATTTAAGGGATCTGTGTTTATCCTCTATTAAAATCTTTAAAATCTTAAATAATTTCAGATTTTAGAAGCTGGTACATAATTATCTGTTATAAATTGCATGCTAGGCTTTTAGTAATGTTCCTAGGATTGATGAGCCACTTTCATAAACAAAAGACTCCTCTAAAATCAGGAAACATTGCTCATTTAAGTCCATGCCCAAATTCTCTGTTTGGATGTATTTTCCTTTACCACATGACAGTACCTCAGAGCAACTATGTATAAACAAGGAACACTGTTAAATCTCAGTGTTCGTGCTTTTAAAAATGTGGAATAATAGGGTTGTAGTGAGAAGGTTGTTTAATGAACATTATAATACTAAAAAATACTGTCACTTCTTGAACTCATTTAGAAATTACTAGTGGAAAGCAGTTTACTTCATATCATTCTGTGATGATTAAAAATATTTTAAACTTATTCTTTTTATTTCCTTACAATTGAAACTTAGCTGAAAGTTAGGTGCCAGGTTTTGAGACTAGTACCTAAAAAAGCTCATACAATGCTCTTCTGAATCAAACTACTAATCTGTGCTGACTGGTTCTTCACAGTAAAGCTTGAGATACCCTGCAAGAGACAATTAAGACATAACATTTCCAGACAAAATTTCCTCCCAACTCTTAACAGTTAGAGGTCAGTCTGGCCTGAAATATATGGATTTATATCTTTCCCTTGGGTCCATTACTTTGTACATGGTTAGAGAGCTGAAAATTAAAGTTAAAATTCATTTGAGCTGCTGTGTGGGATCAGTTAGAATTCTTAATTATGTTGGCCCATATCCACAAAGAATGTAGGTGCTCATGGCTAAGTCTCATCCTCTGTTCAACGTTTAGGTGCCTTAAGGTCACAGCTGCTGCAATTCAAGCTAGTAAAGTTCATTCAGGATAATTTCTTCTGCCCTGATCTTTGGTGGGTTTCATTATTGGGTTGAACATCTTGTCATCCTGTATCTCAGAGCTTGCAGAGCATGGTTTCAAAAAGTCCAGACAGAATTTATGTTGCTCAAACTACATAAAAGGACAGATCATGGTAAAATTATTAGAAATAATAGTGCCTTCTACACCTAGCCCTGCCATTGAAAGCAATGATACTTCTGCAGGTATTGCAAGTGTATGATTAGTTCTATTAGGGGTCTACTTGGAATCACCATAAAGAAATAAGGAAAAAAAATACTGTTCAGGAAATTGTTCCCTACAGAAAAGATACCTTTTGTGTTTGGATAACAAAAGATTTGAAATCAGGTCCTCTGCTGGCTTGAACAGGCAGTGTTCCATTTCACTTCAGGAGAGTGTTACAGTTTTGGCTTAGATTAGGCAAAATCCACGGTTTCATAAGTATTAAAAAGTACATTTCTTACAAAAGTTATTTATGCTCTCATTATGCCCTTCGGTAGCCTAGCTGATAAGAAATTGAACACATTTTAGAGAAAGATTGCAAGAGGTTTAAATGGTACTACTCTTCTAGATATTACAGTGAACACTGAAAATTCTTACAGTAATAAAATAATCATAGAACAAGAAATTCTGTTCCCTTTCTCTTTTTATTAAAATAAAAGTTTAATAGAAGTCCAGTAGGTCTTTGACTGGTAGCAGAATGGGGGAGAGTGGGCCCTGCCAGAAAGATTAATTGTAGCTTGTAGTATATATCCTAAGAGGTTCCTTCTCTTCAGTAATGTATTAGTTGCAGATCTACACATAAGCACAACGTTTATCTCCTGCTCTGTGGAGGAGCAGGATGGATTGCTTCTGCTTTACTTTTATCACAATCTTGTAGTAAGTATACCTTTAGTAAGGTTATTTCAATTTTCTGGAATGGTGGATTGTGGGCTGTGGGAAGTACTGAAGCATTTAAGAAAAGGCATGTGGGGTACTGATGAACTAATGAAGGGGGAGGAGTGTGGAGAAGAACAGTTTCAGAAGTGGTGGAATTTTGGACATCTCTGTGGATATGTATGGTCTGATGCCTAATAACAAAATTAAGGTCGTTGTATGCTCTTAACCCGAGTTCTCTCTCCATCTGGCTGCCTGTTTTTACAATCCTCATAGGAAACGTAAATCTTTGAGATCATTTCTCCCTCTCAAAATTTCACTGAATTGAGTACTCTCAAAGTTGGAGGGAACTGTTGAAACAAGAGTTTTGGGTTTTGGGGTACAAGTATGTGAATAAAGCTAATAGTATAAAGTTTGCGTCCTCTAAGTAGTCCTGTATTTCTTTTAACAGAAAAGACAAAGGATGATAAAGACATCCTCATTGCAGTCATGAAGGAAAAGGCTTAAGGCTGCTTAAAAAGCAGCAGTTATTGAGCTGTAGGTAGTTTTGAAGCGTACGATAGATATGTATTTTAAATACATTAAATCTTGCAGGATTTCTCATGGTTTTGTTGTGGGTTTTTGTGGGGTTTTTTGATTCAAACACTATTTATGAAACCCAGATGGTTTTGCATAAAAGTCCAAATATAATCCTGGTAATAATTATCGACAACTGTTTGCATCCTCTGCAACCTGTTGCTTAGTCTTTCAACGGATGTTTTTTCCGTGTCTTTAAAATCTATTTCAGCTCTAGGATAGCATAGCAATAACTGGAAAGAAAGCAGGTAGCAGTCTGAAGGGGCAAATTAGAGCAGATGCCTGTGGTGTTGTTATATGTGGTCTTACCCATCCCCAAGACTGTGCTCCCTGTGATCCCAGGCCAAGATCTCATATGACACAACTGCATAACCTTGGCTCAGACCAAGGATAAACTGTAGAGACAAACCACGCAAGAAAAGAACAGTGAAACTGCAGACTGAGGTTAGTTTGTTGAGGTGGGCATACGTAGCAGGTCAAAGATTGAAGATGGGAAAAAGCACTGACATAGAAACACATAAAATTAAAAGGAAAAACAGAGTTGGAAGGTGGCAACTAAGCAATGCCAAGGAGCTGTTTCATGTTTCAAGGAGTTGCCCCTTCCTCACTTCACTGAGGACTGCTTGCATCTCTTACAGTGGTGGTATGTACAAGGGCATGCACACGCATAGTCTAGTATGCTGCTATTCCTTGCTATCATTTTTTTTGTGCGTGTGTTTGTTAGCCACTATTCAGTGTCTTTATATCTGCTTTATACTCCTGCGCTGTGTATATTTTGCGATATACTGGTGCATATGAAAAGGTACCCAGGCAGAGTCAATGAGGCAGCAAGCGAGTGGATTTCATGTCAAAATTTACAATGGCCTTGTCCATCATTAAAATTGGCAAGATTCTGCAATTAGAAATGCTCATTTCCTCTTCTCCTTTTTATTTAAATCATCCTTGCTAATGTCTGGTATGAATATTTTCCCAAACACATTTGCCGTTTATAATATGTAAATACAAATAGCACTTTGGTTGTGCTCTTTCGTTAAAGTAGTTAAAGACTTAACTACTCAAATTTTCACTTAGAGTTTATTTGTACCTGGAATCTTAACTGCCATTCAGCTGGGGAAGCAAAAATGTAAACATGTAGATTGTTTTTCAAAAAAAAAGTGTGTTTCTTTATAGCTGTAACACAAAAATAAGCACCAATTTAGACCTCTATTTTGCACAAAACTCTTTTAAATCTAAAACCAAGTAAGAATTGGATCTATAAACCAATCTATGTGCAATAGGCTACTTCAGGAAAATTCCAGGTCAAACTCACATCCATCAGTGTCTTGGGGAATAAAGCCATCCCGGATACTGTAAACTTAAGAAGTTTGGAAACTTGACCAGATACTGTATTGACCAGATACAACATTCCAGTCTGTAGATACTTGCGATGATGAAATTACTTTTGAGGTCCTTACCACTCATCATATCTATTTGCTTTAAGGAGATGGGCTGCAAATGAGAATAATTTATTTATTTAACATTTATTAGCTTGTGATCTGGCTGAATGTTATGTTAAAAACACTCATATGAATCTGAATAGCAAATTAGTGCCCCTTCAAATATGATATGAATAGGATGCTGACAATTTTCTTCAAATAAACCATGAATTTTAAAACAAAACTCAGGATGGTTTAATAGAACAGAATTGGTAACGTAATATTTTGATCATCCAGACAGCATATATTTCAAATAGTTCACTTTTTTTACGTGCACAGCATTGAAAACAAGAAAAAAAGAGTCTTTCTAAATCAAAGCATTTTGCAAAACCTAGGAAATATCATGTTTAAATAAGACAGTAGTGTTACTGAATCCCAAAATAAATCTGCCATTAAACTATTATTCACTGGGATTATTATTGTTACATGTTACAGATCTGCATTATCTAAAACTTCCTGTCAATTGCATAGAATACAGGATTTCAAAGAATGCCTTGATCTTGATATGCAAGAAAATTATAGGTGACAATTTCCTTGAATTTTAAAAAGCACACTTTTCCTAAGGTTTTCACCAGAAATAAAGTCTACGCAATCTTAATTTTTTAACAAAGAATACTGATCATAAAAAATGAACATTTTTAGAAAGAGAGATTCCAGAGAAATAAATTACTGCAGTGACTGAATAGACATTCAGGTTTGAAGATTTCTTGAATTTTGTTTTAATGAGGATGTAAAAAAAGAAAAATAAAGATCCCCATCTAAAGCACCATCTATATAATGGAAAAGATAATTACACATCATTTGTAAATAACTCAGCAGACACTTGCAGACAGCTTCTTGAGACAGTATAGGATTCCATGAGCCATTTTGTTTTCTTATAAAATGAAACATTTATGAAATTAATCTCTTTGTTATGCTAGGATAATATGGAATCCTAATATATTTGTTAGTAAAAATACTCTTCCTGATAAATATTTATCAGTGGCCATCTTTATTAAAAAAAAAATAAGGACCTATGAGGATTTGCTAAAGTTTTTGAATGCTTTCAAAATATATAAGCAATATATGTATCAGCCTGTGTGTTGTAGGCACTTCAGAGTCAAGAGCCAAGTTTCAACAGAGCTTGGTAAACCAGCACAGTTAACTTCTGAAAAAGAAGACTCAAAATCAGTAGGTCAGGCCAACTGCTATGAAGAGTTTATACATGTCTCTCCAGGCTGTTAGGGGTGAGAGGGTCTTCCTAGTGGAAAGTGGAATGGAGGACTTGCAAAAGACAAATGAATTAGTTTGAAAATGAAGCAGTATTATTTTACTGCTCTTGACATTTATTCATGGGTAGCTAACTACTCTGAGTGCCTAGAAGCAAATAAATGGTACATAAAATGAGAATACTCAACCCTGTGCCATTTTAAATTCAATAACCATTTAATAGATGGTACACATTGTAATAAAGGAAAACGTCTCTCTTTTGCACCACAATTCAATCTTTCATTGGCTGTTAGGTATTATTTAGAAATGGCTACTCTACACAAGGTTACCAGGCAACTAACAAGAGGTTTCTTGCGTCGCCACAAAACATCAAAGTCGGTTTTCTTTTTTTAATATTATGGGGCATTTCCCTTTCAAAAGTATCTTGATTATATACTCTTACATAGTTTTGAGATTAATTACTTCATACTGTCATTAGGATAATGGAGTGACTCATTCAGTGCCTGTCAGATGTTTGGGGCATACATTTTTCTGATTGTGTTTTTTAACCAAGTTTATAAAGAAATGATGTATTAGGTATGTGTGGCAAGGTTTTGGTAGCAGGGGAGCTGCAGGAATGGCTTTTTTGAGAAGATGCCAGAAACCTCCCTCATGTTGGATAGAGTCAATGCCAGCCAGCTCCAGGGTGGACCCACCACCAGCAAAGGCTGAGCCCATCAGTGACAGTGTTAGGGATAACATAGTTAAGAAGGGGAAAATAAGTCTGCTGCGAAACAGGAGCCAGAGAGAGGGGTGAGAATATGTGAGGGGAAAAACTCTGCGGACACCAAGGTCAATGAAGAAGGAGGGAGAGGAGGTGCTCCAGGAGCCAGACCTGAGATTCCCCATCAACCCCTGCAGAAGACCATGGTGAGGCAGGCTATCCCTCTGCAGCCCATGGAGGTTCACAGCAGAGCAGATATCCACCTGCAGCTCATGGAGGAGCCCACACTGGAGCAAGTGCATGCACCTGAAGGAGGCTGTGACCCCGTGGGGGACCCATGCTGGAGCAGTCTGCTCCTGAAGGCCTGCACTACGTGGAAAGGACCTATGCTGGAGCAGTTTGTGAAGAACTGCAGCCCATGGAAAGGATTCATGTTGAAGAAGCCAATGGAAGACTGTCTATGGGAGACATGGAGGGGAAGGGACTCCACGCTGCAGCAAGGGAAGAGTGTGAGGAGTCCTCCCCCTGAGGAGGAAGGAGCGGCAGAGACAACATGTGATGAAATGACCCTTATTCTCCATCCCCGTGCCTTTGGGAGGAGGAATGTAGAGAAATTGGGAGAAAAGTTAAGCCTTGGAAGAAAGGAGGGGTGGGAGGAAAGTGTTTTTAGGATTTGTTTTTCTTTAACGTTAATCCACTCAGATCTGATAGGTAATAAATTTAATTAATTTTCTTAAGTTGAGTCTGTTTTGCCTGTGATGGTAAGTGGTGAGTGATCTCTCCCTGTCCTTATCTCAATGCACGAGCCTGTCTTTGTCTCCACTGTCCAGCTGAGCAGGGCAGTGATAGACCAGCTTTGGTGGGCACCTGGCCTCCAGCCATGGTGAACCCACCACAAATATGTGTGTTATCAGAGTCATGTCACAGTTAATCACAGTTCTGTTTCAAAAAAGATGATGGTGGACTGAAGCAGAATGTTTTTCATAACTGAGGAGCTTTGATAGACTGTAGAAAAATGGAACACAACTTACAGCACATGAGCACAGGTAGGAAATCCAGTGGGTGTTTCATCACGTATCTTTTTTTTTTTAATACATGTTTGTAAATTGTAACTTACCAAATCAGAATCCTAATGAAGTAGGAGGGGGAGTATTCAGTTACTTTATTCATTGGCATTATTATCTGCCAGAATTTTCTGGTTGGAAATGTATAAATGTAAAGATCAATTTTTAAGCTATAGCAAATTTTAAATGTGTTATAATAAATTTTAGTCTCCTTGTCTGTGTGTTTGTGGAGAGTTTCTTTTTAGCATGGAGAATTTGGCATTTGCATGGTTTAAAACAGATGTAAGGTTCCTGAATACCAGAAAGTCTACTGAGCGTTCCCATTTTCCTCTAAGTAAGTGTCCACTATACCCTTAGTTTGACATACGTTTCATGATTTCTGGATCAGAACTAGGGTCCATTGGTCATAGTATTAACCTTGATTTATTAATGTGGTGCTGGAACCTGAATTTTTCTTTTTACTTGTTTTTCAGAAGGGAAGGAGTGGTAACAAACAATTTTCTTCCTTGTCTACTGTTGGACAGCAAGTTTTATTGTTATTTGGATAGTAATATTGTACATTACCTCTATTACTTTTCTTCCTCTGAAATAGACTGTTGGCCTATCTCAGTCATTTCCTCATTGCAACAAAAGGTTTACCACATGCTTCAGAAGTTTACAGTGATATTTTGCTCTTCATAATACTATACAGTCACTGTAAACTTGTTTCAAGAGAAGAAATAATTCTGAAGAGCAGCTTCCTTTAAGTTCACCTATATATTTTGAGTACTTTCTACTTGTATACTTTTTAGAAAAGCACAAATCATTAGATTTTTTTTATCCTCTGCTTTTGAACAATAAAAGTGGAGGGACAGTGAAATTTACTCATAAATTATCAAGCTCAGAGGTTGAATGTCTATATAAATGTGGGATTATGCATGAGTATCCATTCCTGAGTGTGGTGAGCTATAAAGCAAGGAGACAATTGGATCACAGAAACACCAACATACGAAATTAACCACAAGTACCTGTTATATCTTAAACTCACTCAAAATTCTAATTCAAAATTAGGTCCAAATTTAGAAGCTGTAAAGAGCTCAGTAGCAGCGAAAGGTACTTTCGCAGTTTTACAATCACCTTTAATGCTGTATATAGCTTTGAAGGTCTGACAACTGTTTCCTGGAAGCTTGTATATTTGTGTGTAATTTTTACAAGTCACTTTGGTAGGGTAGTGGTGTGGCTCTGAACAAATGAAAACCTGATGCTATTGGGTTCCTCGCATGCCTCTTCTTGAGGAATCCGTCTGGCAGAAATGCAAAAATACTAATCTCCCTGGGTGAGATAGAAGAAGAAGATATTGAGTTCAAGATAAGGTGAAGTGACATATTACCAGTCTGATTGAGTGCGTATTTATGAATATCAATTAAATTATTTAAAGCTTGCTGGGCAGAACTGTGGGCACTATGGAAAGGCTGAAGGCAAGATATGCATTGTGTGTCTGTACACATTCGGGGAAATGCACAGGATGTCATTTTTGCATGGTTTCTTTCAGAATATGGAAAAAAACCCCAAAACAACAGAATAGTTTTTATTTTACGTCTTCAGGACTTGGTGATTTTCCTGTGAAAAAGGACAATTATAGAAGTGTTGGGATGTGTGAAGGAGGTGTCACCCTGAGAGCAGGGTGAGGAAAGGAGGGAATGTAGCGGGAGTATCCGCAGCGTAAGGTATCCGAGCCTTTACAACAGAAGGGATTAGGAAATTGCTATGGCAGTCCATCTGTGGTGGGAAGGATGGTGGCTGTAGAAAACTGCCTGGGAGGAGGTACCACTCCATCTAATAACTGTCTCGAATTGGAGCCCAAGGTCGCGGGTGGCTGATGCACACTGAACCACTACACAAACGTCCCCAGGCACATACTGCTGTTTCTTCGTGCTCTCAGAACTACCGTAGTCCTGCCATGCTTCTGCTCTTTGCTTTCTCACAGCTAGGTCACAAGGCCTTATCTCGGCTACGAAAAAAAGTGTCACTGTTTTTTCAGATCAAATCAAGTCTAGCTAAAATAAGACAAGGTTAACTGAGCTAGAACTATTGCACACTCGTTATGGTGGGAAGGGACAAAAAGAGGAGTATATAAAGTCTGACCCTGACTGCTTTATTTCTTCTTGTAGATTGTTCTGTAGAGCTCTTTCATGTGAGTGGCTCAACCAGTACTTGAAAATGTCACCTTTTACACTTAGCTAGAGAGGAATTTCTTCAGGCTGTTGTGTAAACAGGATTTACTGAGGAGTCTGTTTTCTACAACTTACAGTAATGCACAGTGGGAAATAGGAAAAGAGAGAAAGTTTACTATTTTGTGTTGTGAAATATAAAAGCAGGGAGAAGCTGTCACTTTTGTGCTGGCTGGTATATTTAAATCTATGGTTTCTGTTTCATCCTGCAGTCTTTTTTTTTTTTTTTTCTTTAGTCTCCTCTCCTTTTTTTCATGAATGTAATTTCTAGGAATTGCCAATGTAATTACTGCATTTTTACTCCCAGGAAGAACTAACATTTTTCTACTGTAAACTAGTTTCCTCTGAGGTGGGTTTAGGAATACTTGAGATGAGAAAGGTTTGGGAGTCATAAACAATACCTTTCTATCATGGCTGCAGAGTCAGAAAGAAAATATGGAAATGGTGTGTTGATCAGTGCTTTGATCTCACTACAAGAAAGACATCGAGGCCCTGGAGCATGTCCAGAGAAGGACAACAAAACTGGTGAAGTGGCTGGACCACAGGTCTTATGAGTAGCGGCTGAAGGAACTGGGGTTGTTTAGTCTGGAGAAGAGGGGGCTCAGGGGAGACCTTATTGCCTTCTACAACTACCTGAAAGGAAGTTGTGGCGAGCTGGGGGTCGGCCTCTTCTCACAGATAACTAGTGACAGGACAAGGGGGAACGGCTGCAAGTTGTGCCAGGGGAGGTTTAGGTTGGAGATGAGGAGAAATTTCTTCTCTGAAAGGGTGGTCGGGCATTGGAACGGGTTGCCCAGGGAGGTGGTGGAGTCACCGTCCCTGGGGGTGCTTAAAGGAAGGTTGGATGTGGTACTGAAGGACATGGTTTAGTGGTTAATAGGTGGTGGTGGGACGATTGGACTAGATGATCCTTGAGGTTTCTTTCAACCTTAATGATTCTATGATTCTATGATCTGCAAAATCAAAGAGATCGCAAGATGGCAAATTTGTTTTCATTGTAAAGGAAATTGGATTACAGTCTGGTGATTCAGTTGTGCTGAAGAAAGCTTCCTTTTCTTAGCAACTCTATGGGCACTAAGGTTCTGTGCCAGTTTGTGTAGGGCATGGACTTCTGTTTTAAACGCTGATGAATTATTTTTAATTGTGCCTTCATAAAAGTCCTCATTACTGCTAACCAGAACAATTTACATTAAAGTGTCTCACAGATTTTCCAATTGCATGTCTCCTTTGGAGATTCCCATGCAGCGTTGTGTTTCTTTATAGAGAGTAGGAAATGCATCACTCCCTGGTGATGCGAGTCCATGCACTGGTACAAATTCTACACCTAGGCTGAAAGCCACTATTATGCCTTGGGAGATAGTAAAATAGAAATATAAACTGTGATTAAAAGGCTCAGTTCCTCCATAAAATCTGCACCTCTTTTTGACTCTAGTAAAGATTGTTCAAGACTCAGCACAGTAGTACCCAGTATATGCCTGGAAAGCTGTTAATTTCAGCATGATATGCAGTGAACCTAATCATCACTCTTGTTTGACTTGAGGTCAAGCTATTTTAAGGTGCAGCTTGAAATTTGCTCCTGCTCTGACCTCACTTGAGCTCATCTCATGTTAGTTCCTAGGATTCCTATTGCCAATTGGACTGCATTGGTCATTCCATTTTGTACCAATACAAATATTATCTATATCCTGATAACATGTGGGGGATACATGATCATGCTCATACACATGCATAGAAATCTCAGCTGTCAAAAGTCCCTATAAGATATATCTTTTATTCTAATTACGAGCCAGGTATCTGACCCAGAAACTGGGTTAAAACATTCAAAGGCATAGGAACAGAAAAATCTCTGTGTTTTTCTTGAGGTTCTGCTTCAGTACTTGCAGTTCAGTACTGCTTACTACTCAGTCACAAGACGTTAATAAAAGCCCTGTACAAAGGGAGCATTGCGTGTTCCTTAGTGTGGCTCACAGGGGTTAAGCTTCATATTGCTGCAAAGGCCAATCTTTTGAGAAACTTGTATGCTCAGTGTCATACAAATTTTTTTTCTGGGCTACAAAAGAATTTTGTATGTCAGTGGCCTAAATATATGACATTGTATAAGACTTTGGCAAGCTAATTGCTTATTACAGAGGAATTTAAAATGAGTGTTTAATGAATGAACACTGCCTGCTTAAATATCAGCTTATGGCATTGTAAATCAAGGTTACTGTGCTTAGGTCATGCAAGATTAGGAACTATAAAAGTGATCCTCTATCTCAGTGAAATAATAATTTTAACTTTAAATTATATTAATTGAAATGTGGGTTACAAACTAAAAGAAATAAGGGCTTTTATTTCAAGCCTGTATTTTCAACTGCTTGCCTTCAGACCTCGTAGCCATTGTGGAGGAAAGGGGAAGTTATGAGTATATGAACATACGGATAAAGATCTGAGCAGCCTGGTGACCTTACAGCTGACCTTGCTTTGAGCAGGAGGTTGGGCAAAAGACCTCTAAGGTCCCTTCCAGCCTGAATTATTCAGTCTTTCTATAAATCTATACTATCAAATAAAGTACAGAAACAATACTTAAATCGTAGCTGAAATCTTTCAGTGATATTCTTTCAACATATGTTTTTATTTTACCTGAAAACGTAATTTTTATCTGTACCATTTTTTCTCAGTCCTGGTAGTAGGCTAATGTATATATTCCTATGGATAATATTTATTTCTTCTGACTTGATGACAAAGCATTTAGAGATAGGAAAACCTGCAATCATTCTAAAAAAGATGCCTCCCAGCAATCCATTACATCACTAAGCTTATGGCTAATCCCCCAAATCCATCCTTAAAGGTTCAATTTAAAATCTAAGCTGCACAGAAACTGGTATCTTCTGGGAGGTTGCTTTTCCAAATAAAGTTAATTCATTTCTTCTGATTTATTTTACACTAATATTAAAAACAAATAAACGAACAAAAAAGAAAGAGAGACATGTTTGGGGACTTGAAATTGCTTTGCTATTTCTTGCTATGCTGTACTTGTTCTAGTGATGACAAAGGAAAATATGTAGATTCTATGCTGCTCATATCTAGGATTACTATGCTCTTTACACAGGCCCAAAATTAATCCTAGAACTGAGCAAATATAGCAAGTAAAAGAAATAATAAACAGGAAATCCTATGCTGCAGTATTTCTTCCAGTTCTTAATCTCCACAAATCAACACATTCAGCTTTTAATTTGTTTCAAGTGTTGGATCCATTTCTACAAATATTATTTAGCTTAAGAAGCAGAAACAGAAAGATGGTCACCAGTGTCTGTGTGTGGAGGGGGTGTCCAGCTCTTCCTGCAAATTTTGGAGAAAGCAAACAGTTGTGCTTACCCCTTTATAGATATATCCCTAAATAGGAAGCCCACAGTACTATTCTGCTAAGTGGCCAAGGTACATCAATACTTTATTAGAAATTACAGTCAAAATGAAGATAGACAAACTTGAGCTAATACTGACCACCAGGTAAAAGTGGATTGCAATACCAGCAGTGACTCGTTGTTGGTAACCCCACAGTTTGCATATGAGGGCCCAGTCCTCTGTCCCCAGAGCTGAGTTGCCATACAGTTACAGCACCTCCTACCAGCAGTGAGCTTACCTCAGAGATTCCATTGTGGTGACTGCAGTAGGAAGAAAAGGGTTGTGGTTTAGAGACAAAAATGAGTATTTGCATCACTTTCTTTTGTATCATACAACCTTGTGGCAATAGCTAGCATGTCACTACCATCGTAGTAGCGATCTTAGTGTTCTTTAAAACTGTTCAATGAAATCAAGAGAAGTTTCAAAGCTACCCCTTGCATCTTGTGACTATAAAACCTTTCTGAGATAATAAAATTCAATTTAAAGGGGAAACATCTGTGTAAATGGATAAAAAAAATTGTTAATACTTTTTTCTATTTGACTTCTAATTTGAGTGGTATTTCAAACATGGGGAGAACTCTTTGGGTGGTAATTTAATTTATATTATTTTAAAGATTCATCTGGTTCATATTCTGTGACCATATTTTAAATATCATGTGACTATATTTATCCGTATTTATACTGCACAATGCAGTGAGTTGTGTCTCCTTAGAGTAGCTAGAGCATTTTCCTTTCAGATATGCTACCACTTTATCAGGCTCCTGTAGTTGTTCAGGGATGAAACTCCAAGCCATTGGGGGTGAGAATGTCTGTAGAAGCTTGCCCATACCCTCCTATATGCAATGCCATTCCTGACTATCCAGCCTCGGGGAAAATCCCTGTATGGCATTCTTAAAATATTTTTTGGCGATCCTGAGCAAGATTCGAGACACATTTAGGACAGCTAGTAACAGGACCTTGCTGGTCTGCACATCCCAAGGACATTGAAAACTCTCTAGAACTCTAGCAACCAGGCAACAGGGAGAAGAGTGGGTGAATGAGTGGGAGAAGGTGTCCCCCTCAGTCTGCCCCATGGATAGGCTGTAATTACTGATCAGTTCTGAGAGATGTTGTCCAAGGTATGGGCACCACAGAAACGCTACATACAAATACCAGCTTAAAGCCATGGCCCCCGATGCGATCTTATCAAAGATTGATACCACACAATAAACCAAAATGAGAATATGAACTTCCCTCCCAGAGAGGATAAACAGCGCCGCAGGGATTATGTAAAGTAAATAGGGGTTCATCTACCACAACCACGTGACGAAGCAAAACATCATGGTGACCAGCATTTGCTTAAACAACACTATAAATACTTATCACAGCCTTATTCTAACACACTTGGGTCAGATCTGTCATTATCTCAACTCTTCAATCCCCACTTTGGGTGCCAAAAGAGGACTGTCGTGGTTCAGCCCCAGCCGGCAGCTGAGCACCGCACAGCTGCTTGCTCACGCCCCTTGTTGGCAGGATGAGAGGGGGAAATAACAACAAAGTAGCAATAGTAATTGGATGTACACAAAGGTGATAACAAAGAGAGCAATTTACCAATCGAGGACCAACTGGAGGGACCAGAGGCTCAGCCCGCACCCAGACCATCCCAGAGCAGCACTGACCTACCCCTCCCTGGCCAGCCCTCTTTTATGGGGGCATGAGGGCACATGGTATGGAATAACCCTGGCCACCTCGGCTCACCTGGCCCGGCTCCTTCTGAAAATTAACTCTATCCTGGCCAAAACCAGGACAAAAAAACCCCAAAACCTGCAACAAACCAAAACAACCTGACCCCAAAATACCCTCCTTCCACTCCAAAGTCAAGTGAATCCAATAAATCTTGCAGAGCTGACTGAAGTACATCTGGACCTGAATTTCAAAGCAGACCTTTTTTTACTATAATATACAAAACAGGTATCCCTAAGGGAAAGAGAAGTTTTGAAATTAATCCAACAATGGATCTCAATTTCCTTCACTAGTTCTTTCTAGGTTGTAAGTCTGTGTGAAGATATAGGCATTGAAAATACTCTCCAGATTAAAGAAAGCAAGCATGAAACAGACAGTATACTGATAAACACATGAGGATTGTCTTTCCTGTACCATTTTAATCACTGCTTGCACCCTACCTCCCTATCGCAATGAACCAAAAAAGCATAGATGAAGTATGTTTGAAACTGCAAGTTATTTCTAGTTACAGGGTAAAGAAGGAAAATAACAGGCAACAAGAGAGATCAGGGTGACATGATTCAAAAACCAATCAATTACAAATAGAACTGTTCAAAAAAGTATGGAAATTAGTGTGAGCAAGCCATAGCAAATGCCAAATGCTGCATTAAAAAGCGCACACACTAAAAAACCCCAACCTGATGCATGTTCAATGGTGCTTTTTTCCACTTGTGATTCCAGATTATTTTTTTCCAAAACCAAAAAATGTAACAGATTAACGATTTTGGTATCATTACTCCAGCCAGTTTTACTGATCAAAAGTAACACTGCGTTAACTGTTAAGCTAGAACCACTGTTTATTAAACCACTTACCCCGACTTTAAATTGAAGAAAGTGAGAACTAGATAATTTTGTGAGCTGAGTGAAAAACCTATCACAGAGTTAAAAAATAGCATAGAAGAACGGGCTTCTGGAAAAAAAAAAAAATCCTTGAGAGAAAATACAACCTAGAGAAAATTAGACTTTACAGTGAAAAGAAGTAACTGACAGTTAAAAGCATCAACCATATAGCACCATGGCTAAAAAACCATTATGTCCTCTGTAGGTGAAGACAGACCATGGTAAAATGAGTGAACTTAACTTTTTGTGCTTTTCGGGCAAAGACAATTCAGTGTTCCTGACAACATCTTACTTTCTAGCTGCTTTTACTAGACTTTAGAGTAACGGGCTACTTTAAGACAGTGGCTTGTTACGTGTCTTCCAACTAATAGAGTTCCTCATCAGTGTATCTGAACATTCAAAATCTGAAAATCTAGTCTTTTTCTTGATTAAAAAGAGAGAGAGAGAAACAGAAAAAGAATCTTTCACTTGTAGGGGAGATCAGAAACTTCTACAGAACTTAACAGAATTCTGTGATACTGTATAGGGTAACAGTATAAAGGATAATGAAAATTTGTTATTTTGCCATAAGACATAGGTTAAATATACCACCTTCTAAAGACTGCTTTAAAAACATGTGTAACCTTATTAAAGTTTACATTATGGCAACATTAACAGCAATGAAATTCCTTTCTTAGACATAATTTAATTGCTCTCAGGTACTTCCTGTCCATTTGATTATTATTAATTTGTCTACTTTATAGAATGTGAAAAATTATTGTTAGCTTTTGCAAGCAATTTTTCATAAAGCTTTCACCTTCACCTCAGCTGTACAACAGTCCTTTGCCATTCATTAACGCAGGTTTCTATAAGCTGTAAAGTTTGTGGCATGTTTTTCCAACCATCTTTCAAGAGCTTCCTTGAGAAAGAAGGAAGGAATTGAAAGTGAAAAGAATTTGCAGTACAGCACAGTAAATAAAGATTGGCACAAAAAAATCACAGAAATAACAACGTACCAGCAATATAGGGAATGGCAATAAAATATTTTAAAATTTTAAAGCTGGACAGTGACCAGCTGTTTTCTGAAAAGAAGTAGAATATGGGAAACTGAGTCAGCAGTCTTTTGTTGTGTTTGTAACTGTATTGCCAACTTGACAAACCAATTTGAGAAAGTCATTTGGGCTCTGAGCTTTCTTCAGATGCAAGGAGTGAGTTGCTCAGATGCCTTACTTTTAGCACAAGCACAAAATTGTTACACACTGCAGAGAAAACCTGATTTTTTTTCATGTGGTCTGGCAATGTTAGGCCCCATAAGGTATTTCAAACAAAATATTTTATGTATGTATCTTTCAGATTTTTCATTATATACCGAGCTAGAAAATTAAATTCTTATTTCTCCCAGGAAAGAAGAATGACTGCTCTTATTAAGAAACTAGTCTTGAGCTTGAGATCTGAATCCTGTTGCCAGCTTTGATATGTTACAATCTGTATTTTTATCTGTAAAATTTCTGATGAAGCGCTGTGAAATATTTATTACCGTTAAGAAAAGAGAGTGTGAAAAGCAGGTGTTCACATATTGGTCTTGCCTAAATATCTGTAGGGGATTTGATGGTCCAATGCTCAATTCTAATCCCATTTTCTTGTGTTCCTGCATTCAGTTAAGCATGTTAAAGATAGAATTCTGATCCAGATTAACTCTTCAATTTAACTGTCTTGCATGTAGATGTCAGCTTCCTAATTTAGTGTCTAAGACCCTAGCATAGTCAATGGAGATCTAGTCAATACAATCAGTAGACTATGGAGAGCTATTCAGGTGAACCAAGGTAGGTGGCTACTTTAAGATTGACGAATAGCTCTTTTCACTCTTGCCTGTACTGACTAAACTAAATACAGACAGTGGCCTTCATCCATCTGAATGTGGAGCTAATCCCATCCTAAAAGCAGCAATAAGACATGAGGCAGCTTCTCTGGCTTAGTTAACAGAAATAAACTAGTATTCTCAGACACGGTGTCCTGTCCCTGCCTCAAATGCCATTTTACCACTTGAAATGGTGATTGACATTTTACTATCTCTTTTTACTATATACTCACCATTAAAGTATGATGCGGTTGGATAAGGTGTCTAGCTCGAGTTAAGTATTTTACATCTGGGTAGCAGTGAATAGTTTTCCTTCTGTATCTAGAGATTTCTTCTAAATGAAAGGTCCAGGTTCCTTTACAAATGAATTTCCTAAACTATTTTTGCTCTACATTTGCATGTGTAAAGTGGAAATAATAGCACAGCCTTTTTTCAACAGTTTGAATTGTCAGTTTATGTAATATGACATTTGTCTTAAAACGTATTTTAGAGTGTGCAAGTAAAGTGTCTATCAGCTGAGGTCTTGAATTCCTTATAGGAAGATTTTATAAGGTACAAAGAATAACTAGCTGCAGTTTACATATTATGTATAAGGGAATGGTTCTGGTAAGAAAAATTGACCATAGTCTATCTTAGGTCCCAAGTGTCAATTAAATGCAAGGCACAGGAAGTCCCAGACAGACCTGGATATTCAGAATATAGCAGGGTCTAGAATCTTGGCTGGTTAGAGATTATGAGGAGTGATTTAACAGGTATGAGATGTTTTTGAGAGATTAAGTTTTTGCTTTGCTACAGGGATTCCTGAGTGAACGAGGGGAACTCTGCTAATGCAAGGTCTAGACAAAGGATTCTGGCTGCAGTTGGATAGCAAAATGATCCCTTTTGCACTTATGTTCTTCAGACCCAGGCTCAGCTGCTGCTTAGCCTTGGAGGAACTGAGCCACCCAACATGCTGAGACTTTCTCAGTGACTCCTGTAGACAGCGGACAGTTTCCAGGATTTGAAGACTTCTGGGTGTTCAGACCAAGCAGTGATAAGAATAATGATTTAAATGGGAGAACAATAATTATCTGTTAATTACAGTGAACTTGTCTAAAGAAAGAATGTGTTAACAGAGGCCCAGGAAAAAAATGTACAGAAGGAATTGTACTTCTGCACAATTCTACAGTTGAGGAATTGTACAGAAGTAGCATAAACATGCAAGGAACGGGCAAACCTGATACACAACGTAAAAGATGAGATAAAATTACTAAAAGTGAAGAAAATATCATAGGAAAGAATTTTCTATAACAGCATGCAAATCTTCTCTGGCAAAATGCAAAGCGAAAGAGACATGTCAATAAAATCACCTTGAAAATATATAAAAAGCAATTCAGGTACAGGAACAATAAATATGTAATAGAGCTTATTCAAATATGCTGCCAACAAACAACCGTTCCCTTGTCCACCTTTAACTTATCATATATATATGCTTAGTGCTTCCTCAAACAGTTCTATTGTGCGTTATTGAAAATGCATAAAAAAGCTAAATAATAAAGGTAGGTTTTATAGTACCAAAATATCTGCCTTGAAGTCTAAAAAGGTTTAATTGGAGAAAGTATAATCGAAGTGTTACTTTAGTGGAGTCCCGAGTATGATACTTATCTAACTATTCATTGCCATTCTGAAACTTCTGCTCATAAAGGAAATGATCCTTCCCCCATGAGCTAAATCAGGAGGGAATAATTTCTTTTATCTGTCTGGATGGAGAATCTCAGATGAGAAGATGAGATGTTGGTTCTGATTTTCTTTGTAGCTTGAAAAAGAAGTTATAACGTTAAAAGCTTATAAATATTTTCATCAAAGCTTTTTACAAAGGAGATCCAAGTTGTTTGTTTCATTCCCTTTCTGTAAAAATGAAACATAGAAAGCCTAAGAGACTTACTTTTCACAAACACTTTGAAGCCTGAGGTTAGAGTTGGGAGCCAAGCCAGATGTATACTCCTGTCAGCTGGCCAGCATTGCCTCCCTGACAGGTTGAGTACCAAAAATGTACTAATGGTCTTCAACTTCATGGCATGAGATACACTGAGTTGAAGACAGTGCATTTGAAAGGTTAGATATGCTTGTAGTGAATTTCTGCTAATTGAAGTATCACTGCAAAATCTTCCTTTTCCACTTTTTACTGAACTGTGTTTTTGTTGCAAATATTCTGTATAAAATATCTTCTCTTAGTTTTCTTTGTATTGGGACTGTGATAAATTCTTTTTTCTCTGATGGGGGCTGTGTCAGGGAGAGGCACAGATCACAACCTCTGAAGCCTTTCTACAAAGCCTTTTATTTATTAAATTATTATTAATGTAATCAAGCTGTTATTAATAAAAGGTAAGTATTCACACAGTACACTCACTTATTCCCTCTCACCTTCCCTTGTAGTTACCCAGTTGGAGCCACGGTTGGAGACCAAGCCCAGTTGTTTCCTCTGGAGCAGGGGGACACACTGATGTCACTTGGCTTTTAGGCAGGACTTTGGGCAGTCCTTCAAAGGGATGTTTGTTTCACCAGGTGTTTATGCAACACTGTAGTCTTCCTCTGCACAAAGCAGCCATTACACTCTTGGATGTGGCCCAAGTTACACAACCTCTTGTTGATGCTAAAGGTGTTCTAAAGGTCTTGCACACATTCATCGAAGTTATGATGTCCTGACTTTAACCATTCTTGCAGATCCAGCAGGACTCCTCTTTTCCAGATCTTGCCCATGAGCTTGTACACACTCCCTACTCAGCATGTACTTTTCCTCTTTTCAGCCTATTTTCTGGTAACTATTTCTCCATCCAGACTTATTGGAACTTATGAAAGTTATTCATACAAGCTCACATAAAGGAGACCTTTCTGATAGGATCAGCCCTACATCTTTCTAGTGGTTTTGCCTGCTTTTTGTCTAAACTTCAAAAACTAATTGACTTTTATCAAATTTTATAAGACTGTTCTTCAGAGTAGTTCTGTTGGAGTATGTACTGGTAGATTCTCTTAAGTTCTCTTCTAAATCAGTTGCCTGGATTTCTCTCCTACATATGACTCTAACTCCTCCAAGATTCAGATGTAAATACTATGCAAATTTGATTCATTTTCATCCTAGTAGTCTCTTATCCTTAGTAGAGACAATGAATACACACTCCATTCTTCAAATTTCATAATATTTCCTGCAATCTCACTTTTTTAGTACATCATCATGTTGTTAAGTAACTGCAAAATCATGAAATATTAGCAGTGAACAGAAAATGGTGACACCCCAAAAAATCATATAGTCACTATCTGACATCTTTCTGTCTCTTGACATAACTTATCAGCCTCTCTGTACTTCCCTTTAATACTCAAAGTTGTAACTTTCTCTCCTGTTTTGATACTGTACTTTTTTTTTTCCAAGTTTCCAACATCTCTCTCAACACATACTGTTTCAGTGCTTCCTGTGTTAGTGTTAAGTACCGTGGGATGTAGATAGAAGTAGGCTGGCCACTGCGTGTAGAGATCCTGCATAATAAGATTGCAACCAACAGTCACATCGTGGAGGTCTAGTGCGTTACTAAACCCATCAGGGAATAATTAGAAGATCAAGATTCCCTATATCCTAAAAATACATCAAATAAAACTTTATATCTTGGGAATGCCCAATAAGCAATTACATTGATTTATATAAACTGATTGCAGTTTATCTTCAGTCTGTAGTGCACAAAGTGTCATTAATATTAGCATTTGTTAGAATTCAGGAGATTTGAACAGCTTTATGATAGTTAAAAGAGAATCATTGTTATTAAATAGGAGTAAGCTGTGCATTTTTTAAGAAATGCAGTAATACGTATTCACTGCTCAAACAATATCTGTTCAAGCACATTTGGACTAAGAGTTTAGTTTAATGTGTTTGAAATATAACTATCATCAAGACTTTAGCAGCCATACATTGAAAAACATGGCAGATATAAACTGTATTTATTGTTCTTACCCTTCAGATAATTAAAAAATACGGTTCTCAGAAAAAGAGCTCAGTATGAAGACAGTCATTGCAAGCTCTCGGCTTATTTATCAAACAATAACATCTCATACTCAAGCACCTCAATAGCTCTTGCTGCTAGGAACCTTTTAAAAATAACAAGATATTGCAGTTGTTGCAAATACTAGAACTTTGAAATTATTACATGGGGAAGTTGCCGGGTGGGAAAAGTGGAGGCATGATTAATGTAATGTCTTTGAATCAGTAACAGATTTTTATTTGCTCAGTTACATTGACAGACAGAAAAAAAATGTAAAACTATTGCATTTGAGTTCCATATTATTAGGAAACATTTAATTTAGATTTTCTTTTTTCCCTTTAAAATTTGCTTCATGAAAACTGTACTCTTGTAAGTAGCAAAACTGTTAACCTTGGAAAGCTGAAATCTATCACATAGAGGAATAGTTCAGATTCTAGCATTTGACTTGTGAATTGACAAATAGTAGTGACATTACAGATTCATCTTTAATGTCATTCTCTGCTCCTGTAAATTGTCATTGTTCCCTTGAAATCAGTGTCAACTGAGTTTTCATAGTCCTTCAGTCCCTGACAACTTTGTGAAATGCACAAATTTGGTATTTTAACTTGAAAAAAGACTATGCACAGACATGATGCGTAAGTCAGAAACCCTCTAGAAACCATGGTAACTTGGGGGATATGTCATTTATTACAAAGATGAACCATGATAATGACTATGAGGGTGTTCTTCCTCTTTTAAAAGTTGAACCAGAACCCTTAAATATTTCTCTGAGGTAATTAAAAATTCAAAAAGCAAAATTTCCCACAGAGCTTCTCTAATAAGCAGCATCTCAAAATGTCTGCCTACGTTCTGGTGGAAAAAGAAATTATTATCATCTTCTTTGGATTTAAAATTTGCTCTGATTTTATAGTAACAAACATTGGGCTTTTAAGGTAAAATTTAATTGCTAGCTCAGAATTCGTAATATGCACATATCATCTGGACTTGATTTTACAATGTGATCAGAAAAAATAACTTTCAGACTCTTTGATACTGTCATCTGGTTTTGGTGGGTTTTTTTGTTTGTTTTTTGTTTTGTTGTTTTGTTTTTTCTCCCCTTTATATGTAATAGCTATGAATTTTTCAGTATGATGGATGACATAAAATCCTGTCCCTAATGAAGTCAATAGTAGTCATTAAAAGCCAGCCTTTTACATCCTCTATTCATCTGTTCCTACAAAGAATGTTATGCTGAAATTAAATTAGCTTCCTGCAGTTTGAGCAAATGTCTCTGATTGCATCTACACATTCCTCCATGTTCAACCTTATGCCAGATAGGATCTCATCCTGTGTAATTTGATTTTAACAGGTCCAGATTAGCTCTGACAATTGGGATTCCACATTCAGGCATCCTGGATACAGAATACAGGTTTGTGCTCAAGTTATAGACCATTAGCAAAGCAATTTTGCCTTAAAATTTTCCTGTGCTGTAGGTGGCCCAGTCTTGGATTCCTTCACTACTGGTTTAAGGAGACAAAATCACCTGCAAACAATTAACTTATATTTTGGCAAGAAATTCCATCTAATCAGTTACTGTATTGCTCTATTCCATCCTTGCAAAAATATAGCTATTTTCCATGATCCTTTCTTTTACTAGAGAGTTCTATGTTACTTAAAGCATGGAATATTTAATTATGTACCTTAGAAGAATATAGAAAAGAAGAAGTAGTTTTTAAGCTTTAAAAAAAAACTATTACAAACCCATTTAACTGTCTCAAAGCTCTGAACATTAACTTTGTAAAGTTAAAATAAACATTTTGTTTAATACCGTGAATATATATGAGGTTTGCTTGTCATCTAAAATCTATACGTACCTAAACCATATACCATACCTAAATTCTACACAGAGGCTGTACGTACAGCCAGCTCTAATAAACTAAATTGTACTATATGCTCAAAAATAGCCTGATCAAAATAATAACTTTACTAAAATAGTGCTAGTAGCATGGCTCTCTATTGGGGAACCAGACCTACTATTTTTATCTGGTGTGAAAATCATGATTATAAAATTTCTGTCTGGATAGGCGACATGTTTTGAGAAATCTCTTTCTAGAACTTTATAGTAGTACTTTAAAGGGAATTAAATTACTTAGAAACGTTATGTGAAATCACACCAAACCAGCTCATGAAAATCTCTTCACTTTTATAGCAAAAAATGTTTGATAATTACTATTTTGTTTTTAATGTATGTACTGAACCTGACAAGGATAGAGTTAATTTTCTTCATAGCATCTCATACAGTGCTGTGATTTAGATTTTTGACCAAACCAGTACAAATAACACACTAATGTTCTAGCTTTTGCTAAACAGTGCTTACACAGCATCAAGGCCTTCTCCGTCTCTCTCTCTGTCCCTCCAGTGATTAGACTGGTGGGAGCACAATAGGTTGGGAGGGGACACAGCCAGGAAGATGACCTGAAATAACCAAAGAGATTTTCCATACCAGTATAGTGCCATGCTCAGCAATAACAGGGAACAGAGGGAGGTTTAGGAGACAGACCGATGCCCAACCAGTTCAGATATAAACTCAACTGTGCATCTCACAGTAGATGTCAGTTATCATGTTCTTACTTTCACTCTTTAATTATGGTGATTTATCTCATACTTGCAGTTGGGTAACAATGAACAGACCTGATAAGTGCTGCACAGTAAGTTCACTAAGTCTTTGCATCATATTATCATACCTGAATTGTATGATAATTTGGCTCCTTAGTGGCACATTTGGATTTTACTTTAAAATAGACTAAATAATGTATACTCTTTATGCACAAGGAGTGCAACAGTATCTTTGATGCATGTATATATAAAGAAGAAAAAGTGCACTCAAAATAATATTAGTTTGCTTCCTGTAAGCTTCGTATGTGTTTTCGAAGCTACTTTTTGGCTAATAAAATTCATCAATTTACAATTTTTAATCTGTCCTTTTGTTTACTATAAAAAGCAACTAATCTAAGGAACAGAGAAATTTCATATCCAAATAGTTGTATATTGTGTAATTTTTTTCATAGACCCCCATTTTCCCAGCACAAATAGTGAACATTTACAAATTTAGTGCAAGGATGCAGGGGTTAAAAAATACCTCCCTCT